>CM038221.1:128868713-129411833 GCA_021442155.1 Cymbidium sinense | reverse complement strand
TTCAGATCAAAATCTTACGGTATAGGGTCATGCCTTTAAAATCTTTGGTGCTTACATGACTCAGATCTTTGAACTCATCCATCATCAGGTTGAGTGTTATGTTGACGATCTAGTAGTCAAGAGCAAAGAGAAGGAAGACCACCTCTTTGACTTGAGAGTAGTTTTTGAATGGTTAAGACAATATAACCTCAAAATGAATCCCCTGAAGTGTGCATTCGATGTAGCTTCAAGAAAATTCCTTAGGTTTATTGTTTGACACTGGGGAATAGAAATAGATCCTGAAAAGATCAAAGCTATCTTAGAAATGCCACCTCTAAGAGTTTAACTCAACTTCGATCCCTTTCAAGGATGGCGGCATCTAAGATGCTTTATCTCAAACCTATCGAGGGAGATGCAAGCCTTTTCACTTATCAAAAGGATGCCAAGTTCAAGTGGGATGATAAGTGTAACATTTGAAGACATCAAAGAATACTTGGTGAAGCTGCGGTTCTAGCGGCCCTATCACGGGCCCTTAATCCTTTACACGATGCATTGACTCTCGGTGCTCTTTTGGCCCCAAATGATGGAAGAAAAAGCACTCTCTACTATCTCAGCAATAATCTGATCCCTGCTGAAGTAAATTATCCACCTATTGAGAAATAGTGCCTTGCTTTGATCTTTACATCTTAGAAGCTACGACACTATATGCTTTCTCATAAGGTGAACTTGATCTCAAAAACCAATCCACTATAGTACCTCATGACACGGCCAATGCTTTTCAAACATTTGGCTCGTTGGTCCATGATACTCTCACAGTTTGATATCACATTGGTACCCCTCATTAGGACAAGCACTTGATTTCTTAGAGCACACCCACTTCTCGATTCTGCTTGATAATCTCCCAGATGAACAAATCATGAACTTAGGGGAGGCAACCAGATGGGAGATGTATTTTGATGGTGCTTCTTTTTTTTAAAGGTGAAGCACCATGATCTATTCTCTTAGGAAGGCAGGGGTAGGAATAGTTCTTCTAACTCCAAATTGTGATGTGATGAGATTCTCATACTATCTTTCTAACCCCTGCACCAACAATGAAGCTGAGTATGAGGCTTTGATTATCGATTTAGAGTTATCCATCAGTATTAGCATCAAGAGCATAAATATCTTTGGGGATTCTCAGTTGGTCATCAACCAGATTATGAGTCCTACGGATCCTTAAGCCCAAGCTTCATCATTACTGAATATACCATGAAGTGATTGGCCCATTCACAGTCACCTTCTACAAGGTCCGAACAGTAGGAGATGCCTTGGCCAAACTTGCCAAAGAGTTGGCATGTCCGGAAGATGAGTCAATTTTAATAAGGGTCCAAAATAGATAGGTCCTATCTCTTATTGATGTTAAACTCATCAAGAGACTTTCTCTTGAAGGGGAGGTTGTCGTTGCCAAAATGGACAAGGAGCTGGATTGGAGGCAACCGTTCATAGATTACTTGAACACGGACAAACTACCTCAAGAGATATCTCAAGCCCATCAGGTGAAAGAGAGAGCTCTCTCCTATGCTCTTGTTGATGGCACCCTATAATGATGATCCTTTGACCAGATGTGGTTACATTATTTAGATAGAAACGAAGCCCATGGCAATATAACCGAGGTACATTAAAGTCTATGTGGAGCTCATTAATCCAGTCTGAAGATGAACTCAAAGATCAAAAGGCTTGAATGCTACTGGCCTTCTATAATCACAGATTATATGGACGTAGCTAAGAGATGCCATCAGTGTCAGGTGCACGGTGTGGTCCTCCACCAACCACCCAACATTCTACACCCTACTTTGGCTTCATGGCCATTTGAGTGTTGGACATAGGTCCAATCGATCCTCCTTCTTCCAAGGGCAATGATTCATCTTAGCTGCCACTAATTACTTTTCCAAGTGGGCAGAAGCCATCCCACTCAAAGAGATCACAACTCGCCATGTGCTTCAGTTTTTTAGGAACCATATCATATATAGGTTCGGGGTGCCTCGATGAATTATATCTGATAATGGTACTGCATTCAAAAGCATGAAGATCAATAGATTCTCTAGAAGACATGGTATAAATTGGAGATACTCCACCATCTACTACCCAAGCTAATGGTTTAGCATAAGCATTCAACAAAACTCTCATCCAGATCTTGAAGATACTTGATGATAACAAAAGATAGTGGAACAATGGTTGGTTGAAGCTTTGTGGGCCTACTCCATATACCAAACTCCTACTCAGTCTACCCCATTTTTCTTAGTGTATGGGTCCAAAGCCATTCTTCCTTTAGAAGTTTAACTCCCATCACTAAGGATAGCATTGGGTAGCAAGATCACTATAGAGCATAATGCAAAGTTACAATTAGAAGAACTCAAAGGTTTGGAGGAAAGTCACCTACGGGCGTGCCTCAACCTCAAGTTGTATAAGGCCAAAATGATTCAAGCTCACAACAAGCTGGTCCGCCCTAGGTATTTCTAAGTAGGAGAACTTGTGTTAGTTTTAAGGAGACCAATTATTGCCCATCTAAAGATGGGAGACAAGTTTGAACCCACCTGGGAAGGCCATGTCATAGAAGGCCTACCAAAGAGGATCTTATCAGTTTATTGATTGTAAAGGGGAACACTTGATGCTTCCAATTAATGGGCTCTATCTAAAGAAATATTACCCATGAAATAAAACTTGTTTGAAAATAATCATTAATAAAAAGAACAAAATCTGATTCCATTCATCAAATCTTCTCTTCTTTTGAAGTGTTGTTTGCTTGTCTTGCGAATCCACCGTGACATGTTTAGGGTAGGTGTAAGTGTCCCCTAGTGGCATCCTATCCCTCTTTCACAACACAAACACAATCTCCATGCTTTTAGAATAGGTGTAAGAGAACCCGAGAGGCATCCTATTTTGACTAACATAACTATGCTAGGTGTGAGACAACCCAAGTGGCATCCTTTCTTAGTGGGAATTCTTTTTATCATCCTTGGCATCATTTCATAATTCCCCAGTGTATTTTAAGGTAGGTGTAAGAGTCCCTCGAAGGCATCCTATTCCTTTTAACACATGCACAAAATAAGCACAAATCTTTTGTCTCGAGCTACTTTGATGTGGGAGCAAGCCCCTGTGGCACTCACTCATTAGCTACTCTAGGACAGGTCTGCATGCTACCTCGCTAGTATGTAATCCAGTGGTCATTTGTTTGGAGGATGTGAGTCCCCACACTTTCTTCCTAACTTGACCATTGCAAACCAATGAGCACCTTGTTAGTATGGTATGCTTCACTTCTCTGCCAGTAAGCAACCTTATGTTTACTTTGCTTAAGAATATGTGAGTCCTCGTGCTTTCTTCTTGAATAAGCCATCATGCTCTAATTAGGTCGAGTATATTTGAGGTTTAGGATAAGTCCCCTTGAGGCTCCTTTCCTCTTGAATAATTTTGAGTCGATATAAGTCCCCTAGTGGCATTCACTCAGTAGTCGCCTTAGGTCGGATAGTGCCTGTTGAGCCAAAGACAGACTATCTGTAGTCAATTACTATAGGAAGATGTGAGTCCCCGAGCTTTCTTCCTAGATTGTTGCAAATCGATGGGCACCTTAGGTTGGTTGATGTTATTTGTCTTGTGGTGACTCACCCGGTGAGTACACCACTCTTGGCAGATATGCGTCCTCGTGCTTTTTCCTTGAGTTGGACATTGAATACTTATTGAATATATGACAAGCCATCTCATCTTCTCCAGGGTGTTGGATTAAGCCCTTACTGGCCCCATCCCTTGTGGGAACTTTATTTAGATCAAGTCCTTTGTGACCTCATTTAGACACTACCCAGGTTACTTTTGGATTGGACAGTTCCCCTTTCCTAGTAGCACCCCTGTGGTTGGAAAATTTGTTCAACGGATGTGCAAATTCTCCCTTGGTTCAGTAAATCTGAGATAGGTTTGGATTGATATAAGCTCCTTCTCAATTTGATCCCTCACAAACTAATAGGGTCCATGATAAAACAACTAAAATAAATAAAAAATTAATTCTCTTATGGATTGGGAATTCAAGCTCCCAAAGGGCCCCTTGTCCCAAGCAGGCATCCTATCTTTAGGGTAGTGTCAACAAAACTCCCTATAGGAATTGCCTAACTACTTGAGTTGAGATAAATCCTCAGGTTGGTACTCACTCCGTAGTCACCCTTAGGTTGGGTTCAATCTATTTTTCATAGGTTACCGAGTCATTTTTTCTTTGAAAGATGTAAGATTATGATGCATTCTTTCATAATATAATGAACGACCCTGGTGTTTGATTCATTTCCCAAAGCAACCGATCACCCCAGTGATCTTTTCTAGTGGAAGATGTGAGTCCCTGTGCTTTCTTCCCTTAAATTGATCATTGCAAATCAAAAGGCACTCCTTTTGTTGGATAGTTCTCCCATCGGTCGGGAAGCTACTCCCTTTGGTTCAATAAATCTGAGATAGGTCTAGGCTTCTACAAGCTCATTCTCAGTTTGATCCATCAAAAACTGATGAAATTCATCAAAATAAAAAAATCTAAAAATAAAATTAATCTTGACTATCTTTGGAGGATCTAAGTCCCCAGTGCATTCACTCAATAGTGGTCTAGGTTGGGTTTCAATCATTTGCCTTGCCAATAGATTACTCCTTGGTCTTTACTTTGGAAGAAGTAAGTCTACTATGCTTTCTTCTTAACATAGCTACTGTATATACCAAAGGCATTTTCCCTTTGGTTGGCTAGTCCTACTATGTGTTTAGTAGACTACCCCTTTGGATTGGTAAATAGTTAGGTCTTAGCCTCCATGGCCTACAACCCATTGCAAACCAATAGGGTTCATCTAAGAATTCAAACCTAAAAAAATTTCAAAAAAAAATTCAACCCTCTCCCCCAGCCCTAGTGAGATTCAAATCAAATCAAACCTTTCATCTCTTTGTAGATGACTTGAACCTGCTTCCCTAGCAGAAGGTTCACACTTTATCCCTTAGTGGATTTCTTCCCTCTCTCATGTCTTGGACATAAGTAGACCACATTGTACTATGCTCTGGATTCTTTCTTTTAGTTCAGGGATAGATAGTTTCTACTAGTGCTTGTGATCATTTGATGTTGTTGATCATTTTTCTGTCATGCGGTGTTCCCACCACACCTATTGGACACCCTTTGTTGACCTCATTTTTAGAATGAGCTCTCAACCCCTCTGTCTTAGCCTTAGGACTTCTCATAGACTTTAAGAGTCTCTTAGTCTTGAGACACATCTAGTGATTAGGTGGACACTCCTAGAGACTTAGAAGAGTTCATAGGAATAGGTCATGCCTTAGGGGTGTTAGGAAGATTTTCCACCATTTAGCATAAACCTTTCCTCACTTTCCTTCTTTCAAGTCAAACTCCAAATCAATTCTATTTGATTTTCTCCAAACTCAATTTAATTCCAATATTCAATTCCATGATTGAAATCCATGATTGAAACCCATGATCAAAATTCATCAAAAATTCATAAGTTTAAATTTCTTATGTCCTTAACCCTTTCTTAAGGACTTAGCCAAAATTGTGATTCAAGCCTATTCAAACCTTTGAGATTTTCTCATAATCTCTTTATATTCTCATTTATATTCTTATATATAAATTAAATATAAACTGAAATCAATCAAACTAAACTCAAAACTCCAAATCAATTCATAAAATTTTCTTAAGTCCCTTTAATTTTCCATTAAAGGACTTAGCCAAAATCAACTCTAAAACTTGATCAAACCTATTCAAACTCATGGGATTTTCTCAAAAAATTTATATTTTATATTCTCATATATAAATGAAATATAAATATAAATCAATCAAATCTAATTCAAAAATTAAATTTTAAATTAATAATTCTCCTAAATCCTTTAAATTCCCTTTAATGGATTTAACCCAAATCATGATTAAACCACTTCAAATCCTTGAAATTTTCTCATGATCAATGTATATTTTCATTTATATTCTCATATATAAATTAAATATAAATTCAAACAATCAAAACCAACTCCAAAAATCAAACTCAAATCCTCAAAATCAAATCTAAGCCTTTCAAGCCAAAATCTTGAACTTAGCCAAATCACTTTCAAATCAAGCCAAACCTTGATTTTCTCTCATGGTTCAATCAATCCTACAATCATGAACTCATATATAAATTCAAACTTCAATCAAACAATCAAAACCCAAATCAAAAAAATCAAACCCAAGACCCCTTCATATTCTTCCTTTGAATATGAAATTTTCAAATGGATCAAAATCCATTTGACTTCAAACCACTTGTAAATGGATTTATATTTCAATCATAAGTCCATATAGAAGATCAATCAACTTCAAATCAAGCCTTGACCAAGCCATTTGACCCACTTAGGCTCACTTGACCCAAAGTGACCTAAAGTACCCTTATGAGCCAACTTTTGATCCTAACCAAATTGGATTGAACCAAACTCATATCCCTCTCATCATGATCAACAATCATCATGGGACAATCAATCAATCAAATTGGGTCAAACCAAGTCAAACCTAAGGGTTGACCAAGTCAACACTTAACCCAAAATAAAACCTAACATAGATAAATTCCACCATAGGCCAAATTGATTAAAACCATTGATCTAAGTTCACTCATGACTTATATTTAAACTTGACCAAGCCAACATTTGATTCTAACCTAGCCCTAGTTGGCCCACTTGACCCAAGTTGACCAATTTAATCTAAAGGGCCAAAATGTGTCAAAACTTGATCTAAGCCAAATTGATTGAAACCAATGGGTCAAGTCCATCCCAAATCACTTGTGGAACTTGACCAAAGCATCACTTGGCCAACCCAACCTTGATTGACAACATGACCTAAAGGGGTCATGTTGAGCCAAATTTGAACTTAACCCAAATTGATTGGAAACAAAGATAACAATCCACTCCATATGACTAACCTAACCCAAACCTACCCTTGACCTAACCCAAATAGGTTAAATGGGTCAAATAGGTTAACTTGACCCATTTGACCTAAATTAAGTCATATGAGCCAAAACCAAATATATACCAAATGGAACCAAACCAAACCCCAAAATATTTTAAATGGTCATATGAACTTGACCCAACCCTTGGTTTGACCTAATTTGACCAATTGGTCAACTTGACCCGAGTTGACCCATTTTGACCTAAATGGGTCAACATGAGCCAAACCCTATCAAATGGATTCCAAATCCAATGAAACTTGGCCAAACCTAGTTTTTTCACGTACCTAACATATCCAAATTGAAAAAAATAGCAAAATGACCATTCTACCCCTAGGTCATAGAACAAATTTTGGCCTAACCCATGGGTATTTTGGTCATACCCTCTTCACAATCACTTGAGGCTTTCCTAAAAGCTCATGGGGACTTAGTGATGAGTGGTGCACTCAACCCAATGGGTTTGGGTTAGTATTTTAATAGGCCAAACCCGAACATAGCTTGAAATTGAGTTTTCAAATTCCCTCCTAAGCTCAAATCCAGCACATGGGAAGTTGGCAAACCACTCAAGGGATCAAACAAACCATGTGCACACTCAAAAACATCAAAACAACCTCTTCAATTTCAACAATTGGATCAAAATGACAAGGAATGGTCCGGCCATTTGATTCATAAGGGGAGATATACTCTCCCTAATTCAATGAAAATTTTCATTCACTCACTATTGATTAGAGCCTAGGAACCCAGAGCAACCATCTCAGAGCATTCCCAAGCTTCTTAGATGGGATTTGAATTCCCTAATTCTCAATTTTGCACTGCAAAATAGGGGAGCTCAATTCATTAGCCAACTTCCTCCATATTTGATCTCCATCTAATTACTCTTGCACACTCCATCAGAGGGTCAAGTCAAACTTGCCCAAGCTCTTACTAAAGTTACCAAAGCAAGGAAGAGCTCAATTGGATCAAAACTGAAGCTCAAGTGAAGTGGTGTTGGTCTACCCATTGATCCACTCAATCCTAAGGCCTAGGAACTTCAACAGGGCTTTGTCTCCACCAGACAAAGCTACCTCATTGAGCTCGAGCACCGATGATTACCTCCGGTGAGGTATGGAATTTTTTGACCACTTAGCTTGATAGGTGTTGGTCCTTTGTAAAAGAAATATTCATGGCATGAGAAATCAACCATTGGATAGGTTTGTATTTGTGTTTAGATGGTGTGGGTTGATTTTTGTATAATTCCATGCTAGATCAGGCTTGAATCTCCCCTTAGATCATGGACGATCTCCATTGATCCTCAGGGAAGAACTTGGCTCATCTCAGCCATCCATCCATGCATTTTAGATGGACGGTTGAGATTATTTATAATGTTTAGTAAATCCATTATCCTTTTAAAACTACAGGTAAATCCTTAGCCATCCGATCTTTGATTGGACAGCTGAGGATATTAGCGTGTGCGCCGCCGCCACCATTTGGGATGTGACATTTAAGTCACACCCTCACGGCATGATGCGTGTAAAGCGCGCTGACCGTCATGGCCACGCGTTGCATCTTGAACTAAGGATTAAGTAGGGATTAGTTAAATACCTAATTAATCCATAGAAATTCTAAACTTCATAACTCTTCGTAGAAAAATTAGAAAAATAAAAGAAAAAATGCTATGGAAAGATAATTTCATTTAGAATATTTTAAAAATGATTTCAATGGATTTTGAATTACCCTTTTCTCTGAATTTGGGTTTCTTTGGTTTATTTAGCTAATTATCCTTTAATTAGGTAATCAATTATCTCAAATTTCTAGGGTTCATTTTAGGGGATGACCTTTGCCTCCCCTAATTTTCTTGAGATTTATTGAGGGCTCAATTGGGAAATTGCTATTTCATTCCCTAATTACCCCTTTTATGTAATTAAGGGTAATTAAGGTGTGATTAGTGGATTTACCCTATGATTATATTTGGTAAGGTCAGATCTAGTGAGTGAGGGGTTTATGGAATAATTTTGGGGCATTTCCTCTAAGCTATTCCCTAAACCCCCTTTTCTCTCCTTAATCCCTCTTAATTAAGGGTTAACTCATTAATCACCCCTTTAATCAATTTTCAAAAATTCTAAAATGTTTTAGAACTTAATTAATCTACCTTGAGTAGATGCTTAGGTGTTTAATAGCCTCAGTTTAATTAAGAAAATTAAAAGCCCTTTCATAAGTACGAAATGGTGTTTTGAAATTACTTAAGCTAAACCCCTTAGCTTAATTAACTTTTAATTGTGAGCCAAATTGCATTAGGCCTTTTTATTATTAGGTGCATTACAAATTTAAATTCCTTGTGGGTTTTATGTCATCTCATTGGCTCATAATTACTTAATTTTTTTAAGGTGGTGTAGGTAAGGGTTAATTAAGCCACTTAATTTATACCTTAACCTAATCAATACTTAAAATGGATTTAATTATCTAAAAATTAAACAAAAATACAAAAAAAAACATGTGGGAATGGGTTAGGAACATCAAACTCATCTCACCTTTTCAAAATTAAATCAAACTTCAAACTAAACAAAAATCATTTTGAAATTCACTTTGATTTATTCTAAATTTTCTTATTCCTTAAGAATGTCATTAGAATTTAAGTAAAGTGAGTTTGTTTACATACTTTCATTGCTTTGGATCTTTCCCAACATGTTAAGTTCTTAGCCATGTGATTCATGCATTCATAATTTCATGTTTCAAATTTTAAAATGAAAATTATTTACTTTATGTAAAATGTGCATGTGTTGGCTAAAGTAAAATATGTGTGACTATTATCACTACTAAATCCAAATTATTTTCAAAACTTATAAATGAAATATCAAATTTGAAAGTATGCTACTTATACTTTAGTTATAAGCTTGCATGTGAAATATTATAAAGTTATGCTTAGTATAAGTTTCCTTTCTTTCCTATGTTGGTATAGTTTTGAATAGAAATTTTGGTGAGACATAAGGTTCATTTGAAAGGGACCTAATGCTCACCTAATTTCATATCCTATTCATCCCTATGCTACCATCTAAGAAGGTTTACTTACACTTACATAAATTTCATAAACAAAACAAATCTATTAAACAACTTTTGCATATTCTTTTTCCATTTCATTTCATTTATACACATGTTTGTACTTAAGGAAAGTTATATATTTAGAAAACCATGAGGTTGCGAGGCTTTAAGTAGCCCTAAGTAGGTCTTGTACCTTACACCTCTGGTTAACAATGGTGCTGTACTCACTTATGCCTTTCTTACTTTCATGTATGTATGTGAAATTTTGGATAAGGAAAACCTTTTCTACTTAAGAAAAATCATGCATATTCAACTTCTAATTTTTCTTAAATGGATTACTTAGCATGCATGAATACAGTGTGTTAACTACTTTCATTTGCATGTATAGATATGCTAGGGTCCATCCATATGCATGTTATATATATTGGGAAAGAAATGAAGTAATGTGTGTGATGTGAATTTTGATTCATTTTCTTAAAATTCCTTTCTTTTTGAATAAGTATCTTTAGAGTTTATATAAACATAGGATTGATTAAAAAATGTAATCAAAACATTCACCTAAATGAAACTAAAACATGAACCTACTTTAGAAAATTACTTAAGGTTAGGGATGGAAAGAGAAGTTCGCTTCTCTTTCCCTCTCTTCATAACTTAGTAACTAATTATAGGTTTCACCTAAACAAAATTAAAACATGAAATAAAATTAACCCAAAATACTTAAACAACTTAAATGAAACCCTCCTCTAAATTGAACATGTCCTTCACACTTAAAAAATTTAAACCTAAAGCCATAGCTAAGCATACCACATAAGCCTTCAAAGCACACATATTAGCCTAAGTCACGACTTCTATCCTTAGGTTAGGTCGGTGCATGGTTTGATGTTATGTTTTATTTTATGATGAATATTTTAGACTAGATGTTATGGTGTATGTTTGTAGAATGAATGGTAGGATGTACTTATCCTAACTATTCTTTTCTGTAGGGGATTGTGCTCAAGGGGCGTTATCATAAATAAAAATATAAATGCTTTTTTGCTTGCAGGTGCTTTATACCCCTAAGAATAATCCATAGCCAGGTGGACTTAGTCACCCATGTGTGGGGTGATAAGTCTAATATACATGCTTGGGATTTGTGTGGTGTGATTTAACTATCCTTTATTTTGCAGGTGTTAGTTAGATTTCTACTTTTCCTTTTAATGTAAAATTTATATAAGTAGGATTTTGGAATGATTTGTTATGGGGATTAGGATGAGCATTGGTCATAAATCCCATCTTATGCACCATGTGAATCCTTGGAGCATCCACCTTCCAACCATCAAAAGTAGGAACCAAAGAAGAAGAAGAAAGAAGAAGAAAGAAAGAAGAAAGAAGAATAAAGCCCCCATATCAATGAATTCCTTTGCTTAAATTGTAATTCAATTCATTTGTAATCCAAGTTGTATAAGGGTAGATCTTGGTTACCCATATTTGATATTTTCAAGTTTGTGCGGTGGTACCCGACCACAAATGACCATTTATTCTATTTGTGTTTAGCTTTATAAATTATTTCATGATTTGTTTAGCTTTTGTATTAAGTTGCATGATCTTTCTAGTTTCTTCCTTGCTTTATGTATGGCCTGGATTTGGATTAGGCTCTTTAGAGAAAAATAAATTTTTTATCCAATTTAATAACTGAAATTAAAACTAAACAACTCATAACCTCACTTAAAGCTTAGGATTAAAATCAAGATAAAAGAATTAGCAACCCTTAGCTAGATGATCATTTCTTTATAATATCATGCACAAATACATCTTATTTCACTCTTGATTGGAGGGCTTCCACTTTGCGAGAACCTTGACCTTGATGGTGGTGGAAACTCACCTCCTCCCTTCTCTAATTTTGACCAATAATCTAATTTCTCATGCATTAGTCATAAAAATCCTAGCCCAGTCAAAATAATTGTCCAAAAAATGAAATTTGAATTGCATTAGATTTAGGTCATTTGAAGCATGTCCCTTTACATAATCTAGTCTCTTTAGGAGTGAGTTTAAGGACTTAGTCTCTTTCTAAATAATAATAGCCTAGCTATCTTGCATAAGCATAAAGACTTGCCTACATGTATTTAAAATCATAGGGAGCTTAGTTGGCCACCCCGGTTGTAAGTCCAAGATGTCGGGTGGTTTGTCCTCTCTTATGGAGGCAAACAAATTACCCATTTTTTTCTTAGATTTAGGCTGTACTTTTAGGCCCTCGTGAAAGCTCCCTAGATTTAAGTTTTGAGGTTGCTTCTCCCTTATGTGGGCCATAAGCATAACTCCTCACCTCTTAGGCATTTCCTTAATCTTGTGTTAAGGGATCTTAAGTCCTAAAATTCTAATGAAAAATGTAACTCAAATAATCTAAATCAATTTCTAAAATATAAAGCCCAATTTCAGGATAGTTTGAGATGCTCGCTAGGTTTCCTAGCATCGTGAGCATCTCCTACTTATTTCCCATTTTGGCTTTGATAATAACTCCCATATTTGATTAATCCCATTTGATCTTCAAAATCAAACCAATCAATTGATAATTTTTCCTATTGAAATCTTCAAAGATAACGATCATTTACCTTAATCAAGAGTTTTCCTAAGGGATCCCGTCTCTTTGGATGTAATTAATAATGGGGGCTTGCCCCTATAGGGAACTTAATGAACTTGATTTAAAATAAACCCTACTTTAATTTTTTATGTAAAGTAGGGGAAGAATCTTTGGTACATATCCAGACCCATCGTCCTTAGAAGTCCTTATTGAGGTGATTGGTTCCATTAAAGGGTAGTGACTTCTATCTTTCGAGATAGTACACTATATCTTGATGACATATCCAATCACCTGAATAAGCACATTTGCAGATTTGCATGGCAACTTACCAAGATTAATTTTATATATGCACCTCTTTCATTTCTCACCACATTTGGAAGGGACTCTACATAGGAATTTTGTGCACAAGTGTATGGGTCAAGCCATTCTACCTTTAGAAGTTCAACTCTCATCACTAAGGATAGCATTAGCAAGATCACTATGAGAATGCAAAGTTGTGGTTAGAAGAGCTTGAAGGTTTGGAGGAGAGTCACTATGTGCTGCTAGAACCTCGAGTTGTACAAGGCCAAAATGATTCAAGCTCACAGTCTAGGTCTTTTGAGTAGGAGAACTTGTGATAGTCCTAAAGAGACCAATTTTTTTCCCATCAAAAGATGGGAGGCAAGTTTGAACCCACTTGGGAAGGCCCCTATGTCATAGAGAAGGCATACCAAGGAGGATCTTATTAGCTTTTTGATTGTAAAGGGGTCCGATTAATGGGCTCTATTGGAGGAAATATTACCCATAAAAATCTTATTTGAAAATAATTCTATCAATCAATAATAATCTGATTCCATTTCATCAAAATCTTCTCTTCTTTTAAAGCGTTGTTTGCTTGTCTTTCAAATCCATCATGACGTGTTTAGGGTAGGTGTAAGAGTCCCCCAGCGGCATCCTATCCCTCTTTCACAACACAAACACAATCTCCCAACACTATTAAAATAGGTGTAAGAGAACTCGAGAGGCATCATTAGACAAGATAGGTGTGAGAGAACCTAAGCGGCATCCTTTCTTAGTGGGAATCCTATTTACCATCCGTGGCATCATTTCATCAAAATCCCCTAGCGTGTTTAAGGAAGGTGTAAGAGTCCCCCAGAGGTGTCCTATTCCTTTTAACACATGCACAAAATCACAAACATAAATCTTTTATCTCGAGTTATCTGATGTGGGAGCAAGCCCCTATGGCACTCACTCATTAACTACTCTAGGTCGGGTCTACATGTTACCTCGCTAGTATGTCACCTTAATGATCACTTATTTGGAAGATGTGAGTCCCCACGCATTCTTCCTAACTTGACCAATGCAAACTAACGAGCACCTTGTTAGTATTGTAGACTTCACTGCACAGTCAATAAGCTACCTCATGTTGACTTTGTTTAAGAAGATGTGAGTCCCCGAGTTTTCTTCTTGAACTAATCATCAAGATCTAACTAGGTTGAGTATATTTGAGGTTTAGGATAAGTCCCCTAGAGGCACCTTCCTCTTGACTACATTTGAGTCGATATAAGTCCTCCAGTGACACTCTCTCAGTATTCTCCCTAGGTCGGATAGCATCTGTCGGCGACACTATCCCAACAATCGGTTTGCTTATAGGAGGATGTGAGTCCCGAGCTTTCTTCATAGGCTATTATTTGGACACCATAGGTTGGTTGATGTTTTCTATATGTTATAACTCACCCAGTGGATACAACACTCTTGGCAGATGTGACTCCCCGTAGTTTCTCTTTGAGTTGGCCACCAAATACCTATTGGATATATAACTAGCAATGTCATCTTCTCTAGGGTGTTGGATTAATCCTTTAGTAGCCCCATCCCCTTTGAGCACTCTATTTGGGTCATGTCCTTTGTGACCCCATTTAAGCACTACTCGTGTTACTTTTGGAATGGACAGTCCCCTTTCCTAGTAACCACCCCTGTGGTTGGAGAATTTATTCAACGGATGCACATAGTCTCACTTGGGTCAATAAATATGAGATAGGTCTAGGCTGATATAAGCTCCTTCTCAATTTGATCTCTCAAACCGTCCACATTAAAACAAACTAAACAAAATAAACAAATTTAATTCACTTGTGATTAGGAATTCAAGCCCCCAAAGGGCCCCTTTTTTCAAGAAGGCATCCTATCTTTAGGGCAGTGTCCCCAGAACTCCCTATAAGAATTGCCTCACTACCTGAGTTGAGATAAATCTCCAGGTCGGTACTCACTCTGTAGTCACCCTTAGGTCGGGTTCAATCTATTTTTCCATAAATAAGTTACTCAGGCAATCATTCTATTTTGGAAGATGTAAGACTATGATGCATTCTTTTTTTAGCATGATTGTCGCAAACCGACGGGCCACCCTAGGTCGAGTTCAATTTATTGCCCAAAGCAATCGATTGCCCCAATGGTCTTTTGTAGTGGAAGATGTGAGCCCCCGAGCTTTCTTAAATTGATCATTGCAACGAAAGGCACCCCTTTGGTTGGATAGTTCTCCCATCGGCTGGGAAGCTACTCCCTTTGGTTCAGTAAATCTGAGATAGGTTTAGGCTGATATAAGCTCATTTTTAGTGTGATCCATCGTAAAATAATAGAATCCATAAAAATAAATTAAAAAATAAAATTAACCTTATACTATCCTTGAGCTTATCTAAGTCCCCCCAGCAGCATTCACTCAATATTCAGCCTTAAGTCGGGTTCGGTTCGTTGCCCAAAGCAACCAATCACCCTAGTGGTTCATTATTTTGGAAGATGTGAGTCCCCACGCTTTCTTCCTAACTTGACCATTGCACACTGAAAGGCATCCCTCTGGTTGGTTAATCTTACCTTGTGGTTGGTAGACTATTCCCTTTGGATCGATAAATCTAAGTTTGCCCAAGGCCACCGCCCTACTCAAGATCCATCTCAAAACTAATGGGGCCCATCAAAATAAATTAAAAATGAAATTAATTTTGACTATATTTGAGTTGATTTAAGTCCCCCAGAGGCATTCACTCAATGGTCAGCCCTAGGTTTGGTTCAATCCATTACCTTGCTAATGGATCACCCCAGCAACTGGTCCCTACTTTGGAGGATGTAAGTTACTATGCTTTCTTCCTAGTACATATTTGCATAGAAAGGCATTCCCTCTTTGGTTTTACTATGTGCTTATTAGACTACCCCTTTGGATTGGAATCGAGTTAGTTAGGCCTCCATGGCTCCTACTCAGTACAATCCATCGCAAACCAACAGGGTCCATTTCGAAATCTAAAATTAAGAATATGAGATAAACAAAACAAAGACAATCAATCAATCCAAATCAACCTTTTGCTCCTCCTCAGTGAGATGTAAATCTTTCTAGCTCCCTAGCAGACTTAGAATTCTAATCCGTCAACAGGATTGAATAACCTTTCCTCCCTTGTGGATGACTTGAACGTGCCTCCCCAGTGGAGAGTTTACTTGTGTATCCCTGGTGGAGTCAAAACAAACACAATTAAACAAATAATAAATTGAAACAAACTCAATCCTCTTCCCCAATGGAACTTAACAAATCAAATCAAATTTCTCCTTAGTGATACTCAAATTAAATTATACCTCTCATCCCCTTGTGGATGATTTGAACCTGTTTTCCTAGTGAAAGGTTCACATACTCTATCCCTAGTGGATTCCTCCTTCCCTCTCTTATGTCCTCGACAAAAGTAGAGCCACATTGCACTAAGCTATAAATCCCTTCTACATCTGGGTTAGGGAAATTATCTCTTAGTGCTTGTGATAAATCGATGTTGTTGATCATTCAACACCAATGCGCGTGTTCCTTGTCATAACACACCTATTGGGCACCCTTTGTTGACCTTATTTTTGGAATGAGCTCTCAACCCATCCATTTTAGAAATAGGACTTCTCTTATACTTTAAGAATTTCTTAGTCTTAAGACACATCTAGTGATTAGGTGGACACTTAACTTAGCCCTAGAGACTTAGAAGAGTTAGCCATAGGAATAAGTCATGCCTTAGGGGTGTTAGGAAAATTTTCCTACCCTATCGCTTGAATCACATTCCTCACTTCCTTCCTTCAAGTCAAACTCCAAATCAAATCAATAATCAATTCTAGCCTAATTGATTTTCCCTAAACTCAAATCAATTCCAAATGATTGAAATCCATGATCAACTCCAAATGATTGAAGCTCATGATTGAAATTCCAAATTCAAAATCTTTCCTAAGCCCTTTGATTCTATCTTATGGGCTTAGCACAAATCAAATCCAAATCAATTCAAATTCTAGAAAGTTTCTCATAACCCATTTATATTCTCATTTGTATTCACAAATATAAATGAATTATAAATTCAAATATCCAAGAATCAATTCAAAAATCAAATACAAATTCAATAAAAATCCAACCTGAGCCTTCAAGACAAAATCTTGAACTTAGACAAATCTGACTCAAATCAAGCCGAACCCTTGATTTATCTTCATGATTCAATCAATCCTACAATCATGAATCCAAATATACATAAACTTTAATCATCAAACCAAAACTAAATTCAAAAATTAAATCCAAGTCAAACCTATATTCACCCTTCTGACTTGAAATTGTCAAACGAATCAAAACCCATTTGACTTCAAATCTCTTGCAAATGGATTTATACTTCAATCATAAATTTATATGTGAGTTCAACCAAACTTGAATCAATCCTTGATCAAGCCAACTAAACCCAATTGGCTCACTTGACCCAAAGCGGCCAATTTGACCTACATGAACCTAAATTCAATTCAATCCAAATCAAAATGAATTAATCCAATCTAAACTTCATGTCATATTTGTTGATAATCATAGGTTAATCAATTGTAATGAATTGGGTCAAACCAAGTTAACCATGGGGAACCTAGGATGATTCTCTTCCATTCCCAACCACCCCAAGCCAAGTGACATGAGTTTCGAGCCAAAATTTTAAACAAAAAGTGAAAAAGGTTCATTTCACTTTACTTTTCATCCTAAGGCTTTAGTGGCTAAAAAACCCTCATTCCTCTCATTCTCCTCCTCCTAGAGCTCCCAAAAGCCATTAGCAATCATCCACTTCAATTTGGAGAGAAATACTCCAAAACTAAGGGGATTTCGGTAAGAAAATGACGATCACTAGATGAAGCCTTGTTTTGACATGAAGGATCTAAGCTTCAAACCCACTTTCGAGTCACCACCACACTAAAATCATCCTCGGTGAGGTGACCTTCAAAAAATGTAACTGGCCTTAGGATCACTCATTTTGTGTTGGTTTTTGCACGATTTTTAGGAATCTACCCTAGATAATCCCACATTTTTTTCTTGAAATCATCCCAATTATAAAATAGATTTTTTTTTTGTGCGAATCGACATGAAAATGAGTCCACTTGGATAAGTTCTCACTTAGAAAACCATATGTTTCCTTTTAAAAATCTATTTTTTACTGTTCACCGTCGGCGGGGGTACAACCATCGTCCGATCTGATTCCACGATTGGGCGGCTCATTCGATCAGGCCATGATGAGATGGACCATCATCCATCAGCGGTTGCGCTCGGATGGGCTTGTGTGTCGATCGCGATCCTACAGATGCGATCGATGGACCATCCGACATGATTGGACGGTGTCCAGTGCATTTTTTCATGGTTTGACCATCTTTCCGTCAATCGCTATGCACACAAATGCGAATTGCACCGCATGAATCACGCTGCAGCGTTTAACCACACGACGCCACATGGAGTCACGTTGCCAAGTCAGCGCAGCGCAGTTTTTCGATTTAAAAAATTAATTTAAATTACCTAAAATTTCAAAAATTCTTAAAAAAATAAAATACTTAACTAAAAATTACAAATAAGAGCTCATTGGATTCATATTTTTGAGAAGAATCCAATAAACCTAAAATCTTCAAATTTTACTAAGTATTTTGAGCTTAATTTAAGTTTTAGTAAAAATCTAATTTCTTTAATTAAACCAAAAATACATGTTGGACTAAGTTGAAACTTTCAGAGATTAAAATTGATGTTAAAATATACTTACCATAAAATTTCAAGTCAAAATGACCTCTGGATTAAAAGATATTGAATTTTGAGTGTCAAATGGTTTATTTTAATAAAATAAATTAATAGAAATCTTAAAAATCATATAAATCAATTGAAACTTCAAAAATACATAACGAAATATAGAAACATCAAAAATATAAATGAGGGCTCATTTTAAAGATAATTTGGAGGAGAATCTAATAAAATTATTTTTAATTGAGTTTAAATAGTAGATTCTTCTTAATTAGGGTTTATTTGAAACTTTAATAACCCTGATTACTCCCTAATGACTTCATTAATTACTTCCAAACTTTTCAAATATGTTTAGGGGGATGACTTCTGCCTCCCCAAATTTTCTTGAAATTTATTAATGAGCTTGTTAGGAAAATTAATTAATGAACCCCTAATCACCCTCTTAATATAATTAAGGTTAATTAAGCATGTGAAGGGTGGTTTAATTCATTGATTAAGATAGTTAAACTTTGTTTAAGTGATTAGGAGGTTTATGGAATAATTTTGGAATATTTTCCTTAATTCCTAAACCCTTTCTTCCTTAAATCCAAATCTAATTAAGGGTTAATCAACTAATGATCTACTTAACTAGTCAAATCAAATTCTCAAATTCAAAATTAATCTAAAAACATAATTAATCTTTCTTGGGTAGATACTTAGGTGTTCAATAATCTAAGTAAACTTAAGAAAATCATACCTAACCCATATGTGTGGGAAAGGTTATGAAAGTACTTAAATTAAACCCTTTAGCTTAATTAATCATTAATTGTGAGCCAATTGCATTAGATACCTTTCTTTCCTAGGATGCATTGCTAATTTAAATTCCTTGTGGTTTTATGTCATCCATTGGCTCATAATTATTTGATTTAATATGTTAAATTGGTATAGGTAATTAATGAACTTAATATACACCTTAACCTAACCAAAGCATAAAATTAATCTAATCACCTAAAAAAATTAAATTATAATACACACATGTTGGAATGGGTAAGGAACAGTAAACAATCTCAGACTTCCCTAATTCAAATCAAACTCAAAATAAAATGAAAGTCTACTTAAATAACTTTTGATTCCCTTTAATTGATCTTACTTCATAAGATTGTCTTTAAGAATTAATTAGAGTGAATAAAATTACATTCTTACATCACTTTACTTCTTTCCTAACATGCTAGATGTGTATGTCATATGAAAATCATGCATTCATGCTTTTCTAAAATCAAATTCAAAATAAAATATTTTCTTTATGTCAAATTGCATGTTTTGGCTAAAGTAAAAAATATGAGTGGCTATTATTACTATTAAATTCAAAACTATTATCAAAATCTATAAATCAAATACCTAAAACTAAAAGTGTGCTACTTATAGTTTATTTATAAGCCTGCATGAAAATATAAAATGTGTCTTATGTTTTCTTCCTTTCTTTCCTTTTAATATGGATTTGAATAAGATTTGCAAAGTGTATAGTTCTTTTAAAAGAACATAACACTTGCCTAAATCTAGTCGTATCCTCTTCCATGTTATGACTTAAGAAAGATCTTTACACTTACACATATAAATTACATGCCAAGTCCAAACATAAGTACAAATTTTTGTATCTTTCTTTTCCATTCATTTCTTTTGTACATATGCTTATATTTAACAAAAGTGGTATATTAATCTGGACAACCCTGGGATTGCGAGGCTTTAAGTAGCCCTAAGTAGGTCTTGTACCTTACACCCACGGTTAACAATGGCGTTGTACTCACTTGTGCCTTTTATACATACATGTGTGCATATGAAAAGTGGATAAGAAAACCTCTTTTCTACTTAATGAAAATCATGCATCATAAAGCATTCAAATTTTCTTAAGTAACTCACTTAGCATTCTCTTTTCATGCATTTCTTTTTATACATGCGCATATATTTAAGAAAAGTGGGATATTAGTCTAGACAATACTGGGGTTGTGAGGCTTTAAGTAAGTCTTGTACCTTACACCCCTAGTTAACAATGGTGTCATACTCACTTATGTCTTTTATACTTGTAAATGTGCATATGAAAAATGGATAAAAGAATCACTTTCTAACAAAATTATGCATACATAAACCTTAAGTTTCCTTAAGCAATCTCTCTCTCTAATCCATTATTAAGATGTGCTAAATACTTGCATTTAGATATGCTTAGGATTCATTCATGTGCATGATACATATGTGGGAAAGAGATAAAATGGTGTGTGTTTTGTGATAGTAATTCACTTTACTTAATCTTAAAATGTCTTTCTTTCTGAAAAAGTTTGTTTAAGAAAAATCTAAACTTAGGATTAATTAAAATACATAATAAAACATTCAATAAATAAAAATCCTTAATGAATCTACCTTAGAAATTTCTTAAGGTAGGGAGGAAAGAGAAGTTCTCTTCTCTTTTCCTCTCTTTACAACCTTTAGAAATTAAGTAGGTTCATTCAAACTAAATCAAATCATCAAATAAAATAAACCCATATCGACTAAACAACTTAAATGAGACCACCCTTCTAAGTTGAACCTTTTCATACTTGGAAAATCCTAACCTTAAAGCCTAGCTAAGCATACCACATAAACCTTACATGGCACACATATTAGGCTAAGTCCCCACTTCTAGTCATATGTTAGAGCGATGCATGCTTTGATGTTTTTTTTTATTTTTTGATATGATGTTTTAGTCCAGATGTTAGGGTGTATGTGCGTGGAATGAATGGTAGGATGATTTAGTCTAATCACTGTCTTATGCAAGGGATTATCCTTAAGGGTGCTATAATAAAAATATAACTGCTTTTTCTAGGTTGTTTATACCCCTAAGCATAATCCAAAATAGGCTAAGTGGACTTGGTTACCCATATGTGGGGTGCTAAGTCCAGTTTGTTTATATGCATGCTTGGGAATGTGTGGTTTGTTTAGCTAATCTCTATTTTGCAGGTTTTAGTTAGATTTACTTTTTCCTTTTCATGTAATTTTACAATTAGGATTTTGAAATGATTGTTATGGGGATTAGGATGAGCATTGGTTATAAGGCCATACCTTATGTACCATATGAAGCCTTTGGAGCATCCACATTCCATTCATTTAAATGAAGGAACCAAAGAAGAAAGAAAAGAAGAAGAAAGAATGAAGAAAAAAAAAAATGAAGAAATGAAGCTTGAAGACCCCCATAACATGAATTCCTTGCTTAATTGTAATTAATTCATTTGTAATTCGGGTTGTATGAGGGTAAAGCTCAACTACCCAATTTGTTTTTCGGGTTTGTGCGATGGTGCTTGACCACACTTGGCCTTTTATTCTTTTGTGTTAGCTTTATAAAATGTTTGATGTTTTGTTTAGCTTATGCATTAGAAATGGCATATTTTCCTAATTTCTTCTTTGCTTTGATGTACGATCTAGATGACGAATAGACTCTTAGAAAAAAATAAATCTTCTACCAAATTAATCAACTTAAAATTAAAAATTTGCAACTCATAACCTCTTTTAAAGCCTAAGTTAAAATCAAGATAAAAGAATTAGCAACCCCTTAGCTGGATGAGTATTTCTTTTACAACACCATGCACAATAGCATATTGATTCACACTTGATTTGGAGGACTTCCACCCGTGCCAGAGAACTTGGCTTGACCTTTGTGAGCCATGGTGAAAACACACCTCCTCCTTCTTGCTGATTTTGGCCCATAATCTTATTCCTCATGCATTGGGCATATGAATCCTATAAGCCTCAATCAAATGATTATCTTAAAATGAAAATAACATGTAATATGATTTGTATTAGATTTAGGTCATTTGAAGCACCCCCTTACATGATCTAGTCTCTTTAGGAGTGAGTTTAAGGACTTAGTCTCTTTATAAATAAATAATGGCCCAGTTATCTTGCATAAAGCATATTATTTGCCTACATGAATTTAAAACTATAGGAGGAGTTAGTTAGCGGCCACCCCCAGGCAGTTGTAAGTCCAAGTAGTCGGGTGGCTTGTCCTCTCTTGTGAAGGCAAATCAAATACCCATTTTTCCTTAGATTTAGGTCATGCTTTTGGCCCTTTCCAAAGCTCCCTAGATTTAGGTTCTGAGATTGCTTCTCCTTTCCATGGGCCATAAGCTTAAATCCTCACCTCTTAGGCATTTCCATGACCTTACATCATGGAATTATAAGTCCTAAACTTTTAATAAAAATTCAACTCAAACAAATAATTCTCTTCAATTTCAAAAAATGTAAAGCCCAACCATAAGATAGTTTGGGATGTTTACTAGACGTCCTAATATCCTAAACATCCCTAGTCACCTCCATTTGGCTTCAACAAGAATTCCCTCCTCTTGATCGATTCCACTTAATTTGCCAAAAATAAACTAATCGATTAATAGTCCTACCTATTGAAATATTTGGTGACAATGATCATTTACCTTAATCCAGAGTATTCCTAAGGAATCCCCTTCCTTAGGATGTAATTAACCCGATTTAAAATAAACCCTACTTTACTCTTTTATGTAAAGTAGGGGAAGAATCTCTGGTACATATGTAGGCTCATTGTTCTTAGGAGCCTTTATTGAGGTGATTAGGTCCATTGTAGGATGGTAACTTCTGTATTTTGAGATAGTACACCTCTCCTCAATGTTGTACTTGATCACCCTAATAAGAACATTTGTAGATCTACATGGTGTCCTGACCAAAAGACGTATATTTTTGTTTTCATTTATCCTCTCCAAAGGGATAGATGAAGGTAGAAATATTTTCACCATACTGCATACACGGAATGGTAGGATGATCTTAGTCTAATCATTATTTTCTATAGGGGATTGTGCTTAAGGGGCGTTGTAATAAAAATATAACTACTTTTATTGTGCAGGTGGCTTCTACCCCTAAGAATAATCCAAAATAGGCCAGGTGGACTTAATTACCCATGTGTGGGGTGCTAAGTCTAATATATATGCTTGGAATTATTTGGTTTGTTTAGCTAATCTCTATTTTGCAAGTGTTAGTTATATTTACTTTCCCTTTTCATTTAATTTTGTAAATTAGGATTTGGAATGATTATTATGGGGGATTAAGATGAACATTGGTCATAAGATTATATCTTATGTATCATTTGAAGCCTTTAGAGCATCCACATTTCAACCATCCAAAAGAAGGAACCAAAAGAAGAAAGAAGGAGAAAGAAGAAAAGAAGAATGAAGACCTCCATAACATGAATTTCCTTACTTGATTGTAATTACTTGATTTGTAATCCGGGTTGTATAAGGGTAGAGCTTGGCTACCCACATTTATTTTTCAGGTTTGTGCGGTGGCCCCCGACCACAAATAGGCCTCTTATTCTTTTGTGCTAGCTTTGTAAAATTGTTTGTTGTTTATTTAGCTTGTGCATTAAGATGGCATGTTTTCCTAATTTGTTTCTTGCTTTGATGTATGGCCAAGATGACAATTATGCTCTTAGGAAAAATAAATTTTCTATCCAACTCATCAATTTAAACTAAAAAGAAAAATAATTCATAACCTCACCTAAAGCTTAGGCTATAAAATAAGATAAAAGATTTAGTAACCCCTTAGCTGGATGTTGTATTTTCTTTCTCACATCATGCATAAAAAGCATATTATTTCACTCTTGATTGGAGGGCTTCTACCTTTCCCAGAGAACTTTTACCTTTGAGAGCCATGGTAAAAACACACCTCTATACCTTGTTGATTTTGGCCCATAATCTAATTTCTCATGCATTAAGCATATGAATCTGAAATCATGTGTCAAATTGATTGTCCAAAATAAAAATAAAATGTAAAAAAATTTGCATTAGATTTAGGTCATTAAATCATGCCCTACATGATCTAGTCTCTTAGAGAGTGTGTTTAAGGACTTAATCTCTTTCTAAATAAATAACAACTTTGTTATCTTGCATAAACATATGACTACATGTATTTAAAACTGGGAGTTAATTGGCACCACCCTCAAAGGTTGTAAGTCAAAATAACATGGTTTATCCTCTCTTGTGGAGGTAAACCATATACCCATTTTCGCCTTAGATTTAGGTCGTTCTTTGGCCCTCTCCAAAGTTCCCTAGATTTAGGATACGAGATTGTTTCTCCCCTTTGTAGGCTACAAGTATAAATCCTCACCTTTTAGGCATTTCCATTACCTTGTATCATGGAATTATAAGTCCTAAATTTTTAATGAAAATTCAACTCAAAATAAATAGATCACTTCAATTCCAAAAATATAAAGCCCAACTATAGGATAGTTTGAGATGCTTGCCAGGCTTCCTAGTATCATAAGCATGACATACTTATCTTCTTTTGGCTTCGATAAAAACTCCCTTCTCTTGACCAATCCCACTTGATCTTCCAAAAATAAACTAATTAATTGATAGTCCTACCTTTGAAATCTTTGGAGACAACGATCATTTACCTTAATCGAGAGTATTCTTAAGGAATCTCATTCCTTAAGATATAATTAACTATGGGGGCTTCCCTCCATAGTGAACTTAATGAACCTGATTTAAAATAAACCCTACTTTACTTTTTCATGTAAAATAAGGGAAGAATCTCTAGTACATGCGAAGACCCATTGTCCTTACGAGTTTTTATTCAGGTGATTAGGTCCATTGTAGGGTTGTGACTTCTATCTTTTGAGATAGTACACCTTTTCTCAATGTTGTATTTGATCATCCTAATAAGAATATCTATGGATCTACATGGTGTCCAAACCTAAAAGTATATTTCTATCTTCATTCTATCTTATAGCTAAGACAATTTTTCACCACAAGGTGTTAGGAAAAGTTGGCTACCCTATAGCTTGAAACAAATCCTTACTTCATTCTTTTTTAAGTCAAATTAAAATAAACTTCAAATTCAAATCAACTTCAAAATCAAATCAACTTCAAATTCAAACCAACTTCAAATTCAAATCAAGTTCAAACTCAAAATCATTTCCAACATAATTTATTTTCTTAAATTCAAATCAATTCCTAAACCCAAATCATGAATCAATTCCAAATGATTGAAATCCAAGATCAATTCAAAATCCAAAATCTTTCCTAAGCCTTTGATTTCATCTTATGGACTTAGCTCAAACCAAATCAAATCACTCTAAATTCAAAAGATTTTCTCATCACCCATTTATATTCTCATTTATATTCACAAATATAAATGAAATATAAATTCAAATAACAACCAAATTCAAAACTCAAATCCAAACTCAACCTAAATCCAACCCATGCCCTTTCAAGTCAAATTATTGAACTTAGCCAAATCATTCTCAAATCAATTCAAACCTTTGGATTTTCTCTAAAAAATCAATCCTTCAATCACAAATCAAATATAACACAAACTACAATCACCAAATCAAACCATATTCATCCTTTGAACTTGAAATTATCAAATGAATCAAAACCCATTTTACTCTAAATCACTAGAAATTGGATTTATATTTCAATCATAAGTCCATATGTGAGTTCAACCAAACATGAATCAAGCCTTGATCAAGTCAATTCACCCACTTAGGCTCACTTGACCCAAAATAACCTAAAGTACCTTTTTGAGCCAAATTCTAACCCTACACAAATTGGGTTGAACTAAGCACATCTAAGCCTCACATTATAAGCAACAATCATCCTAGAATGACCAATCACTCAAATTGGGTCAAACCAAGTCAAACCTAGCCTTTGACCAAGTCAACACTTAACCCAAATGAAATCAAAATTAGCCAATATCCACCATAGGCCAAATTGATTGAAACCATTGATCTAAACCAATCCAAAATCAACGATTGAACTTGACCAGTCATCATTTGAGCCAAACCTAATCAAATTGGCCACTTGACCCAAGTTGACCCAAGTTGATCTAAAAGTCAAAATGGGTCAAATCTTGATCTAAGCCAAATTTGATTACAACCAACAATTCAAATTTATTCTAAATCACTTGTTGAACTTGACCAAAGCTCAATTGGCCCTAGAACCTAGCCCAATTAACCATGAACCCAACTTGACCTAAAAGGTCAAATCAACTTGAAATTAAACCAAATCAAAATTGATTGAAACTAAAGCACAATACATTTCAAATGATCAACCAAAACCAACCCATGACCTAACCAAATTGGGTCAAATGGGTCAAATTGGTCAAGTTGACCCATTTGACATAAGTGAACTCAAATGAACCAAAACCAAATACAAATCAAATTGAACCAAACCAATTATACCAAAACACTTCAAATGATCATTTGAACTTATCCTAACCTTTAGTTTGACCCAATTTAACAAATTTATCAACTTGACCCAAGTTGACTCATTTTGACCTAAATGGGTCAACTTGAGCCAAATCATATCAAATCAAATTCATTGAAAATTGGCACAACCCATTTTTCAATCATTTTAAATCTGCTCAAATCAAAATCAAGATCAAATGACCATTTTACCCTTGGGTCAAAAGGGTAACCTATGGCCAAATTCACTTGGAATTTGGCCAATTCTTCTTACTTGGCATCCTCTAGTGGACCATTTGGACACCAAGGAGGTGTGACATGACCTAATGGGTTGGGTTGACCCAACCCAAGGCCAAACTAACCCCTCCAATGAAATTTATCCACTTGGATCACCTCCTACAATCACCTAGCACATGTGCACTTCCTCCATTCCACTCCTCTGCCAAAACTGAAGCACATGAAGCTCCTAATAACCAAAATAAACCATTCAACCTCCTCAATTTTATCAAAATGATGCAAGCCTCGGCCATCTGATCCAAGGAGGGGGAGATATACTCCTCCTCATTCCCCTCAAACCAACTTCCTTGCATTGATTGAGCTCAAAGGATCAAAGGAAAGCTTCTCCAAGTTTCCCAAGCTCTTTCGAATTTCCCTCTCTCGATTTTGCTTAAGCCAAAAATAAGGGAGGTGAGGTGAAATTTCACCTCACTCAATTCTCCACCAATCTTCAATTCACTTTGCAAGCACCATCGGGAGGTAGGTCAGCTCACCAAAGTCCCAAGTCTCCAAGCCACGGGAAGGAGAATTTCGATCAAAACTGCAAGCCACTAGAGGGGAGTTTGGTCAATTGGAAGATCCACTTCAAATCAAGGCTTATGACTTTCAACAAAGCTTCGTCTCCACTAGATGAAGCTACTTCCTCCGTTGGAAGCACCGGTGATAGCCTTCGACGAGGTATGACTCAAAACCGATCCTAAGTTGAAATTTGCTTGGTCTTTTGTGAAGGGAATTATCATCCCATTAAAATTCAACCATTGGATGTTCCTCCCTACAACTCTTGATGGTGTGGGGTGAATCCTAGCCTAATCTGAGCTCAAGTGAGCATGGATTAAACCATGGAGGACGGATAGCCTCCGTCTCCCGTAGCTTAAGCAGGGATGAATCATGGGTCATCCATACCGTGTTTTGGATGGATGGCCCTGATTAAAATGCGTTAGATCTCTGATTTAATTCCTTTATAGCCACGTCTTTAATCCCAACCATCATATCCTTGGTCGGATGGCTTATGGGAAAGCGCATTGCACCGCCAGCTATTGACATGCATGATGTGACAATTTAAATAATAAATCCCATCACGCCATGTGGAAAGCACGCGCCGAGTCAGCAGTTCATGTGGCGCCAATGGAATTAGTTAATTAATTAGGGTATTTAATTATCCTATAATCACAGAAACTTCATAAATTCATAACTAAATATAGAAAAATCAAAAAATACAAACTCAAGTTCATTTTAAAGATAATTCAGTGAGGAAAAATATAAAATTAAAATCAATTAATTTTGAAACATAGATTTTCCTTAGTTAGGGTTTAATCAAAAATCTAATTGCCTTAATTACTTCCTAATTACCTTATTAATTAATTTAAAATTTCACAAACATGTTTAGGGGGATGACTTCTGCCTCACCTAATTTTCTTAAAATTTATTCATGAGCTAATTAGGAAAAATAATTAATGAACCCCTAATAACCCCCTTATTGTAATTAAGAGTAATTAAGCATATGAATAGTGGTTTAATCCTTTCGTTAAGATAATTAAGCATTGTTTAAGTGAGGAGAAGGTTTATGGAATTTGTTTGGGATCTTTTCTCTAAGTTATTCCTAAACCCCCTTTCTTCTTTAATCCAAACATAATTAAAGATTAATTCACTAATGATCTACTTAATTAGCCTAATCAAACTTTCAAAATCAATCTGAACTTAATCAATCTCTTGTTGGGTAGATCCTTAGGTGTTCAAGAGCCTAAGGAAAGCTTAAGGAAATTATAATCCAACTCACATGTGTGGGATGATTATGAAAGTACTTAATTAAACCCTTTTATTTAATTAATCAATAATTATGAGCTAATTGCATTAGGCCCATTTCTTTTTTAGGTGCATTGCTGATTTAAATTTTATGTGGTTGCATATCACATGTAGGCTCATAATTATTAGTTAATTATGTTAAAGTGGTGAAGGTAAGGGGTAATTAATGGATTTAATTTACACCTTAACCTAAATAAAATATAAAATCAATCTAATTGTTCAAAATTAAACTAATTTGATTCACACATGGGGGAAGTGGGTTAGGACCAGCAAACTCTTTTCATATTTTCTAAATTAAATGAAATTCAAAAATAAAAAAATCTATTTAAAGAATTTTGATTAACTTTGAATAATCTTATCTTATAGGATTGTCCTTAGGAATTAATTAGGGTGAATGAAGTTACATGCTTACATCACTTTATTTCTTTCCAAGCATACTAAACATTGTATGCCATATGAAATCAAGCATTCATATCTTTTTGAAAAATCAATTAAAATGAAATGTTTCCTTTATGTCAAATTGCATGTTTTGGCTAAAGTAAGAATATGAGTGGCTATTATCACTATTAAATCAAAAAATATTTTTAAAACCTACAAATTAAATATTATAAATGAATGTATGCTACTTATAAATACTTATGAGCTTGCATGTGATTATAGCATAAAGATATGTTTTATGTGATTTTTCTTCCCTCCTCTTAACATAGACTTGAATAGGATTTACAAAGTGTATAGTTCATTTGAAAAGAATATAACACTTGCTTAAATCTATTCTTATACACTTCTATGCTATGAATTAAGAAGAATCTTCACATTTACACATATAAATTGCATAACCAAACCAAACAAAAAACTTTTGCATGACTTGTCATCCATTTGTTTCCTTTTGTACATGCACATGTATTTAAAAAAAAAGTGGTATATTAGTCTAGACATCCCAGGGTTGCGAGAATTTAAGTAGCCCCAAGTAGGCCTTGTACCTTACACCCCTGGTGTAAAAAATAATGGCACCGTACTCACTTATGTCTTTCATACATGTAAATGTGTGTTTGATTAATGGATAAAAGAACCCCTCTTTTCTACTTAATAAAAAAAACATGCATTCATTGAATATCCAAATTTTCCTAAACAACATCTCTTAGCATTCATCAAAGTGTGCTAAAGTTCACATTTGCATGTATAGATATGCTTAGGATCATTCATATGCATGATATACATGTTGGGAAGAAATAAAGGGTTGTGTATTATGTGATAATAATTCACCTTAACTAATCCTAAGATGAATTTATTATTGAATAGGTTTATTTAGAGTAAATCTAAACTTAGGATTAATTAAAATATATAATAAAGAATTCAATAAAGAAAAAAAAATCATTAATGAATCTACCTTAGAAATTACTAAAGGTAGGGATGAAAGAGAAGTTTTCATCTCTTTTCTTCTCTTTACAATTTAGTAATTAAATGTAAGTTCATTCAAACTAAATCAAATCATCAAATAAAATTAACAAATCAACTAAATCTTAAAATGAAATCACCCTCTAATTTGAATCATTCACACTTAGAAAATTCCAACCTTAAAGCCTAGCTAAGACATGCCACACAAGCCTTAAATAGAACACGCATTAGGCTAAGTCACCTTTTATAGCTCTATATTAGGGCGGTGCATGATTTGATACGTGATTTTATTTTGTGATGTAATGTTTTAGACTAGTTAGGGTGTATGTGCATAAATTGGATGATAGGATGATTTTAGTCTAATCATTATCTTCTATTGGAAATTGTGCTTAAGGGGCACTATAATAAAATATATATATATAAATGCTTTTGGTGTACAGGTTGCTTATACCCTTAATCATAATCCAAATAGGGCAGGTGGACTTTGTTACCCATATGTGGGGTGCTAAGTCCAGCTTATTTATATACATGCTTGGGTTGTCTAGTATGTTTAACTAATCTCTATTTTGTAAGTTTAGTTAGATTTACTTTTCTCATTTTTATGTAATTTTATAATTAATATTTGGAATGAATGTTATGGGGATTAGAATGAACATTAGTCATAAAACCAAGTCTTATGCATCATGTGAAGCCTTGGAGCAAACTACATCCTAACCAACCAAAAGAAGGGAAGAAATGAAGAAAGAAAGAAGGAAAGAAATGAAGAAAGAAAGAAATGAAGAAATGAAGAAATGAAGAAATGAAAAAAGAAGAATGAAGAATGAAGACCCCCATAACATGAATTCTTTTAAAATTATAATTATTCATTTGTAATCCAGGTTGTATAAGGGTAGAGCTCGATTACCCAATTTATTTTTGGGTTGTGCAGTGATACCCGACCACATCGGCCTCTTATTCTTTTGTGTTAGCTTTATAAAATTGTTTGAAGTTTGTATAGCTTGTACATTAAGATGGCATGATTTTCCTAGTTTCTTCATTACTTTGATGAATGGCCTGGATGCGATTAGGCTCTTTGAAAAAAAAATTAAATTTTCTATCCAATTAATCAACTCAAAATTAAAATTAATAACTCATAACCTCACCTAAAGCCTAGGATATAAATCAAGATAATAAAATATTTAGCATCCCCTTAGCTGGGTGTTGTATATCTCACATCATGCTTAAAAATTATCTTGCTTCATTCTTGCTAATGGAGGGCTTCCACCCTTGCTAGAGAACATGGCTTGATCTTTGAGAGCCAAGGTGGAAACACACCTCCTTCTTGCTGATTTTGGCCCATAACTACTTTCTCATGCATTAGGCATATGAATCCCATAGCTTTTGTCAAATAAATTGTCCAAAATCAAAATAAAACATAACAAAATTTGCATTAGATTTAAGTCATTATTCATGCCCAACATGATCTAGTCTCTTAGGGAGTATGTTTAAGGACTTAGTCTCCTTACTAAATAAACAACAGCCTATCTATCTTGCAAAGCATAAGACCTACCTACATGCATTTAAAACTATAGGAGGAGTTAGTTGGCGGCCACCTCCAGGCAGTTATAAGTCCAACAGTCGGGTAGTTTATCCTCTCTTATGGAGGTAAACTATATACCCATTTTTACCTTAGATTTAGGTCATGCCTTAGCCCTCACCAAAGCTCCCTAGATTTAAGTTCTGAGGTTGATGTTTCCCTTTGCGAGCTACAAGCATAAATCCTCACATCTTAGGCATTTCCATGATCTTATGTTGCAGAATTGTAAACCCTATATTTCTAATAAAAATTCAACTCAAACATAAAATCCTTCTCAAATTTTAAAAATATAAAACCCAACCATAGGATAGTTTGGAATGCTTACTAGGCTTCCTAGTATCATGAGCATCCCCTACTTATCTTCCTTTGGTTTCAAAAATAACTCTTTCCTTTTGATCAAATCCCATTTGATCTTCTAAAAATAACCAATTTGTTAATAGTCCTATCTTTAAAATCTTTGGAGACAATGATCATTTTCCTTAATAAAGAATATTCTTAAGGAATCTTATTCTTTAAGATGTAATTAACTATGGGGACTTGCCTCCATAGGGAACTTAACAAATCTGGTTTAAAATAAACCCTACTTTACTTTTCCATGTAAAGTAGGGGAAGAAACTCTTGCACATTCAAAGACTCATTGTCCTTAGGAGTCCTCATTAAGTGATTAGGTCTATTGTAGGATGGTGACTTTTGTCTCCCGAGATTGTATACCATTTCTTAATGTTGTACCCGATCACCCTAATAAGTACATCTATGGATCTATGTAGTGTCCAACCAACGTAATTTTTGTTTTCATTTATACCTCATAGATGAAGACAAAAATATACACCACGGGGATGTAGGCCATTTGAGATTATTAAGAAAATAAATGCATGTATTCTTGATTTTTTAAAAAATATATTTATTTATCTTTTTTAATATGGTATATTTAATATCATTTGAAAACATTAGCGAATCTCCAAATATCAAGAAAATAAAATCATTCTTTTCAAGTGTCAAGCCAACATTCATTCTTTGAAGTAAATCACTTTATCAAAGATGAAGTAAGTCAAAGTAGAGATCAGGGTTTGTAATTTAGATTAAGAGATAAACCACCTACATAAGACATTTGATTGATTAATGAAAAATTAGAGAAGAAAATACCAGAGTTTGTAGTAGATTACTTGGGCTTCAACTCTTTAAAGAATAGTTCATTAGAGCCTAGGGGAAATGGTGTACCATAAGGAGGTCCAACTACAATAGTTCAAGCACAGAAGATTGACACCAAGCTTAAAGGTCCAATTACAAAGAGTCAAAAGGCATTGGAGTGGAATCAAGCTCGAAGACTTTAATGATTTTAGTTATTTTTATTTACATAATTTATATGTTATGTTTTTTTGTGTTTTGTGTTATATGTATAAAAGTTACATAATTTGTGTCATATGAAGTGGGAGGAGTGATTTATTGGAATTATAATTTATTAATTATAATTAATTTTTAAAAATAAAGAGGTGACAATCATGGAGGAAGGAGTGGTCCCTCTCCATAGGGAACTAAAGAACCCAACATAAAATAAATCATGATTTACTTCTCCATGTAAAGTAGGGGAAAGATCTTTGGTATATACGAAGACCTATATGCCTTAGGAGTCATTATTAGGTGATTAGGTCCATTATATGGTGATGTTTCCATTTTTTGAGATAACACATCATACCTTAATGTAGCACGATTACTTTAATAATACCCCTAAGATCTACGGTGTCCCAACTCCAAATTAAAATACCATAGTTGAAAATTTATCTCGAGCTAAAGGCATGATATGTTGGTAGCTTCATCTTGATGACCCTATTAAGAAGAGTGTGAGTTGCCTCCCCACGATTATTCTTTAGACCAAGCGCGTGGTGGGAGTTGGTCCTGATGCTGATTTTTGAATCGATTGCGAATCAATTCATTTTGGTTCTTCAGAGTGAGAGAAGATGTGGGAAGAGGTAATTTGGATTTGGTGGAGTTTGGGTGATGTTGGACGGAATGGTGGCTTAGTTTGGCTATGGAGTTGGTCTCACTGGTCATGGGATGCATGTGGACCTCCGGGGAAGCTTGGGGACTACTCTAAATGCTCAAGTGAAGGTATCTAATGAGTTTGAATGGTGAAAGAGGTGTATACCCTTCTCTTTATGTAAGCCAACCAAAGGGGTTAGTTCAGACTGTGGCAGCCATGACGGGGTGGCTGGAAATGGAATGTGAATGCTGAGGTGGAGGTCCCATAGTTGTTGTGTGAGCTTGGAGGCTAGAGGTGATGGGTCTTGTCCTTTGGGCTGAACTGAGGGTTGGCCAAGGTGAGAGGGACCTCACCTTGATCAATGGTTGAGTCCAATATCTTTTGGTCTGGTCTAGTAAGTATGAGAGAGCTCAAGACATGCTAAGATGGTTGCCCAAAGCAAAGGGAGGGATTGGAATATCTTATTTTGGGTTTTTATCTCATTTGGAACTCTTGGTTCACTTGATTTGGGTTGAACTGGGTTCACCTTGGGTTTAACATGGGCAGGTCAATGGGGATCTAAGGATGAGTCATGACAAGTTTGATTAGGTTTAGACTTGGTTTGATTAGGCTTGGCTCTATCTAACTCACATAGGTCAATTTGGGTTTAAATGATTAGGTTGATCAATTGACCAAATTGGTTCAAGATGGCATTTGGGTTATGCTCAATTGGCCATTGGAATGTATTGATGCAATTGGTTTGATCCAATTTGAAGTGGATTTGAATTGGGTTCATATGAGTTCATTTAGGCTAAATGGGTCAAGTTAGCCAATTTGATCAAATTGGTCAAATTGGGCTAATTGAAGTGTTGATTTATGTTTGATTGATCATTTAAGATTGATTAAAGGCTTTGGTTGGGATTGATTTGGATTACAATGAGTTTTAGTTCAATTTAACCCTTTAAGTCAAAGTAGATCAAATGGATCAATGGGTTGATTTGGTAATTTGAGGATTGGTGGGAGTACAATAGTCAATTGATGATTGGATATATCCATTTTTTGAAGTGGAATGAGATTTGGTCCAATTTGAAGTGGAATGAGATTATGTCCAATTTGACCCTTTAGGTTAAATTAGGTCAACTTAGGTTAATTGATCGAAGTAAAGTGGTTTGGCTCAATTGATTGTAATAAGATGATCAATAATGAATAATCATTCTAGAAGGCGTTGGATGGATTGGTTTGATCACATTTGAGTTGGATTGAAGTTTGACTCAATTTGGTCATTTAGGCCAAATTGGGTCAAGTTAATAATTGGCTTAATAAGGTTCAATTGTAGGAGTGTGAAGGTTGATATATGTTCAATGATGAATTTGGAGTTGATTGATGACTTTGATTGTAACCAATTTGGGGTTAGATTGGATTTTGACTCATTTGAACATTTTAAGTCAAATGGGTGACTTAAAGCTAATTAAGTCAATGATATTGGGTGGGTTAGTGTGGATTGGATATTTAATTAAGAAAAGAGTGATCATGAGGTATGGGTTAAATAAATTTGGATTGAATCAAGTTGGAATCTATAAGGTTCAAAGTCGACTTGGGCTAAGGATCAATTGGGTTCAATTAGCTTATAACCAAGGTTCAATCAAGTTCAATTAAGGTTCAAATGATTTTAGATGAGTTTAATTGATGTTGGATTGAATCAATTTCTAGTTTGGCTCTCTTAAGCCCAAATGGGCTAGTTTGAGTCAACTTGATAATTCGACCAAATGGAGCCTTACTAGATCAAATTGAGCCATGGACATATTAATGTTGGTTGAGATTAAGTTTGTGGATTTTTTTCTCTTTTTTTAGGTTTTAGGGGATTAGTTTAGTCCATGGTTGAATTGGGTTTAGGGTAGATGGATCCTACTCATCCTAGGTCAAAGTCTAACCATAGGGTTGGATTCTATAAGTCTTCTAGGTCATGGTTTAGTGTTCACCTAACCACTAGAAGTATCTTATCTCTGAGTATGCTTGAGTGCCTAGATGAGTTATATGTCTAATGAAGGATGGTTAACCTCACTCTAAAGTGAGGTCAACAATACCTTTTTTTTTTTTTACATCAACTATATATCAAAAATATGATAACCAAATCAAACCTGATTTTTACTAAGTCCCAATCCTATCATCTTCTTCTTATGTAAAAACTAGAATAATAATTTACTAAGTTATGAAGTTCATCCAGATAACTAACTTTAATACATAATTAAAACACTTAAGAACAATAAATAATATGGGGTAGCACAATGACATCTAACCATAATAACTCAAGGAAAGAAGATGGAAACCGATCTTACAGGTTCAATTATATGGGGTTGGAAGTCATTGAAGTGGAATGAAGCTTAAATATATTGAAGATTTTAATCATTTTCATTTTATGTAATTTGTATGTCATGTTATATGTGCTATTTGTATAGAACTAATGCAATTTGTGTTATGTGAAGAGGAAGGATTAAGAGTTTGGTGGGTAGAAATTTAGAAAATTGGATTTATATATTTTTACAACTAAATTTGCATATAATAGCACTATCTTTAGAACCCGATAAGACACTATTTGAGAGACTACAATCATAAAAAATCCATTGACCTTTCTAGCATGCCATTACATGCAATTTTTTAGTCTATATTTACATTTGCAAAAAGTTTTTGAAGCCTTCATAAAAGTGTCAAAGAATAATTGAAAATCACAATTCAAAATATGTTAAATTTAGGAAAAAAATTGTAATTTTTAAAGAGTTTGATGTAGAGGATCATGGGTAAATTAGAATCCATCTTATGAGACTTTCATCCACTCAATTTAAAAAAACTGCAACTTGGGGGATGTAGGCCATTTGAGATTATTAAGAAAACAAATGCATGTATTCTTGAATTCCTAAAAAATATATTTATTTTTCTTTCTTTAATATGGTATATTTAATATCATTTGAAAAAGTTAGCGAATCTCCAAATATCGATGATTCTCTTGTAGAAAAAAAATCATTCTTTTCAAGTGTCAAGTCAACATTCATTCCTTGAAGTAAATCACTTTATCAAAGATGAAGTAGGTCAAAGTGGGGATCAGGGGTTCGTAATTAGATTAAGAGATAAACCACCTACATAAGACATTTGATTGATTAAAGAAAAATTGGAGAAGATAATACTAGAGTTTGTAGTAGATTGCTTGGACTTCAACTCTTGAAAGAAGAGTTCATTAGCACCTAAGGGAAATGGTGTACCATAAGGAGGTCCAACTACAATAGTTCAAGCAGAGAAGATTGACACCATGCTTAAAGGTCCAATTACAAAGAGTCAAAAGGCATTGGAATGGAATGAAGATTGAAGACTTTAATGATTTTAGTTATTTTTATTTACATAATTTGTATGTTATGAAGTGGGAGGAGTGATTTATTGGAATTATAATTAATTTTTAAAAATAAAGAGGTGACAACCATGGAGGAAGGAGTGGTCCCTCTCCAACCAACTATTCCATAAGAAAATTATTTCCTACATAATTCTACCAATTTAAAGCCTTTAATTAGCCCTTTGTTATAGTTGACCTAAACTAGGTCAGGTTTGACCTAGTCTTGTTCTAGTTAACTTTTAGTGTGTAAACTCTACAACATTTTGTTAAAATTTTTAGAATTATGGTAGACATCATAAGTTTCTATCTTCGAGTATTAGTTTGAGTTTATCTCTACTATAATACTAAGTTTTAATTAATCTAAGTGAGCAAATAGGTAGTTGGCTGGAGAGGATTTTACCATACCAGTCCTTGAAGAAATTCCAAAATAAATACCTAAATTTCATAATTTTTTTGTGAACCTTCTAGATTACAACTAGCCTTCCATTCCTTCATTTTTACTTTTTATTTCATGAGATTTGTAGTTCTTTGGAGAGAATTTTAATTTTGGAAAGTTTGTGTTCCATATTTTTAGTTGTTATTTGTTTGGGCATGGCCCCCAATTATTTTCATATCTTGAACACTACTCCAACCTATATCCAACCACAACTTTCTTCACTTTCTTGAGTATCTTAGGAAATCCCACATTCATCAAATTGATTACTTAAAGTGACCCCATCCACTAGCCATATCATAATATGTATTCCAATTATGATTAGACATTATCATGAAACTGATTATATTTTTAACGGTAAATGATTATAGCATTCAAGATTAAAGCTTAGATTAATAATAATTAATATTAATGAATCTTTTTAAAAATATTCAAAATAGATTTTAAATATTTTGAACATTTTTAAAAATAATCATTGTCATCAAATATATTTTGCTTTGAAACAAAACAACAAAAAATTAAAAAAAAAAAAAACAAAATTGATCCCAAACCGCTCTTAAGTGTATTACAGCGGCCAAGAATTTAAATGGCTACATCTTTATTTAATTACAATAAACCATTTATACATTTATTTATTTTCCCTCATGTTGTATTTCATATATATATATATATATATATATATATATATATATATATATATATATATATATATATATATATACACCATCTTAAGCTAGTGAGCTATAGGCATAAACCACATAATATAAGGTATAAACAAAACTCGACAGCTTCATCATAAAATCAATAGATCATAAGTGGAATACATTATTATCATTATTGAATTACATTTAAGCCTTTTTTACTTCAATGGGAGATCTTTTTACCCCACCTGTACATGCATTATAAAAGTGTCATTTCCTACCTACTCTCCATGATATGACATTTCTTACGCTCAATATATTTGTACCATTGAATATTTAAATAAATATATGATCTCTCTCTCTCTCTCTCTCTCTCTCTCTCTCTCTCTCTCTCTCTTATATGTCTCTCTCTCTCTCTCTCTATATATATATATATATATATATATATATATATATATATAACTAATTATAAATACTAGATGTATTCTTTTTAAAATGCAACCAATTTTCGAAAAAATAGTTGTCTAATTATAATGCATTTCATTATAAGCTTGATCATAGTCACTGGTCCTCCCGACCATTGTCGTTACATCTCCACTCAGCTACTACAATCCAATTGTTGTTAGACTACTGTCATTGGTCTACCACTTGACTAACATTATAGGATCACCTCTTAACCACCTATACTAAACAACCGCTCAGACACCTTCACCTATCCACCACATGACTGTCGTTGTCAGACCGTTGCTTACCATTGTCGATTCGCTTACTTTTATGGACCCAAAGCTTTGCCACCTTTATCGATCCATAGCATGGCCGCTCTCACCGATATACTGCTCATTTTTTGTTGCCAGATCAAGACTAGACCACCATTATTTATCTTTTGACTAATCACCATCTCTAGATAACCGCTTTGCCACCTAGCCACCTTCATTAGTCACTTGCCACCACCACCTGACCACCATCACCAAACTACCGCTCGCCATCATTACTTGAATGCCACTTGACAACCATTGTTAGTTTAACTCGCAATCACCATAGTCATTATGTCACCCAGCTACCATCGACGAATTGTCACTAGGCCACCTTCACAATTTTATCACCCAACCATCATTGCTAGGCTACTTCTTGACCATCAACATTATTCCACCACCTGATAATTTTTGTCAAATCATCTTCACTAGTTCATTACCTAACCACCATCGTTGGTCCACCATCAAACTTTCGTCATTGGACCACCGTTAAGCTAGTAATGTCGGTTCACCATTTGATTGCCATCACCAAAATGCCACCTTGGACTGAGCACCCTTTACTAACTCTATGGTATTTTTCACTAAAGACCCAATCTTATAAGCTCATCTTCTCTCATTTTAAACTTGAGAGAACATTTGTAACAAACGTTTATTTAGTGGAAACATTTCGGTTTTTGCTAACGCTACATAAAGAGATGAATTTATTAGAGGTTACATAAACTACAACATTGGTTAAAACCATCAATTTTTGGCAAAATTTTTAAAATAAGCATAATTATAAATGTAATTAGTGGATTAGGCACGTTTTAAAAAAAATTTAGAAATAGGCACAGTCGCCCATTTAACGGGCAACTGGCTTAAATCAAAATTTTTTTTTAAATGGCCGCGAACCGAGAGATCGGGATCCCGATCTCTCACTCTCGTTTTCTCCCTAGGGCAGCGACGTAGTCTCTTGCCGCCGCTTCTCGCGCCGGTCATCGCCAAGGTCGACCGCCTCCATTCCTGGATCAGCCCTTTTGGCCGGGAAAAGGTTTTTTAAGCTTTTTTTTCAAAACAAACGGATAATATGCATTTGTGACATGCATTTGTTGTACTTAATGATGTTTGTAAGCACACATATTGTGGATCTAACTTATTTTAGTATTTTTAGGTATACATATTGTGGATCTAACTTATTTTCTGTGTCTCGTTAAATTATGAAATGTATTTTCTCATTCCAACAAAGTTTGTAAGTTTAAATTCTTGAGACTTTGATTGTGGGAATTCCTAATGTTAAAAAAAATCATCATGAAACTATAAAATCAAATTGTATCATTAATTGCTATGTGCAATCTGATTTTATTTTATAAATAAAATATATCTAGTGGATCTACTAGAATGAATTAGATATCATTTTCATTAAGTTTTAATCACCACTTTCAATTATCTCCAAAATTGGATGCTAAAAGAATATCATCATTGATAAAATTAATTCAATGATCATATTAGATAGTTAGTTTGTAAAATACACTTTGGTTGTCATTAACTTATTATCGCATTCAAACTAAAATATTTCTCTTCCTTTTTTAAAAGTTAACTTAATGCTAAATGAAATTTTGAAATAGCTTAATTTAAATACATTTGTTATCTTCATCGATTTTATATATTTTATCTTACATCATAGAAGATTATGATGCATCATTATTTAGTCTGAATATTAAGATAATTATTTAGCTATTAAATTTCATTTATAAAAGTGAATATTCATTTACATCAAAAGAAAGAAATTTAAACATAATATATCATTGTTATCTAATATATACATATTTGTTTGTGGACATGATAATGCGTGTCAATTGATTATTATGTCAATGAGAATTATTGAAATGCAGTTGTGTACATTTCTTAAGGCTTTGAGGTTGGATAAGGATAATAGTTGTGTACATTTATTCCTCTTGAAAATTGAGAGAGATTTTCGCTCTTTGCAAGAAGTCCACAGCTTGCCACATTGTTCATGATGATTGATTGCCAGTTTTTCAATCCCACATATCGCGAGGCTAGCTTAAAACCACTAGCATTTCTTAAGTTGTATAGTAAATATTTTTCATGCCTAACTTGAGTTGATATTTTGAAATATAAAGTTTGATAGTGCTTTGGTTAGGATTTTGGCTGAGTGCTTATGCATTTGGACAAATGGATACATGTTGCTCCACTTGTTAATTTTTCTTTGATAAAATGTTGAATGATTTTTATGTGTTTGGTTCAATTATGTTAGATCAAATTGTGTGCAATATTGATGGTTGATTTGTTGTCTAAGTATTATTGAATTATTTTATTCTAATATATACATATTTGTTTTTTTATTATTGTTATTCAAAGTTTTATATATCTATTCAACATGCTTCATTTAAAATTATTTTTATTTGTGGTACAATCATTTATCATACAATACTATCTTAACATATATTATTATAGCATCTCATGCATCTATCTTATCAGTATAAGCTAGGTTTATTGATAATGATCTCTAAATTTTGTTGACTTGGTTCCCCCCACCCCCAATAACCTTTCCTATTAGTCAATTTATATAAAGTTAACTAGGAGTTTATAGGGGCACCAACCACACATGTTTTGGTTTCATCAATGTAACCCATTGGTCCGTTGGTTTAGCTTGGTGAAATCCGAATCTACATTTGGCTAGATTTCATCTCGCCTTAGTCATGACATACATACTTGCATAATTTCATGCGTTCACATTCACTACACTTAGTTTGTTCATCTTATTTAGTGTAATGAGTCTTAGTCTAATCTTTACATATTTAGCCTTCCATGTAGACACTAATACAATCATATCATATTATTATCTTAATAGTTTTCTCATCATGTAGGATAGTTCATATTATGTTCATATAGAAATTAACTTTTCATTGACCTTAGAGTCACTTAAGATCTCCTTTTGTACCCTATGCCATCAACCATTGATGTATTCATTTCATTTGATTTGAATTGATCATTCTCATATTAGTTGTTTAAGTCATGCCATCACCTACACCTGATTTTATAATTATAGTTATTATTTGTTTAATAGTTAATTTTATGATTTAATTATGATTTTAAAAATATAATTGTAGTTATTATTTGGCATTTACTTCAGTTAGTTTGTAAGGCATATCATAAATTATTTGTCATTTGTGTTTATAAGATAATAATTACTTTAGCTAACTTAAACAGGTATGCTCTTCAGCATTTCCACTTCCGATACATATATTTGATTCAAAAATGAGTTCAAGCACAGTATGTCTGGTGCTATATTATGGTGGCGAACTTAGTGTTAGTGATGATTTCTTCCCTACGTATACTGGCAGAAAAAATCATCCTATATTAATTTCTCACCGGGCTAATTTTAGCAGTGTTCAAGATCAAATCATGCGGTCACTAAACGTTGATTCGACATGATTTAGGATTAATCTCATATGTAGGTTCCCTTTTGGTGCCAGTTTCATTGCTACACCACTAAATGATGACGAAGTTTGTGAGTCGGTCATCAGTATAGCAACTGTACAACCTGTTGTCATATATGTTAAAATTGAAATGAAATAAACTGTCGATTCTGAAGTGCATGATTATACTGCAGATGAATTCGAGGCAATTGAAATTCCTCAATACCACTTACCGCCACAAGGATCACATCATAGGTAATTTATTTGAACTGCTTGTTTGTCTTCAAATTTTCACCTTAACCTAAAACACTACATTTGTAAAAGAAGATGTAGACATATGATCTCCCTATTAGTGCTACTCATATTTCAACTGTAGAATATGGATGAGTACCCAGATGTGGCTCTCAAATTGGGGATAAGTGAAATAATGCCCAAAGATAACGAAGTTCGCATACGATGATAGCGAGGGTGAGATGGGAGAAGAACAATACCCAAATGCTACCACCAATCAGATATTAAGAGATTACTCTAACAAAATAGTGACCTTTGAGGAGAACATGTTTAGTAACAATGAATACGTTCAAGCTTATCAGTCAACCCAATAATGGGATGAAGAACTAAACTTTGATGGTCTCCCATCAAATTTTATTTTCCTAGAAGATAATTTTATTCTAACAGACCTAACTGAGGGAATGTGTTTCCATGACAAGAGACACCTAAAGTTTACAGTCCAAGGTTGGTCAATCACAAATAATGTGGAATATGTCACATGTGATTCTAATAAAATGAGGTTCACGATACGTTGCATTCATAGCAATAATCCTCACTGCCATGTTTGGGCGTCATATCTGGGCAAGCAAGAGGCTTGGTGGTGCTTGGGTATGTCGGGCCACATACATGTTCTCATTCAATCTTTGAAAACCGAACATAGGCAATGCACCTCAGAATTTATTAGTTACTACATCCTGCCTGTTATCAAATGTCAGTTAGACTTGAAACCTAGGAAAATTATTGGTCAAATGGACTCAAAGTTTGATATTAGAGTTTCATATATGAAAGCATGGGATGCACGTAGGAAGGCTATACAAACTATATTTGGTATTTGGGAAGAGTCGTATCGTTTGCTGGATCAGTTCATGGTTATTGTATGTTCGGTTATACCTGGCACTGTGTATCGAATTCAGTCAAGCATTCCTGGTCGATTTCAACGCATTTTCTAGGCTTTTGGACCATTCATAGTTGGTTGGCAATTCTGCAGACCAGTGCTGAGTCTTGATGGTATTTTCTTATTGGGAAAGTACAGAGGTACATTGTTAACTGTTATTGGTATCGATGCTAACAATGGTTTGTTCCCTCTAGCATTTTCTATCGTTGAAGTAGAATGCAATGAGTCATGGACCTGGTTTATTAGGACTTTACAAGACTTGATTCCAATTATATGCGCACGACCTGATTTATGCATTATTTCTTACCGACATTCTGAATTGGTGCATGGATGCCATGAGAATCTACATTGGGCAAAATATCGCCACTGTTTACGCCACCTTAGGGAAAATTTCAAGAAGGCGTGCAGAACAATGGGAATTCCTGATACAAAGTTCATGTGCCAGAAAATGTATGTTGCAAGAAATACAACTGACATCCACATTTACACATTACACGGATATCAAGAATATTAAACCGTGGTCGCAGAGTGATCGTGCAAGAGATGTGGACATTGTGTGATGAGGGTACCGTTATGGAACCATGATAATGAACGCATCAGAGTATTTCAACAGTGTGTTAAAGAGGGCACATGGGTTACCAATCTAGGCTTTGATCACATCAATTTTCTATAATCTGGTATCAGTCTTCAACAAAAGACTTGACACCCCGACGAATGATTCACTATTTTCTCCATGTGAAGGCTCACCACAAAAAATGAGCTAAGATGCTCAGATCCCACATGGATAAATGTGTCCGAATACCAGGTTTTCACAATGTCCTCCATGTCGTTCGAGGTTGAAGCAAGATCAAGCAGTCTGTACTTGTACATGCAGACAGCCACAATTACTGTATATTCCATGTCCTCATGTCAATGTTGTGATGGGACAACGTCACATAAACCACACAGACTACGTCTCTCCTTACTACACTCTATAGATGTATCGCAAACAGCTCAATTTCATGTTATCGTCCATGAGTTAATGTATTTAGAGACAGGATCTTACACCACCAAATGTTAGAAGGCGGACTAGTAGGCCTAGGACCCGGTGATATTCAAATACAATGGACGAGAACATACAGCGATCAAACAGAATATGTGGTCTATGCAAAATCCGGCATAATAGATAGGTCTACTTGTCCAAAGGCGACATTAGTATTTTTTGTCGCATATGTGTTTTACTTTCGCCTCATCACCCTTTCATGAGAACTTTGTATTGTACATTTTTTTTCTTTCAGACCTCTGTACTGTACTAATATGTTGTCATTTGTTTTTCTTAGTTTGATCCTATTAGCGGGAATATTTCTTTAAATGCTAGTGTGTTTTCAGTCCTATGTGTTTTACTATGTGTGTTTCTTAATTTGATCTTGTACATTCTTATAGATGTGTTTTACTCTGCGTTTTGCTCTTATACATCTTTTTTTTCGGGGTTAGTTTAGTATTGTGCATTTTATGAAATAAAATAATTGTAATACCTTACATGTTTAGCTACATATGTACATATGAAATTGAATGCATTTAACTGAACAATAAAATTTCAAGTAACATGAGGATGGAGGACAGTTAAGGCACGAGACGTATGAGCCCCATCGATTATGGCCCCGCACCGAGGTGCATCCCAGCATCGTCCCGTGGTACAGATGCACACCCTAATATGGTATATTATTGTACTATTTGTCACATAGCAGATGTATATTTGTGATGATACATACATTTTGTCTTATACAGACTACGATTCTCGAGGCTGCTTCTCATTTACTTATGATCAGTAAATGGCCGATAAATTTCCCCCGGTTCATGGATGGACTACGATAAGTTAGATTACATTGTGTTTCACAGTTGCAGTACCTCAGACTAGATCACCACTTGCTCACAACTATGGTTGACCTACCACGAGCAACACATTTCACGGCGGTTGGTGAGATGACAATCAGCAGACGTAGGCATCCTTGGTGTTCGGATTGACGGACCCATAGGGCCGACTTTGGAGAGGGTAGAAGATGGCTTTTGATTGTTTGGATTGGGAAACATCCCGAGCCTGATGTCCTATACCACGATCCCATTCAGCCGCATTTGACATCTACATTTCGCATGGGGCAAGCGCACGCCAGGACCTGCATGCCATTACAGTGGTTGCATTGGACATTCTTTAGGGATTCATATTTGGATATGTTAGATGTTGAATTCTGGATGCATGTCAGAGCATACATACTGTTCACCATAGGATGCTTCTTCATGCCGAGATCGCCCGGGTACATCTCCGCATATTACCACTATTAGAGGATCTGACCTTTTTAGTAAGTTTAGCGTTGGATCAAGCACACTTATATAAAGAGCTGAATGAGATAACAAGACCGAAGCAGATGAACATGGAAGGATGTCTGCACCTACTGCAGGTATGGTCGTAGGAGCATTTACATGTTGGTCAACCCACATTGCAGGTACCCTTCCCAGTGGAGTTGGAGGGTTTGAGTGTTGGTTGCAGATGGAACGAGGGTTATCGTATGGAGATGAAACCTGCTCATGTTAAAGTGTATAGGGACGAGCTTGATGGGTTGCTTCAGAGCTAGGTATGACCAAGTGCACTTTTGGTTATTATTATTTTTTTGTAATTTCATAAAAGACATAAATTTTACTATATGACTACTGTAGATGATATGGGAACCTTATGGCAAGATCCGCACTGAGTGTCGATGTCTATTTTCATTTAGGTCGAGATATGCGCTCGAGTTCCATTGATTAGTTGGAAGCAAATTGAGTGGTACCGATCGCGTTCTCGTGGCTTCTCACCTGAGTCGACAGATCCTATAGATCCTTCCATAGTCGATGGAAAAAAGGCGACGTTGACGTTTGAGTACCACCAGCTTACATATTATAGTGGGAGGCCGCTATTGTTGGGTATAGTTCCACCTGCAGTTGACCCGGCAGTGAGTCGATACATGAGGTGGTATCGATCCTGGGCCTCCTTATACATGTTTAGGGCTCCGACCATACTGCCGACCACCTACTATTCTCGTGCTCCTGGAGAGATACTGATGGTAAGTGTTAAAAAAATTTTATGCTATTCAAAAATTTATATGCTGAATAGACAACATAATTTCTTTGTCTCCACAGAGGGAACATATCTTGGACACGCAGGATATATTCCAGGCTTATTTTGGGAGAGAGAGATTTTCAGCATTCAATCAATACTTAAGAAGTTATGCAGAAACTTACACATACACATATCGATAGCGAGATAGAGATGCACGAAACCGTAGTTCCTATGCATCTTCTGCCTACATGCTACTGAATGCTGTGTCCATCATGCCATACACTTACCCATATGGCACACCACCTGCATCCAACCAGAAGGCATGTTCACCCATTTCAGCCCGACAGTCGGCTCTTTCATGTATCCTCACTCATCCCAGCATGCCACAGATGCATGTAGTTTATAGTCCCCTTTCACCGGACCATAGGAGATACCGATGTTACACCTCTCGATGACTAAGCGCACCGACCAGCCGAGATGATGTGCGCATCGCGATCACTTGCAGCCCCCGGCCTCGCCGCATTATTATACTCCTTACTTCCACCACGCACCACCGCCATTAGATGTACTCGTAGTTGTAGATCATATGATAGCTTGATGTACGTTGTTCTAGCACTGTTTTATATTTTCTATGTACATTGCACTGTTTATTATTCTAAACACCCTTTCAATTGCCTCAATATTCTCATCATTAGGTGTCAAGCCTTCTTATGAAAAAAAGTTCACAAACTTGCTCCTAATTCCAAAAAATAAAAGTAAGTAGTTATAAATTAAGTGTTTATATTTAAAATAAATTTAATAATTAAATTGAGTAATACCCATCTCAATTTTGCATCTCAGAAGACTAAAAGCCATTGAGTTCATATGAGTTATATCTTCAATATCTTCAATAATACAACAGAGATAATAAAGCTTAGTGTCAACTATTAATCATTATAAGTATATTATCGAATACAATATCTTGTAATTTATGAATAGAGCCCACATCACCCATCTTGATGTCTATTTTTTGGCATTCTCATTGTTCTTCATAGTCCGCTCCGACAAAAAAAAAAGTGTTCATTTTTTGGCTTAAATTAATAAACTTAAGCATGAACTTGGTCTTTTGATCGCAATTGTGTCACTAATTGACACTACTGTGCTGCATCAACTCTCGATGGTATAGCTTCCATAATCTTCTTTTACTATCCCAATACTCTACTTTCAGGTCTTATGATTCTACCATTTAACTCCAAGTGATTGCAAAAAAAAGTCAAACTTTGACTGCAATTAAAACATATAATTGACAAATATTACTAAAGTAAAAAATAAATAAGTAAATTTACAAAACCTTTATGTATAAAAATTACATCAATAGCATCCTCTTCTTGAATTGCTCCATACCTTTATTACGCCAATCAAAGAATGATAAAAACGCTAATACTAGATCTCTCGCAATAATGCCTAAGTAAGAACCAAATAATACGGAGTCTTGCATATTGCAAGGCACACCATGTTCATTCACCTCAATGTAGACCCTTGTGCTTGGTGACAAATTTTGAATATCTATATAGTTTTGTGACCTCTTACAGGGAGCCTTAATCAATGAAAAATAACTTAACTTTTTTTGTAAGAAATATATCCTTGACATCTAGCTTATTTCCTCACCACTTCTAGTAATACTTGAATCAAACACATTCCTAAGCTTGACTTTCACAACAAAATTCTTATTGACATTTGTGGATCTTGGATGCAAAATATTTGTTCAACTTGTAAAGAGAAAATATATGGATCATGTTTTAATTTTTCTCCAGTATATATTAGAAGTTGAATAATTTATATCATTCACCTTACGAAAATAATTAAAATCGCCAACTTCTATAGTGTTAATGACACCATGATTTTTAGTTATTTTATTGCCATCATATGTTTTAATATGAATTTAACATCCATTAATATAGAATTTTTTTACATCTTCGTGCAATTTTGTTAGGTCCCAAGACTAGAGATTTTATTTCTTCTGATATTAATGGATCATTACTAGTCATAACCTACATAAAGTGTTTTTTTAATTTTTATATTAATACAATTTAATTTATAAACCCAAAAATAAAAATAAATCTAAACCACTTATGAAAATTTTCATTCATCAATTTTCAATATCAGAAGAAGTATGGTGTGTTTGTGCATGTCCTTTTCTTTTCTTTTTTTTTTCTTCTTCTATAAAAAATTCTCTGAATGATGTGATATTATCACAATGGCGAATAGCATATCTATGAGCTTGCAACAAGAATTTATCATTTAAGTCACAAGATATCACATCCCTAATTACAATCAAGCACTTAAGAACTAATATTTTGTCTCTCTTCATCTAATAAGCACTCCTTAGTGACAGATTTAAGCAACTACTCAAATCCTTCAAGATATTTAGAACAAAAATAAATTTCTTTCTCAGCAATATATCCCTCTACATTTGGTCATTCAAGTTGTGTCTAACTTATTTCGAACATAATATTTAAGTGTCGAGAAGAATCTGATATTGGTAAATTCTCAATTAATTAATTAACATATTATTAAAAAAATTTATAATAATAATTAATCGTTATCTCTAAAGTGGGTACATCCATCTATAGCAGAAGAGATCTCCAAGTTTGATTTCTTCTATTAAGTGAGTCAACAAATGGATCATTATTGTGAAAAAGAAAGGAGAAAAATATTTCTCCATTTGACATAAGGTCAAAACAATATTATTTTGAAGCTTTTCTAATTCATTAGGAATGATAATTTTGCTATTGAGAAATTGTGAAACCTCAACAACAATTCACAAAACTTATAATGGGGGGAAGATATCATCTATACGAGCATGACAATCATGAATTTTTTTACCTATAATTTTACAATCATTAATATTAATAGACTTACAATTATTTGATTCATAACCTTTTGACATTATCCAAAATTTGAGAACTTCACATAACTCTAACTTGTCTTTTTTGACATTATGAAACAAGTTGGTGCTAAATGTAACTACTATTTTCTTAAATTTGAGGATGTATTTTACTCTTCACTCCAATGTTAACTAAATCTTGTCATGCCTATATTCTTCTCTATGTGCATGAAATTTAGATTATAATTTAATATTTTATTCTCCCAATAAGGCAAGTTGAAAAAAATGCTTCTTTTCTTCCATAAAATCAAACCATCAAATTGTTCCATGAACAAATCAGTAACTTGACTTCATTTAAATTTCTTTCGTTTATTTTTGTTTGATTTACCAAAAATAAATTGTAACCTTTATACTTGTAATAATATTTGACTTCCACTTAGCCTTTGAGTGCAGACTGAATCTCCTCTATGTTATAATAAAAATGCATTTCGTTGATGGTATATGTGATTTGATGGTAGGCAACGTCGATAACCCATATATTAGAATTTTTTGTTATTTGTATAACCACTTTTATTTTATTTTATCTATATTTCTATTTTTAGCATGCCAAACCATCTCTTTAGCAAGTTTTTTTTTTTTTTTTTTTTGAAAATTTATTGCAATCTAGGAGTAAGTAAAAATATTGGACTTTCACCAGATTTCCTCTTCGGTTTAGTAGACCATCTTGATGAACCACATATAAGACATATATTTGCATTAGCTTTATCCCTCTAAAATAATCATTAAGGCAACATCTATCTTTGTGTAGCCAAGATCAAATGCTTTATTATTATTTTTACCTCATAGGTGTTTTTAGGTAATAAAACTTATTCTATCTAATTTTTAGGGCTTCTCTGGAAACTCATATTTAAGCAGGTGGGCCGTGAAGGAATTCAATAATGGCATTGGTGGATGAGGAGGTTTTGGAAACTGAGTGTACTTGAATCTTGAATGATACTTGGGCGAATAACATAATAATTTTGAAGTTCACAATGGTTTTTCTGACAGTCACCTTATTTTCCAATCTTACAACATCGTTGCTAGTTTTTTTGCACGGTGAAATAAATTCTCAGTTATAGATGGAATTGCAGCTTCCATGGTCCATGGGACAGATGGAATCGCGGCTTTATAGATCTGGAGAAAGAGGGGTGAGCTCAAGGGTGAGGATTGAGGCATGTGGAGGCGCATGCAGCAGGGCACCAAGTCACGCTGGCATCAATGGCAATGATTCCGAGGTGACGATAGGTGGAGGCAGCCAGATGCTCAGGCCGTATATAGCCAGATTCTCAGGCCGTATATGGAGAACATCATATATATATATATATATATATATATATCGACGAGTAGGTAACAACTCTCACTGGAGTAATGGTAGGGACACTTGGATGGATAGATGCTAAAACTATCACAGCATGGGGAGTGGGAACTACTACAGCCTTCCTCTTCAACAGAGGGTGCTTAGAATTAAAGGGCATGTCAATGTGGATGATAGGCTTCTGCCTAGCCACCTCATCTTGACTGACAGTAGTGAGGGTCACCCCTCACAAGTAATATGTGCTCCCTCAAATCCTCAGTTGAAGAAAACCATATATATATATATATATATAAATAGCCTAAAGATACGCTAAAATGATATCCTGTAAAAGATAAACACCACGAATCTCTCATGTATGACCAAAGATATTTACCCCAAATAATAATACCTCTTTTTACTATATATATATATATATATATATATATATATATATATATATATATATATATATATATATATTGTGTGCGCACACATATATATGAGCCAACCAAATAATTTTTTGTCTTCTTTCTCTCCCCACTTTAAGTTATCTAGGAGTAACAAAGACAATGTCAGTTGGACACTTGGGTTGCCTAAGGTGGCATCAAGATTGAAGAAGTTGGTGTCAATATTAAGGCCAATAAAGGTAGCATCAATGTTAGCTAATGAGGATTGTGTCATGGACGTAGAATAGAGAGTTATGGCTAATGAGCCATGGCTTTATTGGCATCATCTGAAAGCTAATGATTAAATTTAAGATTTAATTAAAAAATTAAATACATATTAGGCTTAGTCAATCCTCCTATGCTCCTCTATAAGTTTGCCCCTATATATGAATGTAAATGTCTCATAAAATATAGGCTTAGTCAATCAACGTATGAAGTTATCCGATTTTTACATTGTAAAAAAAAAAAAGAGTCTTTGTTGGTTTACTTCAGTTTCATTATTTCTCAAATAACTCGTCATTTAATTATTTTCTTCAGTTTTTTAATATTTCATTGGAAATTTGTTTATTTAATTAGATTCGCATTGTTTATAATATATATTTCATACTTACCATCATATATGACAAATGGAGACGGATACTACAATCGCGCTCTTTTCATCTCCACTTCTCAAGCTTTTGAAGCGGCCGCTTCCTCATCATCACTTGATATATAAGAAAGTGATTTCTCCACAGACGCTGCACAGCACCTATTGATCAAAGCTCAATTAGAATGGCTTCTTGGGTTTCAATTACTCACGCGGCATGGTTGGTTTTGCTGTTGATGCAGTTCGGGCTCCCGGCCCGATCAAAACCCGTGAGTCCAGACCCTTACAAATGTTTGAATCTTTGAGCTGAAATGTTGCCCAACCACCGTTCCAAAGAAGATCGTCAACTTCAAAGCACAACCGCAATCCTCCCCGATTCGCGTCCGCCGGCCGGCCCATGCTCTCAACCCGGAAGACGCCCGAGAGAAAGCCACCGCGCTCATGCGAATTTTATCATCCATGGAATTTTATTCACAGCTTCATTGCTCCTGGCGGCCACCTCCAGCTCGGCCTAAATATAACGCTTGAGGTGCAAATTATTCATTGCAATTTTAATTTTAGGTAACTGAAATAAAAGAATTAAACTCACATTTAAGGAAATTTGTTTAAGGTTTTTTTAAGTTTGTTAAAAATATTATATATATATATATATATATATATATATATATATATATATATATATATATATATATATATATATATATATATATATATATATATCACCAAAATTTGTTATTCTTTCTCCAGATCCATGGCTCCTGGCATTTTTTCACATGGCACCGAGCCTACCTCTACTTCTACGAGCGAATTCTCGGCAAACTCATCAATGACACTTCCTTTGCCCTCCCATTTTGGAACTGGGATGACCCTTCTGGCATGAGCATTCCACCCATATATCGAGACAACTCCTCCTCCCTCTTCAACCTACTCGCATCCCCACCGCCAACAACTTCACTGATCTCGGCGGCTGCAAGGAGACAATACTCGACTCCTCACCAAGCAGAAGCAATGCAATCTTCAGCTCATGCACCGCCAATTCATCGCCGGATTTAACTCTAGCTCACTCTTCTACGGCAGCCCATACCGTGCCGGACAAAACTCCTTCCCTGGCGGTGGGTCTATTGAAGGCGCACCGCACAGTCCAGTTCATGTCTTCACTGGTCGTGATATGCAATTTGTAACTCTAGCAGCCCGCGATCCCATCTTCTTCGCCCACCACGGAAACATAGACAGGTTATGGGCAATATGGGAAAGTATTCCAGGAAATGGAAGCAAGATTTTTGAAGACGAGGACTTTCTCGATGCATCTTTTCTCTTCTGGGATGAGAACATGCAGTTTGTACGCATATTTGTGCGAGATATTATTGACACGCTCAACCTTGGGTATACATATGAAGAAGTTCCTTTGCAGTGGATGAATATACAAACGGTAGTAGAGGAGGCTACGAGCAGGAGCAAGTGGGGCGTGTCCGTGACTGATGACGGAGATTTGAAGGGTCCAGTGAGGTTTCCAATAGTGTTGAGTTCTCATATGAGCATTAAAGTTGGAAGAAATGCTGAAAAGGAAGGAGAGAAGCTTGTTGTAAGTGGTATTGAGTGGTAGGGATTATGTGTGGTTTAAGGTTTATGTTGGTAGAGAGTGGGTGGTGGACGGGTTGAAGCTGGGTGTTTTATCCATTTGGAGAGAAGAGCAAATGAAAGGATTCCTATAGTAACTAAGCTACAGATTGGGATAACACAATTTATAACAAAATGCTGGTGATGATTTTGTGGTGGTTACTTTGGAGCCCAAGTTTGGAGGAGATAAAGTGGCTATTGGAGGAGTTATTATTATATAAAGAAATGTACAAACTAAGTACATTCTTCGAAGTTCAGTTAGTAATTGGATCGTAATGAAGCTAACCTTAGTTATATAATAAAGCATTGATAATAAAACATTGGCTACATTCCGCTTTCTACATTTAAATATGTTCATTTTCTTCTTTTGTTGAATGTTTAGCACTCTTTCGTAAAGTGTGAACAAGTCATGTGTTGAAAAGTAAACTGTTGAAAATCTAAATGCTAAGTGAAATGTATTTGATAGGCTTGGTATAGATGAAGAATAAACACTTGATATTGCTTTGGTGGGTAAGGAGTGTGTGGCAAAAATATGTATAAATACCCCTCTCCATAACATTTAATTAACATCCAATTCAACTAATATAAATTATATTATAATCTTTAAATATGGAGAAATATCGACAGGCTTAGATTGAGCTTGAAAATATGTGAGAAGATTTTTTTTTTTTCAAAGAGAACCTATTTAAGATTGATTTTGAAAATCTTAAGAGAGTTTTCCAAGGGAATGTGTTCTTCAAATTGTCTTCTCTATCTATCTACTTTATATAATATTTTAAGTTAAAAATATAACTTTCTTAAGATTTATGATCTTTTGTTAATATGAGGGCATTCGATCTCAAAATATTCATGAAAAATTTGATGTCACCATGGAGTGGGCCAGATTAATGTCTTCCCTCTTGGAAAGGAAATGAGAGTAAAATTTCTCCATTATTTTTAAGAAGAGAGATTTCTCCCACTTATTGTGACAAAAGAGGGGAGGGGTTGAACTTTCAATAGAAAACTTAGAGCTTATTTGTAGGCATTAGCGTTGAACTATGGTAAATCAGTTTGTATTATTATTATTATTATTATTTTAAACTTTTACTTCACACTGCTTACATTATTTTTAATTTGCTTACTCTTGTCATATTGTGATATGATAAAAATTATTATAATCTTTATAATAATTTAGTTAGATAGTAATTATATGATGGCTTGATTCATGCTTATTTTGTGAAACATATTATGAGATAATTAGTTAAACAAGTGAAAATCCAAAATCATTTGTGTAATTATTTCGGGTTACTTTAGCACAATTAATTTTTGATTTACCCATGAAAGAAAAATGATTATTTATTGTATCGATCATTTATTTAAATTTTAAATAAAGAGAAATGATATTTGCAAACCTGCCTTGGCCATTTTTTTTTTTTTAAATACACACCTATCCTCCCTCCTCTATGATATGCCATGCATTTCAATTAATCTTTTGATCTTAAACCAAGAAAATATAATTGAGGATTTTAAATAGTTAATTTCTGAGCAATTGATCAGATTAATTATAAAACTTATAATCTTTAATGGTATAAGAATTATCTATGAAAAGAAAAAAAAAAAAGAGAGATAGCCTAATTATATATAACTAGAGCTACTCAATAAGACATAATCTTTTCTCGATTGAGACTGCAACTATCTGATATGTTAAGACCCCTAAGGATATCAATTAAAGCTACGTTCTGCCCTAAGAAATATGATATAAAATGTAAGATATATATTCTTAAGTAAGAGATTTATATATACAAATAGACCATACATGTTACAAATGTGTACTAGTGCTTTGTGATTTTGACAACCAAGAAACTTTATTATATTTCTTATTTAAGAGATACAAATGAAAATAATTTTAATTTAATTAAAAAAGAATTGACATGAAATTATGCAATTACCTTTAAAATAGTAAATAAATTTTTAGTTGATTATTAATATATTAAAATTAATAAACAAAATTGAGCCTAGTGCATGCATATGAGTTTTCAAATAATTCAGACATAGCAATAAAATAGTATTGTATAAAATAATAAATACGTTGAAGGAGTAAATAAAATGTGTGATGAGATGATAATAAAAACATAAAGTACAAGTTAATGTAGTTGGTTTATATTAAATAAAAAAGATTGTAGTTAAGCATTGCATAATACATACTCAAACTTCTAAATATATATAAAAGGAAAGCTAATAATAAGATATGATTTAGGAAATCCCTCATCCAAAGTACAATCTAATTTATTATGCTAAAGCATCTTAAGTGCTTTCAATTCAATCTAATCCTAAGGTACTAGAGTTAAATCTAAAAGATGTACTCAATCGAGAAACTTTGCTTACAACATGTTGCACATTAAAAAAAAATTAATGAGAAAATAGAGTAAAGAAAAGTACTAAATATGCCATTATAACACAATTCAAAAAATACAAAAAAAATCACATCATTAATAATGATTCATTTGTATTAATACCTAAATTAACATTTTAAAAATATTTGATGCATAATCTTCTAAAATTTGAAGTTCATATGGACATATGCTTGACACTACAAAAAAGTTTATCTTTATAGTATTTCATAAAAAACTTAAAAAAATAAGCTAGCTATGTACCAAGTAAATATTAATTTATTTGAACAGTTGTAGAAGTTCTGATCAAAATAAGATGACTTTATTATTAGATGAATTGTCATTTAATCAGGCTCGAAAATTCACCAGACCTCACAATTGAATTGAAGAATTTGAAGAGTGTGGTTTGAATGGTGTAATTTTGTAATTTTAGATGGAATAGTAGATAAAGACACTACCCAGAGATTTCGCCCTCATTTTGTGAGGACTTTAGATCTGGTTCTAGGTTTCCTATAGGCTCAAGCGCCTATAGTTAATTACCCCTCCCAATAAGTGAGAGAGAACTTTCAATTTAGGCTAGTCGTTAGATCGCTTAATGCGTAGTGTATAGTAGCAGCATATGGATTTTGAGATTTGAGATTATGAAATTCATCATTTCAGCTTAAACCGGATGGTTGGGGGAATGAAGACGTGCTCGATCTAGATCTCATGGTTTTGTCATTTCGGGTAGTCATGGTCCATAGTCTACTTAGTCAGAGGAGGTAGTCAACTTAACCTGACCGAAGGATACTTATTAGCAATATATGGGTTACGTTGTCCAAGAAATCCTTGTAGACCTGGGGTAGTATTTGTCTAAGGAGATAGTCTTGAGTATACCTTAGCTGACAGAGGGTTATTTTTTTTATCAAGTATACCTTATAATTCACAACTCAAAGGGTAAAGCCATTGGGGAGCATACGCTGATTGTAATATAATGGAGCTGACCAAACCACTGATCGAAGGACTGAATGCATCATCAGAGCCTATTGGCCAAGCCGCACAGTCAGATGACACGGGTCACGTCCTTATGGGCAAGAGATTGGTTGAGAGTGAACATAGTAGAACACTTGATTTGACATTAGTTCTTTTATGGGCTAGAATTTTCTTAATTTGTCAACAAACAAGCATTAAAGGTGGATAGATTAAGTTTTGATTTAAGCTTTTAATGATAGAATTTTATTTAAGCAATTTTAGATCGATATTTGATTTGATTTGAAAAATTGATTAATTAGAATATATTTAAGAGCTTTAGATCAACTCTGTTTAGCTAATGTAGGATTAGATCTACTATCACCTGACAGAATTAGTTTTTAAAATATTTCACTGATTTGAAAATCTTATTGTAAGTTTTTTAGGTTTTGTTAACTCGAACCCAGTCCTAAGACTAAACCGAGAAGCAACCCACTCAGCATCCTCAGACACTTGACTTGAAGCATTCAACATAGTGTCAGGGCACATGCGGGTATATAGTAATTTTAGGTAATTTTATGTTTGAATTATGAGATTGATTTTGTATTTTCATTTCTTTTTATTTCAATTTAGCTTGCACAGCCTTTTCAGACATTAAAATTTGCATTTTAAATCTCCATGTCCGAGCACATGTAGGTGTTTATAGCTTAGCTAATTTCATCTAATTAATAAAATCATGAATTTTGAAAATCATAATTAGAATGAAATTCCTTAATTTGATCGAAGGAAGCCCTATGATTTTGTAGATTTTGATTTAGTATCGCCTTCTGTCTGCTTGTACAAAGAATTGCAGATTCAGTGGCGAAAAATGTATTTTGATTTAGATTGTAGTTTAAAACATTACTTACACTTAGTTTACTTGTTGAGTTTTTGTAATTCTTCCAATTTGATTATGTTCAATCTACATCTCTTTTGATAAGTTATGTCGACTTCAGTATTTATTGCTCTAGCCCTACTTATGCTTATTAGCTAGCATAATGATCAACTCCATATTTGTATAAGAGTTATTAAACCCAATTTGGATTTATCCCTAGACTTTAAGTTTATTGTAAGTTTGTTATGAGTTTAGCATTAGTCCCCCCCCCCCCCCAATTTCAATTAAAGCTTGTTTACTTTTGAGAAATTTGCAAGAAAAGAGAACTCCATTTATCGCTTTAATTTAAGTTGTAGATAATTATAATTATAGTTTGTGAGTTTAATATTAGCGCCCCAAAGTTTGTGAGTTTAATATTAGCCTCCCCCAAATTTCACTTAGATTTTAAATAAATGTTCTATTCTTTCCAAAATTTTCTTTAAAGGCTCCCCTCTTTTTTTGTGGCGCTTTTTAAAATTATTTTTTTTACTTAGCGTTCTTAAGTCTCATTTCACTCTCCCATTTTTTTCTTAGTCAAAAGATTTGACGTTTAATTCCCTCGGTCATCCCATATAGGGAGTTGGGTATTGGCTTACTCAGACTCTTGAGCATGAGTAGTGTCTGTGACATTGACCAATTTTTCATCTCATCGCGCCCTCTTGAGCACAACGAGGTCTTCAATTCTACAAAGAAACACAAGCATGAATATATATATATATATATCCACATTTATAGATTTCACATGTTGACATTTTTAAGCTACCGAATGCTCGAAAAGGAACGGTTGGGATATGCAAGAGAATGTAAGGGTGAGTCACGGAAAGAAGAATTCCTCTTGAAGATATTCTTCCCGACAATGCAAAAGCAAAATGAAGGAAGCGAGGAGTCAAGAAAATCAAAAGAAGAATTGCCTCTGACGACGTTCTTCCCGATGTGTAAGCAAAATTGGAAGGGTTATACGCAATGCCAAAATTGAAAGAAGAATCTCTTAATGATGTTCTTCCCGATGCAGTGAAGTGAAAATCGAAGGGTTACACTGGGTAGGAGGTCAGGAGGAGTGGTTGAAGGGTGTGGTTTTGGTTTGGCGTGGGAAGGTGCGGTTTTTGTCCTCAGCGGGGAAGGTGCGGGTCGGTTTTGTGCTTACGGGTTGTGGAAAGGCGGGTCAGGCTTGGTCTTAGGAAGGCAACACCTGCCTGGAAGCGAACATGCATAGAGCCAGAGAAATGGGTCAAAATGTGGGCCAGAGCGCAGGATTGCGTGTGCGCTCGGACCGAAGAGCGAAGAAAGAAATCCAAATTACCTGTGTAGGAGGAGTTTCAAACGTCCTTGGAACATTAGCTTGCGTAGAAGCAGAACCACCCCTTTTTTTCTTTTTATTTTTTTTTGTATGATCGAACCGAAAATGGGTGAACAGAACATGGGGAGGTAATTTAGGGATTTTAAATAAATTTCAAATTTATTAAACAATTTTAATATGGATTTCACGCCAGTAAATGCACATAGTTAATATATATATAAATCTAAGGTAATTTTGATGTTCTGAATGCAATGATGCAGTCCATTTCACAATCGGAGGCCATTTGGTTCGAGTCAGCATCAAATTGAGTCCTTTTTAGCTCAAAATATGCATCATCGCTTTCGACCGCTCGATATTCATACACACTTGTCCAAATTAAGTAAAAATATTCTTACTTGATAGATTTCAACATTTCAAAGCCAATGGCATAATCAATTTGGCAAACGGAGGTCATTTGATCCTCGCTAGTGCCTCCTTACCTTGATATGCGTGCTATTTTCAGCTTATTTGATCAGTTGTGCAATATTTATATCCTTAAAAAATTTTGATGATTGAATGTGATGGAGAAGTCCATTCATTAATCGAGGTCATTTGAGTTGATTTTGGTGACGTTTTGTGCATTTCATCCTCGATTTGCGCTCTATCACTTCAAATCATATGAAAATTGGACAGACTCATCTGAATTGAGTGCGGAGAGTCTCATTTGATAGATTTTGATGTTTTGAAGCCAATGGAATAATTAATTTTATGAACAGAGATCATTCGGACATCATCGCAGTTTCTCGACCCCGATATATGTGTCGACACATTGATAGCTCGAGCGCTTAATCGATTGATCGTTAGATTTTATAATTTTTATATTTTGATCGATTTTGATGTTCTGAATATAATGGCAAAGTCCGTTCATCGATCGGAGATCATTTTGACCAATTTTAGTGACATCCAGTGCATTTTGAGCCTCGATTTGCTCAATGTTGCTTCTGAAGTCCGTCGAATTAGACTTGTGGGCTTGACTCAACTTATGGCATGTATGTGGAGGTCAACAAATGCCCCCTAATAAATGTGATTTATGCATGGAGCGAGTCATGTTTGTTGAAAACTGATTGACCCTTTGGGCTGGCCATAGAACTTGGATCATTTCAGCTTCGATTGTAATAGCTTATGGAGCTTTGATAAGATTTGTCATTGGCATGCTACCTTATTCAGGACATGCTAAATGACGGGGATTGACAAATTTGTTAGAATTGACTTGTTGAATAGATAAGAGTTCTTGCACCATCTACTATCTGCTTCAATGGTTTTGCTGAAGATCTCTTTCTTTTATGTCATTACAGATTTGAGCCTCCTCCGATCCTATCTTCATGCTTGGTTGAGTTTGATGGAGAAATTAGTCTGCTTGCTTTGATGAAGGACTTTGCTAGGGAATCGGTTTATCCGTGCTTGATTTGAAATTCCTTTTGCCCTAGCTTTGAGCTTGACGGACTTGTTGAAGGACTGACCTGATTTGTTTCTATTGACTTGTCAAGAAGTGTATGCACTTCATGAACCCACTTTGCTGATTTATTAAAGGGTACATATAGATGACACAACCTTCCAGCTTATATAGGGTCAATGTTGAGTTATTAGTCTAGCAATGTGTGCTTTAATAGATTGAATAACCACGAAATTCTTTTAGTCTAGCCATCGACTTTGTTTGAACTATGGAATTACTTCCTAAGTCTTGTGCTTTCTGCTTTGACGGACTCGATGAGGAGATTGGCTTTGATCTGTGCTTTGAGCTTGATCAGATCACTTGCAAATAAATTGAGATATTATCATGCGTGTAATATATAGATTGACTTGAGGTAGCCTTGAATTGAGTGTTTCCTCATATTGCCTTGATCTATCTATCAAGTAGAGAGATCTCTTGGATTCTGATTGCTTGTAATCATATTTAAGATTGAATATCATCATTATCGAAAGGGGGGCTCTTTCACTATGGCCTTTTCTTAGCTTGTTGAGTGAGGAGAGAGAATCGGCCACACATTTGGGCTTATTGAGTTCGACCTTTAGAACCTACTTTGACTTAAGATGTGATGGGGGTGATTTTGTCACGACCGAATAGGGGTTCTTTCACTACTTTTCTGGCTTGTTGAGTGAGAGAGAGCCGACAACCATTTGTGAACTTATTGAGTCGACCTTTAGAACCCATCGTGTCCTAGACTTAGATGTAGGTTACTCCAACTTAATTGATTGAAGCTTCCAAAATTAGGAGTTGTTCTGACTTGATCTCCAGAATTTGACAAATCTGGGAGATAATTTTTTTAACATTTAGGGCTGCCTTTTAATGCACAGAAATAGATTCTATTTATTCCTGTAAGACTCTGCAACTTAATAGTAACACTATGGATATATCCAGGGATTTCAGCATAAAGCTCGGTGTCAACCTGAATAAGAATATATTTGAGGATCTCATCTTATAGCACGACATCAACTCAAATAAACTTAACATAAACTAAAAAATGCCCCCTGTATTGCAGGGGAAATTCTAAAGCACATTTAGGAGAATTTTTAAGATGAAAATACACAAATACATTAATATTTGAATTGATATACTCTAAAGGGGATTTTAACATATGATATTGATTTCATCTCTATATAAAAATCTAAAAATACCCCCTGTGTAATAGGAGAATTTTCATGAAAAAGTTTTTCATCAGGAGTATATTTATTTAGGGATCTCAGCATGAAGCATGATGTCAACCTAAATAGATATACTAAAAAAAAGCCCCCTGTCTTGCAGGGGGATTTCTATTGTACCTCGATAATGTGGTTGTCAAGTATAGTAATTTTTCAAGTATCGGCCATTAATTGGCGGCATTGATCTTTCACCCTTTAGGTTGATGAGTTGGTACACCCCTCCTTGATACACTTTTCAATGACAAAGGGCCTTCCAGGCTCTCAAATTTGCCACCAAATTTTGATTATGAATAATTGATTTTCAACACACTAGGACTAATTCCCCTTTTGGAATGTTCGAGTCGTATGGTCAAAAGCCATAGACATCTTTGCTCGATAGACTTCTAGATTTTGATGAGTTTTGCAATCTAACTTCATTAAGCACATTGAGTTCCTCCATTCTCAGATGAGCATTTTGATCTTCAGTTAAACTGTACTGGATGGCTACTCGAAGTGAAGGCAACTCAACTTCGAGCAGAAGAACTACTTCAGTTTCAAATACCAATGAATAGGGAGTGGGTTTAGTCAGTATCTTGTAGGTAGTTTGATACGCCCATAGTGCCTCTACTTTCTTGGTATGCCATTCTCTTTTATTTTTAGTGAGGATCTTCTTGAGCAATTTGACCAATGTCTTATTGAAAGCCTCTGCCAAACCATTTGCTCTTGGATTATATATTGAAGAGTAGCCAATCAATTTTTGTCGATCGATGAATTTATAAATCTTTCACTTTTGAAAGCTGTGTCATTATCAGAAATTATTCGATGTGCTCCAAATCGATATACTACATTATGCGTGAAGAAGTTGATCACTGGCAGTAACTTCTTTAAATGGGACTAACTTCACCCACATAGAAATAGTCGGCCGCTAGATGAAGCGTGTCCAGACGATGGTGGATTAATTATTCCAATTACATCTGTGCCCCAACATTCGAATGGTCAGGATGCTATTATTGGGTGTAATGGATTTGGAGGTTGATGGATGAGATTCCCATGTACTTGACACTCATGACACTTCTTAGCATGATTAATACTGTCTCTCTCCATAGATGGTCAGTAATAGCCCATCCTTTTGATCTTTACTGCCACCATGGGACCTGACTGATGTGCACCACAAAGCCCTTCATGAACTTCAACCATCACTTTGCTAGCTTCATCTATACCTAGGCATCGTAGCCATATTTGTTCAAAGGATCTACGATATAAAGTGTTATTGGTGAAAGTATAGTGTAGTATTCTCTTTTTGATTTGAGCTGCTAGTGATTTATTACTTGGCAATTTGCCTTCTTTAAAGTAGTCGATGAAGGCTTGTCTCCAATCACGTGACTCTTCTATAACAAAGGCTTCACACTGGTTTTCTGAGGCAATGTCATTCTTAGCTCATCATGGTACAACTTCTTATTGATTTTGGAGAGTGTGAGGAGCAACCAGCACATCTGGTCGATTTGGTAACCCCTCTACCTGCGGGGATTGATATTTTACTGGCTCTAGAACTCATCGAGTAAATATGTTGATCATGACATAATCACCATTCATACTTGCCATTTCCTTAGCTAACTTTGCCAAGCAATCAGCTTTACTATTCTCAGATCGAGAGACTCGAGTTAGTGTGACATTTAGTATCTACTTCATAAGCTCGAGAACTCGCTTGTGATAGAAAGCTAACTCAAGCTTGTTGATTCTATATATGACAAGTACTTGATTTATAATGTCGAGAATCACCAAAATGTGCGTTTTGAATGCCTATGAAAATAACTTCTTCTAGACTTGTCATTAATGCTTCATATTCAACTTCATTATTAGTTCTTGGTTCGATCAATCCATATGATCGTCTCATTATCCCTCCTTCTGGTGTTATGAAGACGATGCCAATTCTTGCTCTTACTTTTGGGAAATTTAGAGATTGGACTTGTTTGATCGATGAGGCTTCATCAAAATACATTTCCTAAATTTACAATTTTTCTCTTTAATGAATGAGCATAATTTGCTCATCAGGCAAATCCTCATTAAGAGAAGAGTCCACCGTGATGGAATGTGCAGCAAGAAAATCTGTTAAGACTTGTCCCTTCATTACTTTCTGTGAAATGTATGTGATATCAAATTGCAAAAGTAATACCGCCCATCTTGCCAAGTGAGCTGTTAACACTGGCCTTATCATCAATTACGTCAGTGGATCGATCCTCGAGATGAGGGTAATCTTGTGAGATAACATATAATGATGAAGCTTTTGGACTACAAAGATCAATGCTAAATAGTGCTTCTATCAAGAGTATCTCATTTCGCTCAATCACCTCCTCCGATTGATATAATAAAGAGCATTCTCTTTGCTTTCTTCATTGTGTTGTGCTAATAATGCTTCGAGGGACTCTTCTAATGCATTAGTGTATAGAATGAGGGGCTTCCCAGGAGTGGGCGCTGTAAGGATTGGTGGATTTAATAGGTAGCTTTTAATGCTATTGAAGGCTTCTTGGCACTCCTTGTCCCACTTGAATGGAGCGTCCTTCTTCATTAACCTTGCAAATGGTTGACAACATCCTGATAGGATTGATGGATGAATGCGAGTTATCCTTATAAAGAACGGAGCCGACGTCAACTCTTCGGTGGAGGCATCTCCACGATTGCCTTGATTTTAGCACGATCTATGTCAACACCTCTATGACGTACAATATACCCGAGAACATTTTTGAAAGATACCTCGAATGTACATTTTAGAGGATTTATCTTGAGATCATATTTTCTGATTCTCTCCAGTACAATTTTTCAAGTCTTTGAAGTGGTTTTCACGATTCAAGCTTTTTATTACCAGATCGTCAACATAACATTCCACCTTTTGATGGATCAACTAATCAAAAATATGAGTCATGGCTCTTTGGTATGTAGCTCCAGCATTTTTTAAGCCAAAGGGCATGACCGTGTAGTAATAGATGCCAATAGGTGTTCTGAACGATATATATTTTTCATCTTTAGGTGTCATTTTGATTTTGTTGTATCGTGATGATCCGTCCATGATTAAGAACATGTCATAGTTGGTAGTGTTGTCCACTAGTAGTTTTGATATTGGTAGCGAAAAGTCATATTTTGGGCACGCTTATTTAAGTCCTAGAAGTCAATGCAGATGAATTTTGTCGTTCTTCATCCTAACTAGGATAATGTTGGCTATCCAATCTGCATACTTCTCCTCTCGGATGAAGCCTACTTTGATCAGCTTTTTAGTTTCTACAATTACCTATTCTTCAATCTCCAATCTCATTCGCCTAGCAGCTTATTTAACAGGCATCGCATCTGGTTTAATAAGTTTATGAACCGTTACATCGGGGATAAGCTTGACGTATGTCCGAAAAGCTCCATGAATTCACAAAGTAGTATTTTTAGCTCTTGAACTTTCCCATCAGGTAGAAAGGTACTGACGAAAGTTGGACGGGGATCATTCCATAGTAGCTATTTGTCCAGCATCTTTGAGTTTTCAAGTATGGGCTTGGCTTCTACTTCTTCATCATTTTTAAGAAGAATTTCATGAGAATCATCTTCTTCATCACTAAGACTCTCGATATCAGCTTCTATTATATTATAACAGGCTCTATCTTGATGAGATTTGTGATGAACCCCAAACCTTTAGTGATAAACTTATCACTTCTTCATGATGCCTGAGGATTTCTTTGGCTCCACATCTTGTTAAAGATTTGAGTCCTATTTTTAGTAGTTCCAATATGAATTCCAAGCTTATGCATCATTCTTCGTAATTTCTGTGGATAGTATATTGGTATTCTTGTTGGTACTATCTCATCAAAATTTTCATGTTGAGCAAGTTGTTCAAAATTTTGAGGCTGAGACTCTTCAAATTTGTAAAATAGAGTTCCTGCTTCGCCACTCTCGCTCAATGACAACATAGAATGTTATCATTTCTTCAATATTATGAACCTCTAGTGGACTGATTTCTTTGCACTGTTGAGGGATGGGTATAATTTTGAGTGAGTCATCTAACTCTGTCAAGTGAGCTATCCTCCTTGATGCAGCCATCTGAACTCTATTTCCATAAGTAGATTCAAAATTATAGTATGAATCAGAATCACTTATTTCATACTTTGCCTTTCTTGAGAGCTTATAAGTTCCCTTAGTTTGATAGGAATATCTTCTTCTTCTTCTTCTGTGTCACTTCCTAAATGAGGAACTAATTTTCTTGATTTAGGTGCAAAATCAAGTGTTTTAGGAGAGTCAGCATTGCCTTCTTTCTTTCTCTTTGCTTCTGCCCTTTCACTTTGTGAAATTACTTTTAGTTCTGAAGTGGATGCTACTTCAAGAGGCTCTAGCTTAGGCTCTTTGAGGATGAAGTACTTTGCATCTTCATAAATCTTGCTTCATTGATGGAGAATGGTTGTAGTTACCGTGAATTTGAATTTTCTCCATCTTTCGTGCTTCACATTGATGCATAGATGGGACCATGCCATACTCATGCATCCCTGGCTAGCCCAAGAGAGCTCTAAATGATGTATCAACATCGATTACATAAAATTTAGCTTCTGTATATAAATCCCTGAACTTGAGTGGGAGAATAAAAGAACCTAGAGTTTTCTACCCTTTTTCATTAAAACCATGAACTATCAACTTGTCTCTCCCAAGATGTTGGATATCGAGTGATAATCCTCTTAATACCTTTAGACTCATAAGATTGATAGAAGAACCTGATCAATCAATATTCAGCTGATCGAGATGCCATCACTTTCTACAGTAACATAAAGAGGACGATTGTGATCTGCTATTCCCAACATAAGATCCTCTTCAGAAAATGTGATTACTGGGAGATCTTGAGTTTGCAATGCTTCAGTCATGCATTTTTCAGAAAAGTAAGCTTCATATTTTTTTGGATCTTTGAGAACCTGTATCAAAGTTTCTCAGAGATCTTTTGACATCAAGAGAGCCTCGTACACACTTAATTATGCATGGATCTTTCTCAGATGTGATAGAATATTATAATCTATCTTCTCGCTTGATTTAGGCTTTATCCTAAGATTTTTGGGAATAATATCCTCATGACTTCAATTTGTTTCCTTTATCTTTATTTGCATTTCCTTTTGATGAAGGTGGTAAGACTTACCACTTCTCAACCTAACTTGAATCACCTTATCTGCTCGCATTCTTCTAAGAGGTAGTTTCTTCAAATTTTCTTCTTATCCTAGAAGATTGGCCAAAAGGGCAAGACTCATTTTTTAACATCATACGTTTCATATGTGATGATATCGATGAGTCTGACTCTTCTCGGTCAAAAAAATATAGATCTTCATCTGAACTGTTATCATCTTGTTGAGTCATTAAATAGAATTCAAACAGCTCCTTAGGCTCTTCTTGCTTTCCTAACAAGAATTTTGATGGGTTGGTCAAGTTTGTCTGACTACCCTTATCGTTTCAGAGTAACTGATGTTGAAGAACACCTGAGATCATGCAGATGATTCGACATGTCCCTATTGGACCAGATTCACCATTATCTTCTTCATTTGATTCAGCAATGTGAAGTTTAGGCATGAAGTCTGCAAGCCTAAATGGTTGTCTTGTCGGTTGGTGATACTCTTCTAAATTATTAATGATCTTTTGAGTTGTAGTTCTCTTTTTGATCTTCTTTTCTTCTTTCTTTGATTTATGAGGCCTCCATTTAGGACTACTTCTCATGTGATGAAGTAGCCTTATCGAATACTGAAGCCCAAATACTTGGTTTAGGTATCTCTCTTAAGTCCAATATAGGTTCAAGTGGTGATTTCAACTTAATACTAGGGACATCTTTTAACTGCTTCAGTATCTTCATGATCTTTTTGGAGACTACTATTTTCCATTCTTCAATCTGAACTAATTTCTCCTTCTGTTTGTCTTTGTTGTATGATGCAGAAGAGGACGTAATCATCCTTATAGACTCTCTTTTTGGGGTTGAATAGAAAACTGTCAAATAGTGTAAATTCACCTCGTTGATACTTCCTTTCTAGCCAATCTTTGAAGACATAATAGTCTTCGATAGGGTGACTGATCATCCAATGATAGAGACAGTAATTTGGATTATTGACTTGATCAACTTCTTCAGGCCTTTTGATTTTGGTAATTGACCGCTTTGGCTTGCAAATAATTTAGCCACACCGTCCCTTTTAAATGAATATTCTTTGTTCATCTTTTTTTTAAGAGATGGCTGCATTCCCTCATCATCTCTTATTACTTGTTTTGGACGCTCCCCACCACTTGGAAAAGTTTGAGGTTTTTCATTGCCTCCTAATACCAATTTTAGCTGTGTATTAATAAACAAGCTTTTTACACTTATCATCATTATACATCAGTTGTTTTCATTTATCCACATATATCACCTGCTTTTCATCATTTGAGCTATAAGAAGTGGCATGAATTTCATTTCTTCTTGAGTCTGAAAGTTTTTTCTCTTTTGCTTTATCTCATAGACTTGGACTTAGGACGATTCAACTTTTTGAATTTAGCCACCCTATCGAGCAAGTCCTGGAATGTTAATCATGCATAAAATGGTGCCATTTTATCATCCGTATTGCCATTAGCAATTAGATCGCATGTTCTTCTTCTTCAATTATTGCGCTTCAGTTTAATGACTTATGAATTTCATCACTGACTCGTCTTTCCTTCTTTTCAATAAGGCAAGGTTAGCGATTGTAATTTTCTCAATTACATTGGAAAACCTCTTCACAAATATAGTCTCTAATTCAACAAAGGTTTTAACTGAATCATTTGATAATTCTTCATACCATTCAAAAGCAGGTCAATTGATGGAAAAGTAGTACATCTCCCTCTATGTTACCACAAGTAGCCTTAAAATATGTTGCTTTGGATTAGCAAGTATTAAAAGTATTAAATTAAACAGTAACCCTTTTGGGTATGAAAATTGAACATATTCTGGTACACTACTCATTTTTCACTCGAGGCTATGACCTTTATATTTTATTTCATTGATTATCATTTCTAACTAAGCGTTACCATTCTAGATGTGCGATATTTTGAATTGTCGCCTAGAGAGGTGGGTTAACTTGTTCTCGCTTCATGCATGTATACTATGAGATTGAGGTACCACAGGTCGATGGTAAGTTGTATGATTAGCTGTTGATTAAGATAAGACAAATGTATGTGATATTCTTAACATCTCCATCATGATGTTCATTTGTACCATCATATCATTCATTTTGGTACCCTTGCCAGTAATCTCCTTATCTTTGACCTCCATTTGAGATTTCTTTTCTCTCAGCTAGCCATGGCCAATCAAGACAGCTCTTCTTTCTTCTTCTTCTTCTTCTTCTTCTTCTTCTTCTTCTTCTTCTTGTTATTGTTATGCTCCTCGCTTATTTTCAAGGGAAGAACTTGATTGCCCTTCTTCTTGTGCATTTGTAGAGACCGCTATTGGTGGGGCTGTACAATGATGCTGATTATAAAAGCATGTACCAGGCTGATCATTTCCTGATTCAACCATATAGATAACTTTGACACCCATGATCTCTTTCTCATTCTGGTCATCTTCTTCTTCATCTTTAGTAAAGATCAAAGATCCATTCTTTATTTGCTTCTGTGAAGACTCTTCTTCATAAGCATCAAATTCGTGTTCATTCCCTAGATTGTTTGATACTGGTGTCGGGGAGTTCATCTATATCTCTAACTATATAGACAATTTCCACTTCATAGAATCTTCTTCATTATTTTTTTCCTGCACACGAATTTTTGATCGACATTTTTAGTGAATCTCTAGTTCAATGTGCGGAGCAAATACTTCTTCTATTAAAGGACCACGATCAACGTCAACCTTCTCTTATAGGAAACTGATCGATGATGGGATCCCCTAAAGGATTCTCCAGGGTGTCGACCATCATATCTTTCATCAGTGATATCCTTTCTTTTAGGTATCCACTTCTGATGAGTTGATTTTGAGGTGAATTATTGAGTATATGTATCAGATGTCACACCTCTTCTATTCCTCAAAGTTTCATTACGGGGCCTTGGCCTCCATATTTGCTTACCCTTTCATCGGGACCTTTTGGTAGTGGATTCTTGGACACACAATCCAAGTGTCACACTTTGATGCTCACCATGTGAAGCTTCTTTGCTCTTCCGCCACTCGTAAGAGATGGCAACTTTCTTGGTGGAGCCAAGATTTTCCATCACCACGCCTTTGAAATCTTCTTTCATTTGTTCTGCTACTTTGAGAACTTTATATATCCTGGCAAATAGTATTTTAGGCTATCTCCTGTGGTGGTGGAGCTTGACGTGGTTGGTTCTTCCAGATAGACACTTTTTTTTCCAAAGCTATTCCTCTTTACCCACTTTAGTTTATCAAAGTTATTGTGGGTAGGAATACTTGCTTCTGGCAGCAGTATTGCTTGTTCACTAGGTCATTCAAAGGGGATCTGTTGAGCCCTCAACTCAGTATTTCTCCTTCTACTCTATCTTCTGGTTAATTTGCTCCCTGATGAGGAAGCTTCATGATCATGCTTTACGGGTACAAAGGTTCATTTGTGCAGCATTTGTACCATGAGGAATTAAAGAGACAGTTTGTCCCTTAACGATTCTTTTCATCACGAGAGATTCAGATTGACCTAGCCTTTTGAAAACTGAAGTTCTTTGTCAGGAGAACTCCTTGACATTGGTATTTGGAGTTAGTGTACATGGCGGTAGGAGCTTGATAACAGGCCTTCGGCGTCGACGAATGTACCATGGATGGGTACTTTAGGAGTTACAACTACGATAGCTGGGAAATTCAAGTTATCAAATTGAATGGTAGCCACATCTCCTTTGTTGATGGCGTTATTTGGCGGATGTTCATGCTGACTAGCGAATGGTGAAAGGAGTTTTGTAGATCCATTTACGCAAAAGTGAAAGATGGAGATTAGTAATTAACAATTATTATTTCACCTACTTTCAAGATGCGAGGTATAAAACAAATAATGGTGTAATAAAGATATACTCTGAATGATTCATTCTATATAGAGCCTCATATTGAATTTATTACACACTTAAATCATCATTTCGTTATTTTGAATTTTCAAAAAAATTTATTGCTACTATAGCATATATATGACTTACCAAAGATGGAAAGAGAATCCCATCATCGGAGTGCTCCAAAAATTTTCCACGACCTCTAAATTATTGAATTGAAGAATTTGAAGAGAGTATGATTTGAATGTTGGTGTAATTTTGGCGGATGGAATAGAGATAAGACACTACCCAGATTTCACCCTCATTTAGTGAGGACTTTAGATCTGGTTAGGTTTCCTATAGGCAAGCCCCTATAGTTAATTACCTCCCAATAAGTGAGAACTTTTTTGATTAAGGTGTTAGATCACTTAATGTATAGTAGCATATGGATTTTGAGATTTGAGATTATGAAATTCATCATTTTAGCTTAAACCGGATGGTTGGGGGAATGATGACGTGCCCAATCTAGATCCCATGGTTTCATCACGGCATTAGTGGTCCCAAGTCTACTTAGTCGAGGAGGTAGTACAACTGATCGAAGGATCCTTATCAGCAACACATGGGTTCATCCAAGAAATCCTTGTAAACTAGGGTGGTGTTAACTAAGGAGGCTTCTTAAGTCTACCTTAGCTGATAGAGGGTTGTTTGCACTATCAAGTATACCCTATGATTCACAACTCAAAGGGCAGAGCCATTGGGGGAACTACGCTACGATGCGTGTAATGTAATGGAGCCTAGCGGCCAAACCACCGAGGAGGACTCGATGCTTCATCTGGAGCCTATTAAGCGATTAGAGGACACGGGTCACATCCTTATTGACAAGAGATTGATTGAGAGTGAACATAGTAGAACACATGATTTAATATTGGCTCCTTTATGGGCTAGAGTTTTCTTAATTTATCATCCCTGACAAATAATTGCGGAAGGAGGATAGATTACATTTTGATTAAAGCTTTTAATGATAGAATTCCATTTAAGCAGTTTCAAATTGATATTTGATTTTGAAAAATTGATTAATTGGAATATGATTAAGAGCTTTAGATCCTTCTCTGTTTAGGTAAGAGGATTAGATTTACTTTCACTAATAGAATCATTTTTTAAGACATTTCACTGATTTGAAACTCTTATTGTAGGTTTTTAGGTTTTGTTAACCCAGACCCAATCCTAAGACTAAACCGGGAAGCAACCCATGCAGCATCCTCAACACTTGACTTTAAGCATTCAGCAAAGTGTCGGGGTACATGCGAGTGTATAGTAATTTTAGGTAATTTTGTGTTTAAATTATGAGATTGATTTTATATTTTCATTTTTTTTATTTCAATTAGCCTGCACAGCCTTTTCAGACATTAAAATTTGCATTTTAAATCTCCATGTCTGAGCACATGCGTGTTTATAGCAATTATGATTAATAAAATCATTGATTTTAAAATCATAATTAAATGAAATTCTTAATTTGATCGAAGGAAGCCTATGATTTCTATAGATTTTGATTTAGTATCGTATTGCTTGTACAAAGTTGATTATGTGAAAAAACTTCAATTTAGATTGTAGTTTAAAACATTACTTGCACTTAGTTTACTTGTCGAGTGTTTATAATTCTCCCAATTTGATTATGTTCAATCTACATCACTTTTGATAAGTTATGCTGACTTCAGTGTTTATTGCTCTAGCCTACTTATCTTAGATAATGATCAACTCCATATTCATATAAGAGTTATTAAACCCAATTTGGATTTATCCCTAGACTTTAAATTTATCGTAAGTTTGTTATGAGTTTAGCATTAGTCCCCCCTAAATTCTAATTAAAGCTTATTTAATTTTGAGGAATTTGCAAGAAAAGAGAACTCACTTTATCTCTTTAATTTAAGCTATAGAGAATTATAATTAAAGTTTATGAGTTTAATATTAGCCTCCCCTAAATTTCACTTAAATTTTAAATAAATGTTCTATTCTTTCCAAAATTTTCTTTAAAGGCTCCCCTCCTTTTTTTTGTTTGACACTTTTAGTTTAAAATTATCTACAAGTTTTCTTACTTAGCGTTCTTAAGTAAGTTCATTTCACTCTCCCTTTTTTCCTAAGTCAAAAGATTTGACGTTTTGTGACTCAGACGTCATCCCATGTGTAGGGGTTGCATCGGGGTGTTTTCTTACTGACCTCTCTTAAGAGTAGCCAATTTTTCATCTGTCACCCTCTTGAGCACAACATGGTCTTCAAACCGAAACACAAGCATGTATATATATTCACATTCACAGATCCCATATTGATGCATTTTGGTGCATTTGATGCTCGACAAAGGGAGTTAAGTGCAATTGGGAATGTAAGGTAAGAGATGCGAAAAGAAAGAAGAATTTACCTCTTGACGATATTCTTCCTCCGATTGTAGCCAAGCGAAAAATGGAAGGCTAAAGCGAGAAGTGCGACGCCGAAAATCGAAGAAGAATTCGCCTCGCGATGTTCTTCCCGATTGTGAAGTGAAAATTGAAGGTTACGGGTGGGTCAAAATTGAAAGAAGAATTCACCTTGATGTTCTTCTCCGATTGGGTGAAACAAAAATGGAAGGGGTTCTGAAGTAGGAGGTTCTGCGGGGAAGGTTGGGGCGGGCTGGTTTTGTGCTTGCGGGCCGTGGGAAGGCGTGGGTCGATTTTGTACTTGCGGGTCATGGGAAGGCGCAGTCGGTTTCTGGCAGGAAGCTGGTTGGGGGGTGGGGAGAAATGAGTCAAAATGGATGCGGATGGCCGGGATGGGGAAAGCAGTGGAGCATAGCCGAAGATTACGTAGTCGAGGAGGAGTTTTGAACGTCCTTGGAACGTGGGCTTGCGTGAGAAGCAGAACCACCCTTTTTTTCTATTTTATTTTGTTTTTTTGCAGTTGATCATAAAACTGAAAATAGGGGGGAACGGTTGAACATGGGGGAGGGTAATTTAGGGATTTTAAATAAATTTTAAATTTATTAAATGGTTTTAATGTGGATTTCACACCGGTAAACATACATAGTCAATATATATCAATAAAATTAATTTTGATATTTGAAAACAATGGCGTGATCCGTTTTCTGTCGGATGCCATTTGGTTTGAGTTGGCGTCAAATGGAGTTTATTTCAGCTCAAAATGCGCATTGTCGCTTTCGACCGCTCGATATTTGTGCAAACTTGTCTGAATTGAGTGAGAATAGTATTACTTGATATATTTCAATGTTTCAAAGCCAATGACGTGATCAATTTTGTGGGTCGCGTTTGATCCTCGTTCCTCGACTCGATATCGTCGAGCGTTGATGACTCGAGCGCTTGCTCGGTTGATCATCAAGTTGTACAATATTTACATCCTGACCAATTTCGATGTTCTGAATAGGATGGCAAAGTCCGTTCATCGATCGGAGGTCATTTGAGTTGATTTTGGTGACGTCTTGTGTATTTTAGCCTCGATTTGTGTGTTGTCACTTCAAATCATTCGACATTTATGAGACTCATTTGAATGAGCGGGTGATCTCATTTGATAGATTTCAATATTTTAAAGCCAATGACATAATCAATTTCATGAGCGAGGTTGTTGGATATCATCGCGACCGACCTCGATATGTATTATACGTGTGATAAACGGCGCTTAATCGATTGATCGTTAGATTTTACAATATTTATGTTGTCGATTTTTTAATGTTACGAATGCAATGGAGAAGTTCGATCGAAGGTTATTTCAACATTTTTGATGGCGTCGGTGTATTTTGAGCCCGATTTACGCCGCGTAAACGTAAGTCTAATTGGACTTGTGGGCTTAACTTGACTTATGGGCGTATGTGGAGGTCAACACTAATATTGATGGTCAACTATCTTAAGTAGATCAAGTCCTTATTGTTTGATTTACCCTTGGGTCGATAGAACTTGGATCATTTCTTGATAATCTACTTGAGCTTTGATGATTTGTCAAGTAGCTTATTGACATGCTAAATGAGGGATTAACCTATTTGTCGAATCAACTTGTGGAGATAGTTCGCACCATCTACTATATGCTTCAATGGTTTGAAGATTTCTTTTATGTCATCATTTGAGTCCTCATCCTTTCATGCTTGGTTGGGTTTGATGAAGGAATACTATTTATTTTGATGAAGGACTCGCTAGAATCAATTTATCGCTTGATTTAAAAATTTCTTTGCCCTAGCTTGAAGCTTGATCATTGATGAAAGATCATGATTTGTCTTTGACTTGTCAAGGATGCACCCATGAAAAAAATGCATTGTGATTTACATTATGATTTTGACCTTGCTTATATATCAATGTTGAGTTATTAGTCTAAAATATGCTTAATGTATCAATAACCATGAAATTCTTTAGTAACCAACTTTGTTTGAACTATGGAATGCTTTCTTTTTGCACTGATGAAGATTAGCTTTGATTTTGAGTTTAATATCACTTGTGAATAAATAGATATCATCAAGTAATATATATTGATTTGAGGTAAATGAGCATTTCTATTGTTTTTTCATCGACAAGTAAAGAGATCTCTTTGGATCTGGTCTTGTAATCACTTCGATGATTTAAGATTAAATAAATTTATCATCATTAGCGATGAGGGGATCTTTTAGGCCTTTCTCATGGCTAATTGAGTGAGGAGAGTGTCACATCATTTATGGATTTTGAGTATGACTTGAACCCATCTGTCCTAGACTTGATGAGAGGTGTTATTCTCTAACTTAATTGATCAAGCTTCCAAAATGGGAGTTCTTCCGACTTGATCTCTTTGACAAATTTAGGAGATAACTTTCTCATGAGGAAGTCTTGCACGAATAGACATGTTTATTTCCAAGACTCGAATTTAGAATAATTATGGATATATCTGGATCGTAAAATTTCGATGTCAACTAATAAGAATATATTTGAGGATCTTGCACATTAACTCAAATAAACTTAACATAAACTAAAAAATACCCCTATCTTGCGTGAGAAATTCTAAAGCACTTTAGAGAATTTTTGGATGAAAATACATACACGCCAATATTTGAATTGATATAGTCTAAAATTTTATGAACACATTGATTTCATCTATATATCAAAATGCCCCTCAAAAAATGTGAATCACAAAAAAAAGTTCTTCATCTGAGTATTTATTTAGGGATCTCGATGAAGCTATGTCAACCTAAATAGATATATTAAAAAAATGCCCCTATCTGAGGGGATTTCATTGTACCATGATAATGTAGTTGGTGTAGTACTTTTTTTGGCATAATTATTGGTGGCATTGGTCTTTCTGCCTTTAAGTTGATGAGTTGGTATGCCCTCCTTGTATTTTTTCAATGATAGAAGGGCATTTCTAGTTCCCAATTTGACCAAATTTTGATGGAATAATTGGTTTCTCAAAGACTGTATTTTTTTTGAATGTTCATCGATAGGTAAAAGCCCTGACATCTTGCTCATAGATTTCTAGATTTTGATGATTTGCGCCTAACTTCATCAAGTGCCGAAGTTCCTCCATTCTCGTGAGCATTTTGATCTAGAGATTCAGATGGCTACTCAAGAAGGCAATCAACTGAAAGAAAATTCGGATACCAATGAATAGAATTTTTAGTGCATCCTACTAGGTTAGATTTGTAACCCTCTACCTACTTGGGATTGATACTTCTAACTTATGAGTAAATATCATCATGACATAAGCACCATTCATACTTGTCATTTCCTTAGCTAATTTTTCCAAGCAATCGAATTTACTATTCTCGGATCGAGAGAGTGAGTTGGTGTGATATTTGGTATCTGCTTCATAAGCTCGAGAACTCGCTTACGATAGAAAGCTAACTGAAGCTTGTTGATTCTATAGATGCCAAGTACTTGATTTATAATAAGGTGAGAATCACTAAAAATGTGCAGGTTTTAAATTCCTATGAATATAGCTTCTTCTAGACCGCCATTAATGCTTCATATTCAACTATTATTAGTTCTTGCTCGATCAATCCATATGATCATCTTATCCCTCCTTCTGTGTTATGAAGATGATGTCGATTCCCTCTTGCTCTTGGGAAATTTACAGGACTTGTTTGATCGATGAGGCTCCATCAAAGTACATTTCTAAATTTGTGATTTTTCTTTTCATAATGAGCATAATTTGCTCATCGTAAAATCAAGAGAAGAGTCCAATGGGATGGAATGTGTAGCAAGAAAATCTGCTAAGACTTGTCCCTTCACTACTTTCTGTGGAACGTATGTGATATCAAATTGCAAAAGCAATTCCACCTTCTTGCTAAATGACCAGTCAACACTGGTCTTATCATCAAGTACTTCAGCGGATCGATCCTCGAGGTGAGGGTAATCTTGTGAGATAACATATAATGATGAAGCTTTTGGACTGCAAAGATCAATACTAAATAATGCTTCTCTATCGGAGAGTATCTCATTTCTTCTCCAATCAACCTCTGACTGATATAATAAAGAGCATTCTCTTTGCTTTCTTCATTGTGTTGTGCCAATAAAGCTCCAAGGGACTCTTCTAATGTAGTTGTGTATAGAATGAGGGGCTTCCCAAGCGTGGGCACTGTAAGGATTGGTGGATTTAACATGTAGCTTTTAATGCTATTGAAGGCTTCTTGGCACTCCTTGTCCCACTAGAATGGAGCATCCTTCTTCATTAACCTTGCAAATGGTTGACAACATCCTGATAAGTTTGATATAAATTGACGGATGAATGTGAGCTATCCTTATAAAGAATGAAGCTGACGTAAACTCTTCGGTGGAGGCATCTCCATGATTGCCTTGATTTTAACAGATCAATTTCAATACCTCTGACGCATAATATACAGAAATTTTTGAGGATACCCCAATGCACATTTTAGAGGATTCATCTTGAGATCATATTTTGATTCTCTCCAATACAATTTTCAAGTCTTCAAGTGGTTTTCATGATTTAAGCTTTTTTCACCAAATCATCAACATAACATTCCACCTTTTGATGGATCAACTCATCAAAAATATGTGTCATGGCTCTTTGGTTTGTAGCTCCAACATTTTTCAAGCCAAAGGGCATGACCGCGTAGTAATACATGCCAATAGTGTTCAAATATTTTATTTTTCATCTTCATGCCATTTTGATTTGGTTGTATCTCGATGATCATCCATGAATGAGAACATGTCATAGTTGGAAGTGTTGTCCACTAGTTTTGATATTGGAAGCAAAGTCATCTTTGGGCACGCCTTTATTTAAGTCCTAGAAGTCAATGAGAAATTTGGTCATTCTTCTTCTAACTGGATAATGTTATCCAATCTGCATACTTCTCCTCTCAGATGAAGTCTGCTTCAATCAACTTTTTAGTTTCTACAATTATGTTTCTTCAATCTCCAATCTCATTCACCTAGAGCTTGTTTAATTGCACATCTAGTTTAATAGCTAGTTTATGAACTACATCGTGGGGATAAGCTGGCATTTCAATATGTCCGTGCAAGCATGAATTCACAAAGTAGCATTTTTAGCTCTTCAACTTTCTCATCGCAAGCACACAAAAGTTGGACATGGATCATCCACTCTAGGTTGACTTCTTTAAGTTCATCCATAGTAGCTATTTGTCCACCATCTTCAAGTTCTTCGTGTAGTGGCTTCTACTTCTTCATCATTTTAAGAAGAATTTCATGGAATCATCTTCTTCATCACTATGAGTTTTCTTATTATATTATAATATGTTCAATCTTGAGAGGGATGAACCCACCTTTAGTGATAAACTTATCACTTCTTCGATGCTTGAGGACTTCTTTGGCTCCACATCTTGTTAAAGATTTGAGTCTATTTTAGTAATTCTAATATGAATTCCAAGCTTATGCATCATTCTTCATAATTTATGGATAGTATATTGGTATTCTTGTTGGTATTATCTCATAAATTTTATATGAGTCGCTCAAAATTTTGAGGTTGAGACTCTTCGATTTGTAAAATAGAGTTCTTCCCACTCTCACTCAACGACACATAAATGTTATCAATTCTTCAATATTATGAACCTTAGAATGATTTCTTTGAAGCTGAGGGATGGAATAATTTTGAGTGAGTCATCGACTCTGTCAAGTGAGCTATCCTCCTTGATGTAGCCATCTGAACTTTATTTTTATAAGTAGATTCAAAATCATAATCAATCGTAATCACTTATTTCATACCTTTTCTTGAGAGCTTATAAGTTCCCTTAGGTTTGATAGGAATATCTTCTTCTTCTTCTGTGTCACTTCCCAAATGAGGAACCCATTTTCTTGATTTAGTGAATCAAGTGCTTTAGGAGAGTCGATTGCCTCCTTTTCTTTCACTTTGTGAAATTACTTTTAGTTCCTAAAGTGGATGCTACCACTTCAAGAGGTTTTAGCTTAGCTCTTTGAGGATGAAGTATTTTGCATCTTCATAAATTTTTGCTTCATTGGAGAATGGTTGTAGTTACGGAATTTTGAATTTTTCTCTCCATCTTTATTTTCATACATTGATGCATTGATGGGACCATGCCATACTCATGCCATGCCAGCCCAAGAGAGCTCTAAATGATGTATCAGTATTGATTACATGAAACTTGGCTTCTATATATAAATTTCTAAACTTGGAGAATAAAAGAACCGAGTTTTCGCCTTTTCATTGAAAACCATGAACCATCAACTTATCTCTCCCAAGATGTTGGATATCAAGTGATAATCCTCTAATACCTTTAGACTCATAAGATTGATAGAAGAACTTGGATCAATCAATATTGATCGATCAAGATGTCATCATACATAAAGAGGACGATGCAATCCACTATTCCCACCATAAGATCCTTTTCAAAAAATGTGATTACTGGGAGATCTTGAGTTTCAATGCTTCAGTCATGGATTTTTAGCAAAATAAGCTTCATAAGTTTTTAGAACTTTGAGAGCATGTATTAAAGTTTCTCGGAGATCTTTTGACAGCAATAGAGCCTCATACACACTTAATTGTGCAGAGATCTTTCTCAGATGTGATAGAATATTATAATCTATCTTCTCGCTTGATTTAGCTTTATCTAGATTTTGGGGAATAATATCTCATTGACTTCAATTTGTTTACCTTTGTCTTTATTTGCATTTTCCTTCTTTGATGAAGGTGGTAAGACTTTACCACTTCTCAACGAACTTGAATCACTTATCTTGCGGATTCTTCCAAGAGGTAGTTTCTTCAAATTCCTTCTTATTCTTGAAGATTGGCCAAAGGGCTAGACTCATTTTTCAACATACATTTTATATGATGATATCAAGTCACTCTTCTCCATCGAAAAACATATAGATCTTCATCTGAACTATTATCATCTTGTTGAGTCAAACAAAATAATTACATTAGCTCCTTAGCTCTTCTTGCTTTCTTGATAAGAATTTTGATGGGTTGGTCGAGTTTGTCTGACTACCCTTGTTATTTTGAAGTAACTGATGGTGAAGAACACCTAACATCACGCAGATGATTTGGCATGTCTCTACTGGACAAGATTCACCATTATCTTCTTCATCTGATTCAACAATGTGAAGTTTAGGCATGAAATCTGCAAGCCTAAATGGTTGTCTTGTCAGCTGGTGATACTCTTCTAAATTATTAATGATCTTTTGAGTTGTAGTTCTCTTCTTGATCTTCTTTTTCTTAGCTAACTTGTTTGATTTATTTGGCCCATATTTATTGGACTGCTTCTCATACTGTGATGAAGTAGCCTTATCAGAATGCCACTAAGAAACCCAAATACTTGATTTAGGTATCTCTCTTAAGTCCAATATAGGTTCAAGTGGTGATTTCCACTTAACACTAGGGATGTCTTTAACCGCTTCAGATCTTCAGGAGACTATATTCCATTCTTCGCTTGAACTGATTTCTCCTTTTGTTTATCTTGTGGATGAGAAGGGAATCATCCTTGTAGACTCTTTTGGGTTGACTAACACCGCCGATGGTAAATTCACCTCCGATACTTCCTTTCTAGCCAATCTTTGAAGACATAACAATCTTTGATAGGGTGTGATCATCATGATAGGATAATTTGGATTAGTGACTTGATCCTTCTTCAAGCCTTTTGATTAAATAGAAGCCTTTGACGCTGTCAAATAATTTAGCCACACGTCCCTTCTAAAGGAATATTCTTTATTCATCTTTTCTTAAGAGATGTCGCATTCTCATCATCTCTGCTTATTTTGGACGCTCCACCACTTGGAAAAGTTGAGGTTTGTCATCCTAATACCAATTTTGGTGGATTAGAATAAATGTGCTTTTTCCCTTATCATCATTATGGTACCTTTCCTTTATCCATATCACCCGCTTTCACGCCATTTGATTATAAGAAGGCATGAATTTCATTTCTTCTTGAGTCGAAGGTCTTTATTTTATCTATAGACTTGGGATGATTCAACTTTTGAATTTAGCCACCATATCGAAAGCAAGTCTTGAATGTTGACATGCATATAAATGGTGTCATTTTATCATCCATATTGCTAGCAATTAGATCGTGATGTTCTTCTTCCAATTGTGCGACTTCATACTTAGTTGCCAATGACTTATGAATTTCATCTAACTCATCTTTCCTTCTTTTCAAGGCAAGGTCGTGATTGTGATTTTCTGCAGTAACCTCTTCACAAATATAGTCTCTAATTCAACAAAGATTTTAATCAATCATTTGACAATTCTGATACCATTCGAAAGTGAGAGGTCAAGCTAAATGACATAGAAAAAGTGCATCATTCCCTCCTATGTTACCACAAGTAGCCTTAAATTGGCTATGTTGCTTTGGATTACCAAGCCCACGAAAGTATTAAATTTCAGCAGAGTAACCATAATAATTCATATTCGGTGGGTAAGGGTGACCTCACTATTAACTTTTCACCGCTTTCAGGCTATGTTTATCTTTTCATTGATTAACATTTCTAACTAAGCAACTATTACTGTTCCAGATGTACTAGCCAGATTTTGAATTATCGACTGGAGAGGGAATGGGTTAACTTCATTCCTGGCTTCATGCATATCATGTACTGCACGAGCTTGAGGTACCATAGTGGTTCATGGTACAAAAGTTGTATAATTAGCTGCCTGTTAATTAGCAGACAAGACAGGTGCCACACTTGATGTGATATTCTTCTGTAATATCTCTATCATGATATTTATTTGTACCATCATATCATTCATTTTGGTACCCACCTATGCAACCTCTTTATCTCTGATCTCCATTTGACGCTGCATTTCTCTTTTTCTCTTTAATAGCCATAGTACGTCTCTCTTCTTCTCTCTTCTTCTTTGTTGTTCTGATCCTTGCTCATTTTAGGGAAGAACTTGACCCCTCTTCTCCTTGTAGCAGAGACTTTGTTGATACGACGTTGATTATAAAAGTAGTCGATCATTTCTGGTTCAACCATATAGATTTTGACACCCATGATCTCTTTCATTCTCAGTTTTCTTCTTCATCTTCAAAGAAAGATCAAAGATCCATCTCTCTTTTCTGTGAAGACTCTTCTTCATAAGCTTCAAATTCGTTCGATTCGGGATTTTGTTGAGTTCATCTATATCTCTCACCATATAGACAACTTCTTCCATAGAATATTCTTCATTATTTTCTTCGCACAATTTTGATCGACATTTCAGATCTGGTTCAATGTGCAAAAAAAATACTTCTTCTATTAAAGGACCATGATCAACGTTAACCTTCTCTTGTAGGGGTGAAACTGATCGATGATGGGATCCCCTAGAGGATTCTCCAGGGTGTCGACCATCATATCTTTCATCAGTGATATCCCTTCTTTTGGGTATCCACTTCTGATGAGTTGATTTTAAGGTAAATTTTGAGTATATGTACATCACACCTTCTTCTCAAAAGTTTCATTTTGGCCTCCATATTTACCCTTCATCGGGACCTTGAGTGATTCAACGAGGTCCAAGTGTCATGCTCCATGCTCAGATGCGCATCGGGCTCGTGCCATTAGAAGAGATGGCAATTTTTTTGGTGGAGCTTTATATTCCATCACCACAGCCTCAAATCTTCTTTCATTAAGCCTCTTCTTGCTTTTGAGAACTTTATGTATCTAGTAATAGGTTTCGTCCTCCTCTGTGGTGGTGGAGTTTGATGGGTGGTTGGTTCTTCCATAAAGACTACTTTATTTCACATTAGAGCTCCTCTTACCCACTTTAGATTGTCAAAGTTGTGGGTAGAATACTCGCTTCGGCAATTGCTTGTTCACTAGGTCGCTCAAAGGGGATCTGAGCTCAGCTCTTTCTTCTTCTCTATCTTGGTTAATTTGCTCGATGAGGAAGCTTCATGATCATGCTTTATGTACAAAAGGTTCATAGCACCAGAGAATTAAAGACAGCTTGTCCTCGATTCTTTTCATCATGGAGCTTCGATTGACCTAGCCTTTGAAAATAAGTTCTCTGTTGGGAGAACTCCTTGATAGGTTGGTCTGAAATGGTTACATGGCAGTAGGAGCTTCAAGAACTTGAGGCCTTCCCATGGCCACAATGTACCAGGTGGGTACTGTGAGTTACTATGATAGATGGAAATTCAAGCTACCAAATTGAATGGTAGCCACATCTTCTTGTTGATGAAGGTTGTTAGTGATATGTGCACAATTTACCGGAATGGTGAAATGAGTGCTTTGTAGATCCATTTCGCAAAAGTGAAAGATGGGGATTAGTAATTAGCAATTATTATTTCACCCCATACTTTCATGATGCAGAGGTACTACAGAACAAATAATGGTGTAATAAAGATATACTCTACGGAATGATTCATTTTACATAAAGCCTCATATTGAATTTATTGCACACTTAAATCATCATTTCATTGTATTGAATTTCAAAAAATTCTATAACTACTATTGCATATATATACTAGCCAAAGATGGAAAGAGAATCTTGTCCCAACGAAGTCGCCAAAAATCTATGGGCTTCAAAAATTTTCCACTAACCTCTCTATAATTATTGAATTGAAGAATTTAAAGAGAGTATGGTTTGAATGTGTCGGTGTAATCTTCAGAAGGAAGATGGAGTAGTAGATAAGACACTACCTGAGATTTCACCTCATTTTTGAGGACTCTGGTTCCAAGCTTCCTATGCAAGCCCCTATAGTTAATTACTCCCAATAAGTGAGAGAACTTTCATGGCTAGTCGTTAGATTGCTTAAAATGCTAGTAGTAAAACATATGGATTTTGAGATTTAAGATTATGAAATTCATCATTTCAACTTAAACCGGATGTTTGGGGAATGACGCGTGCATCTAGATCCCATGGTTCTATCCTGCAAATAGTCCCTAGTCTACTTAGTCGAGGATAGTCGACCTAACCCGACAAGGATCCTCATCAACACATGGGTTACATCGCCCAAGAAATCCTTATGAGACGGGTGGTGTTTGTCTAAGGAGATCTTAAGTCTACCTGATGAGGTTGTTTGTCCCTATCAAGTATACCCTATGATTCACAACTCAAAGGGTAGAGCCATTGGGGAGCATACGGGCTATGGTCGTGATCATAATATAATGGAGGATTAGCCAAACCACCCGATGAGGACTAGTTGTAACTACATCTCAGGAGCTATTGCCAAGCCAAGAGGGACAGGGTCACATCCTTATCCACAAGAGATTGATTGAGAGTGAACATAACTGAACACTTGATTTGATATTGGCTCCTTTGTGAGCTAGAGTTTTCTTAATTTGTCACCCCACAAAATTAAGGAAGGTGGATAGATTAAGTTTTGATTTAAGCTTTTAATGATAGAATCATTTAAGTAATTTCATATCGACATTTAATTTGATTTGGAAAATTGATTATCATATGTTTAAGAGCTTTAGATCCTATCAACTTTAGATGCTAATAGAGGATTAGATTTACTATACCCATATCAATTATTTAAATATTTCGATTTGAAACTCTTATTATAGATTTTAGGTTTTGTTAACTCAAACTCTAAGACTAAAGCAAGCAGATCCTCACACACTTGAATTTAAGCATTCAGTATAGTGTGAGGGCACATGAGAGTGTATAGTAATTTTAGGTAATTTTGTGTTTGAATTATGAGATTGATTTTATATTTTCATTTCTTTTTATTTCAATTTAGCTTTTGCCTTTTTATTAAAAAAATTTTAAATCTTCATGTCCGAGCACATACAGGTGTTTATAGCTTAGCTAATTTCATTTAATTAATAAAATCATTGAATTTGAAATCATAATTATAATGAAATTCCTTAATTTGATCGAAGGAAGCCCTAAGATTTCTGTAAATTTTGATTTAGTATCGCATTGTGTCTGCTTGTACAAAGAGTTGCAGATTCGGTGGAGAAAGAGTAATTTTGATTTAAATTATAGTTTAAAATATTACTTGCACTTAGTTTACTTGTTGAGTTTTTGTAATTCTCTCAATTTGATTATGTTCAATCTACATCACTTTTGATAAGTTATGCCAACTTCAGTGTTTATTGCTCTAGCTCTACTTATGCATATTAGCTAGCATAATGATCAACTCCATATTCGTATAAGAGTTATTAAACCCAATTTGGATTCATCCCTAGACTTTAAATTTATTGTAAGTTTGTTATGAGTTTAGCAATAGTCTATTCCAATTCAATTAAAGCTTGTTTAATCTTGAGAAATTTGCAAGAAAAGAGAACTCACTTTATCGCTTTAATTTAAGCTATAGAGAATTACAATTAAAGTTTGTGAGTTTAATATTAGCCTCCCTAAAGTTTGTGAGTTTAATATTAGCCTCCCCTAAATTTCACTTAGATCTTAAATTTCCCCTTTTTTGTTTGACGCTTTTAGTTTAAAATTAGTTGTAGGTTTCCTTACTTAGCATTTTTAAGTCAGTTCTTTTCACACTTCCTTCTTTTCTATGTCAAAAGATTTGACACAGTTTTGACAACCTCCTGGCGTCATTCCCATGTAAAATGCATCGGGTGTTACTTTTCAGATGCCCTCTTGAGCATAGCGGTGGTGTCTTATAACAGTAATAATTTTCATCTCTCGTCGCCCTCTTGAAGCAGGAGGTCTTCAAACCTGTAAAGAAATATAAGCATGTATATATATTCACATCCATAGATCCCACATGTTCTAACACATTTTCGGTGCGCTGCAATGCTTGGCAAAGGAACGTGGTTAAGTATGCAATTGGGAATATAAGGTAAGGAGTGCGACGCCGGAAACTGAAAGAAGAATTCACCTCTTAACGATATTCTTCCCTTGATTGCGGCCAATCAAAAACTAGAAGGCTAAAGCGAGGAGTGTGACACTGAAAATTGAAGAAGAATTCACCTCTTGATGATGTTCTTCCCAGGTGCGGCGAAATTAGAAGGTTACGGTGGCGTCTGACGAAAATTGAAAGAATTGCCTCTTGACGATGTTCTTCCCGATGGGGAAAAATAAAATCGGAAGTGTTCAGATGGAAGGAGGTTATTTGGTTTTCTGTCGTGGGAAGGCAGTGATTTTATGCTTGTGGAAGGCCGGTCAGCACGAGGAGGCCCATTCTTGGGCGGGATAATGGGAGAAAAGGTTAATCGAATGGATTCTTGGCGAGCAGAGAAATGGGTCGGAATCACTGGCGGATTCACGTCAAACGAGACCAGCGAAGAAGAAATCAAATTACCATGCGGAGGAGTTTCAAACGTTCATGGAATGTGGGCTTGCGTGAGAAGTGGAACCACCCCTTTTTTCCTTTTTATTCTATTTTTTTGCAATTGATCAGAAAACTGAAAATAGGTGGGAACTGTTAAACATAGGGGAGGCTAATTTAGGAATTTTAAATAAATTTTAAATTTATTAAATGGTTTTAATGTGGATTTCATGCTGATAAATGTACATAGTCAATATATATCAATTTAAGGTAATTATTGTGTTATGAATGCAATGGCGTAGTCCGTTTCCCAATCAGAGGCTATTTGGTTCGAGTCGGCGTAAATGGAGTCCATTTCAGCTCAAAGTGCGCGTTGTTACTTTTGACCACTCAATATTCATGCAGACGTGTCTGAATTGAGTGAGAATAGTCTTACTTGATATATTTCAACATTTCAAAGCCAATGGCGCAATCAATTTCACGAACGGATGTCGTTTGATCCTCGTTGGCGCCTCCTGACCTCGATATGCATGCAGGTGCGTTGATGACTTGGCTTGCTCAGTTGATCATCAAGTTGTACAATATTTACACCTAACCAATTTCGAGGTTCTAAATGCGATAGTGAAGTCCGTTCATCGAGCGGAGGTCATTTGAGTTGATTTTGGTGACGTCTTGTGTATTTCAGCCTCGATTTGTGTGTTGTCACTTCAAATCATTCGACATTTGCATAGACTCATCTGAATAGAGTGTGGACAGTCTCATTTGATAGATTTCGATATTTTAAAGCCAATGGCATAATCAATTTCATGAAAAGAGGTCGTTCGGACATCGTCACAGCTTCTTGACCCCGATATGTGTATCGATATATTGATAGCTTGAGCGCTTAATCGATTGATCGTTAGATTTTACAATATTTATGTTCTAATTGATTTTGATGTTCTGAACGCAACGACAAAGTCCGCTCATCGATCGGAGGTTATTTCAACCATTTTCGGTGACATCCAGTGCATTTTGAGCCCCGATTTACGCACTGTCACTTACGAAGTCCGTCGAATTGGACTTGTGGGATTAACTCGACTTATGGCACGTATGTGGAGGTCAACACTAATATTGATGGTCAACCTATCTTAAGTAGATCAAGTCCTTATTGTTCTTATTTTTTATTATGATCAATAAAATCCTTCCTTGTGCTTAGCTTTGATCTTTAGAGGAACCTTCCTTACTATTAGCTCTTTCCATATATAATTTTTTAGGTGGATTCTTAATGATAGTGGCATTGGTTAGTCATAGAAATATCAACTTTTGATTTCTCCTCTCCAACTCTACAAAGCTTTTCACTTGTTTAAAGTTGATAGCAGTACTTAGAAATTAAATTTAGAAGCCCTTAGTTTAGGTGGTGCCTCATAGAAATCCTTAACTTATTCTAGTGTTGGACTTATCCTATAGGATTCTTTTTAATCTTGAAATAATCTAAATTTTTTCTAACTACTCTATAACTTTAGAAGAACAATTGGTTCATTCATTCAATTTCAAAGCAAGTTATTAGGAATCCCAAATTTAAAACTAATTTTAATCCAAGATTAAATCATAGGGTGCCATAGAGTATCTTATTGACTAGATTGACCTTTGTTTTACCCAAGTTGTATCCAAAATCTTAGAAATCTAGGTGAGGAGCTTTAAGACTTTTCAACTATAAATCAATTTGTAATTGATTGAATCTAAGACTATAAGAAAACTGCAAGATCATTAAGTGGTCCTCTGGGCATCAATTAGATCATCTTTAAACATTGACCTAATTATTATTTCGAACCCAACACATAAATTTAGGACACTCTCTATTTACAATAGATTGTCATACTATAAATTAACCATAGGCTAATCCAAGAAAGGTTAAAGTGACTCCTATCCAATCCCCATGTACCTTCTCAAGGCCAACCTTAGACCTCCCGAAGCCTTAGGATTGATCCTGAGACCTTGAACCTCTCTTGGATCCTACCATTGTTTGGTCAAACTATTTGACCATGGTCAATTAGGTTTTGACAACAATTAGCCAAAGCAAAAGAGATTGAACCAAATCAAATTAGATGGCCTTAGCATAGATTTTAAGTGATTTTACCCACTCTAGGACAACTTCAGATCATTTTTGATCCAAGGTCAAACCACTTAGACCATTATACAACCTAATTTGACTTGGAACTTAAGTGACCTTGTTTTGGTTCACTTGAATCAAATATGTTCTAGTTCACTTGAACCTAATTTGATTTTACCCACTTCCCAACAAAATTGTTTTAAAATTGGTTAGTTGTTGTCTAAGATTCTAAGCCAACTATCTAAGAAAGCAATCTCATTTAAGTTAATCTTAGGGCCTAACCATGAGATTTAGGTGAACCTAATCTTGAACTTAATACCACATGTGTTTCTTTCATTAATAGACATATATCTGAATAATGCAAATGAAGTCACTTATATCTACTTTTTTATAAAAAAATTTATCATATACATTATTGAAAGATTATAAAACAATTGCTTAAAGTTACAAGACATTTTAATTTTTTGTTGAGACAAATTTAATCTATGATGTTGTATTTTTATTTCAAATTAAATCTTCTAAGTTTAAACATTTATGTAATACAAACTATATAATAATAACCTAAGACAAGTTTTTCGCTTAAATAGATCATTTAACTAAGGGATGCTTATGGGTTGCAACTAGTCCAGTTGATAAGGTGTTGATAAGGTCTTTGGAAGTTGTTGCCAAGGTCTTGAGTTTTAATCTTGTCTAGACCATAAATAAAATCCCACTTTACAAACTTGGGTGGGCAAAAAACTAAGGGATGCTTTTTTTAATAAAAAAAACTAAGGGATGCTTTATGCTTCTTATATAACAACTGAACAAGAAGTTCCCAAATTACAACACTAAATATAGAATCGAGTAATGCATTTTTACATCATGGTTAAAAACAATTTCGATTTTGGTAACCAATAGAATGTCGATGTACTGCACTACTAGATTATAATTTTCTTTTCTGAAATTATTTGTTAAGTTATTGTTGGCGAAAGATGGAGCAGTATGCTTGAAGTAAGATCGATCTTTTGAACTTCGATTTATTCTACAATTACTTTCTAAGGTGGAATTCTTAATGGGAACAGATCATGCCAATTTAATATAATTTTAGTGGTTTGAGCTTTTGCATTTTCATAAAAATGACCTTTTACTTTCATTGTTATTTTACATTCAACGCGCTAAAAATAAATAAATAAAATAATTCTGCAAAAGCTGGAAGGCCTCGTCAAAATGCATATCAGGTTTTCCTGGCATTTGGCTGTACAAATGAGATCCAGATCGACCTGTGCTTATCCTCTAACACTTCGTTCAGTTTTTAATACTTATTTAAATTGTTTTTCCGTCTTTGAAACATTCATTGAATAATTATTTTGGAATATGTCACACAGGTTGAAGGGGATCGAATCTTATTAACTGTATTTCTTAGAAACCTTGTGCTTTATTGGCGCGTTTGAGAACATGTGGCTTTGATCAAATATCTAAACAGCCCACTGTTTGATAGCTTTTGTTTTGTGTGTGGGGAAGATTACAAAGCTTTTATTTTCAGCAAAGTAAACTATCTTTTCCCTCCACTATGTAGACATAAATTATTCATTTTTATATTTGTATTAACACTTTGATGTTTGCAGTACTCCTTTTTTTTTCAATGGAAGGTTCAGTGGTGACAAATGGTTGCATTTTAGTCATTTGAAAAGGGTGTTCATAAGGATCTATCAAGTGGAGCTTAGTTTCTTTTAACTTTTATTTCAACGGTTGTTATGCCGCTAATCGGAATTCTTAAAGTATTGGAATATGGTTAATGAACAAGATTGATTCTTCCAGATAAAATATTACATTTGGGATTTGGTAATTAACCATGTAGATTTTTGTAATTGAAAATTTTTAATATTTGTAACATCTATTGTTTGTTTGATTCATTCTGATCATTATTCAATGAACTACAATAAGATCACAATCAGGCCATATTAATTATAGCATGTTTGTGATGAAATCTCTAATTTCTTTTGTTAATACACAAAATACATATAGTTTAAATAACTATTTATTGATAATATATAGTATATAATTAAGAAAGATTTACATATATACCACACAATTTTTGTGCATTTACGTACCTATACAAAATGTTGGAAGTGATGAATGAATCCACTTTTGCTTTGAATAAATTATTGGAATTAGAAGTTTTAGGGCAATAAATTAAGGACTCCACTATATATATATATATATATATATATATATATATATATATATATATATATATATATATATATCTATATATATAAAGCATTGGATATGTTAAAACTACCAAAAATAACTTCATCTTACTATTGTGAGGACAACCCATACATATCTCATAAAAGTATTTTGACATCTCTATCTATTGTGATAAAATTATTTCTTCATAAGAAAATTAGCATAGAAGAATTTATTCAGCCAAACATATCAGAAAAAGAAAAAATATTGAAGAAAAAATAGATGGAAAACTTATACACAAAAATTAAATGAACTCACAAACATTAAATATCATCCCAACACAAAATTATCTACTACTGATAAAATGACTAGGTAATCTAGTATTTAATAAATATATAATTGCATTAAACAAATAATTAGATAATAGCTCAACACATATAACAAATACCAATATGAACATAAAACAAGAAACAACAAATGCTTAGATAAGATAGTCCCTTTATAACCTCAGTCTTCATTAAATGGCTCGTTGCCTCCCTGTCAATATAAATTTAAATATTATTAATAACATTATAATAATGGAAATTATTAGAAAAACCTTTTAAATTAAGAAGTTAAATACCATGAGAGAAGTGCTTGGAGGTGCATTATGTATCTAAAATTATTTCATAAACTGTCTTACCTCATTGCGCAAAGAACTTATAACTCCTATTTTGGACTTTATTGACTGCATCTTCTCTTTTGATCTAGTAAACTGAGCAATGTTGTTTCTTACGTTTCCCTCACCTGTGGTGGTAGTTCTATGAGGAAAGTATTTAGTTGGGGTGACTCCGAACCCTTGTGTTCATATTTTTTCAAGATGTCCAAGGCCTATTACTATCATGAGTACCTTTTCATTCATCTCAACATTGTCATCCTTAGGTGTCAACCCTTCTTGTAGTTGAAGTTTAAAAGCTTGCTCCTATTTAAAAAAAAAATTAAAATAGTTAGTTTTGGCTTAAGTGATTGCATTTATCAAAATTACTAATTAAACTTAATAATACTCATCTAAGTCTAGCATTCTCAAGACCAAGAGCATCTTTGTGCATTCTATTAACTCTCTAGAGTTGAAATCTATCTTGAATAGCTTGCACAAGTATAATTAATAAAAGTTTGTAACTATTAATAATAAGTAATATAATGAAATCTCATACTATCTTCTTTTGTGTACGAATAGAGCTCACTCAACTCACCATACTTTTTCACATTCTTACTATTCTTGGCTACTCTCTCCTATAGAAATATATGTTAATTATTTTGAATTAAACAATCTTAAGCATAAGCACTGAACTGACCTAATCTTCTGGTTGTGACACAGTGTCACCATTTGACACTATTGTGCCGCATTAACTCCTGAAGGGATAGATTTCATAATCTCCTCAATTGGTTGACTATCTAGTACAATGCTTTCAAGCTGGTCTTGTGATTCTTCTATTTAACTCCAAGTGATTAAAGAATTCATTGTTGAATTTGTCCAAGAATTTCAAATTTTGATAGAAAATAGAGTGTAGAATAAAGCAATATTCGTAAACTAAAATTTAAGTTACAAGTTCATGAAGTATAGAAATTACTCTAGCTTCAACTAACTTCCTCTTTTTAAATGGCTCCATATTAGGGTATCGATGCTACTATTGGGTCTCTTGCGATAACACCAAAATAAGATCATAGTAATATGAATTATGTGATATTGAAAGGTATACCATTTTCATTAACCTCAATGCCAGCTGGCAATTTATGAATATCTACATATGTTGTGTAGCCTCTACCCTTTGTAAGAGATCCCTGAACATTTAAACAAATTTATATTAGATTTTCATGCATGACAATTAATTTTGCCAAATTTTTAAAAAGAGTCAATTATAATAATAAAGCAAACGATGTATCAATTCTTAAAAAAAACTATCTATAGCAAATTAATTCTATTCTAGCTTTCTCAAAGTTTATATATCGAAATATCTGGCAGTATACAAGCAAATTTTTTCTGCATAAATGCATTTGATAAAATGTTTTCATGGTTTGATGAGAGGTAGAATTTTCAAGCAAAAACCTCTGTCGTAGAAGTGAGTGGTTTCTTTGCTTCATCTCGAAAACCAAATTGACCAAAATTTTCAGTAAGTATTTAATAATAAACAAGTTTGTTTATATTATTCCTGGTTGTTTTATACTGCTTTGTTGGTATCAGAGCCATGAAAGGGTTTGATGAATAGATTAAATGATTTATTGTGCTGAAATTCTATCAAAGTTAGATTAGAGTAGCTCAAATTCTTATAAATCCTTGACTGGATATAATGTCATCATAATAAATCCTTTTGCAATTTATAATCAAAATATTTTTACAATCTTTTAGTATAATCCTTACTTCGTCGCATATGGCAGTAATTCCCTAGTGTTTGGGTTGTAAGTCCTATTTATGTTGACTGTTTCGAATTTACTGAAAATTATGAATCTATTTTATTATAACTCAAAATTATTTGGTTTATTTATTAAACTTCTTTAACTGTTGAATTATTCCCCTACTCTTCTTATGGTTTCCTCTTCTGACTTGAATTCTAATCTTATGATTAGAAATTCAATAAATAATAGTTTAATTAAAAACATAGAATTAATGGAGTTTCCTATAAATGAAGAAGGCCTAATAAATGGTCTTTACCCAAAGTCGATAAATCCCTAATTTATCGAATTGGTACCTTTGATTTCAAAAGAAAAGCCTTTGTTAAGACGGTAGAGTAATTAATCATAATAGATCACATGCACGTGTTTATAGCTTAACTAATTTCATTTAATTAATGAAATCATTGATTTTGAAAATCATAATTAGAATGAAATTCCTTAATTTGATCGAAGGAATCCCTATAATTTCTGTAGATTTTGATTTAGTATCACCTTATGTCTGCTTGTACAAAGAGTTGCAGATTCGGTGGAGAAAAAGGCATTTTGATTTAGATTGTAGCTTAAAATATTACTTGCACTTAGTTTACTTGTTGAGTTTTTGTAATTCTCCTAATTTGATTATGTTCAATCTACATCACTTTTGATAAGTTATGTCGACTTCAGTGTTTACTGCTCTAGCCCTACTTATGCTTCTTAGCTAACATAATGATCAACTCCATGTTCGTATAAGAGTTATTGAACCCAATTTGGATTCATCCCTAGACTTTAAGTTTATTGTAAGTTTGTTATGAGTTTAGGATTAGTCCCGTCCCCAAATTTCAATTAAAGCTTATTTAATTTTGAGAAATTTGCAAGAAAAGAGAACTCACTTTATCGCTTTAATTTAAGTTATAGAGAATTACAATTAAAGTTTATGAGTTTAATATTAGCCTCCCCAAAGTTTATGAGTTTAATATTAGCCTCCCCCAAATTTTACTTAGATTTTAAATGAATGTCCTATTCTTTCCAAAATTTTCTTTAAAGGCTCCCCACCTTTTTTTTGTTTGACGCTTTTAGTTTAAAATTAGTTGCATGTTTTCTTACTTAGCATTCTTAAGTCAGTTCATTTCACTCTTCCTTTTTTTGTAAGTCAATAGATTTGAAGTAATTTTGACAGCCTCCCATCATCATCCCCATCTAGGTGGCTGCATCGGGGGTATTTTTCTTACTCAGTACGCCCTCCTGAGCATAGCGAGTGATGTCTTGCGACACCGCAGCCAATTTTTTATCTCGTCGCACCCTCTTGAGCACAATGAGGTCTTCAAACCTGCAAAAAAATACAAGCATGCATATATATTCACATTCACAGATCACATATATTCTGACGCATTTTCGGCGCGCTGCAATGCTCGGCAAAAGAACGGGGTTAGGTATGCAATTGAGAATGTAAGATAAAGAGTGACGATATTCTTCCCCCGATTGCGGTGAAGCGAAAACTAGAAGGCTAAAACGAGGAGTGTGATGTCAAAAATCAAAAGAAGAATTCACCTCTTGATGATGTTCTTCCCCTGATTGCGGCGAAGTGAAAATTGGAAGGGTTAGGGGGCGTGCGACACCAAAAATAGAAAGAAGAATTCACCTCTTGACGATGTTCTTCTCAATTGCGGCGAAGCAAAAATTGGAAGGGTTACGGGCTGCAGGTAAGAGGTTGTGGGCTGCGGGAAGGAGGTTAGCTGGTGGGCTGGTTTTGTCCTTGCGAACCGTGGGAAGGCGCGGGTTAGTTTTGTGACAGCCATGGGAAGAATCGGTTTTGTTTGTGGGCGTGGGGAAGGCGGGTTGATTTTTTTTGCAGTGGAAGGCGCAGTCGGTTTCGAGTCCGGGGAAGCCTTGATGAGGAGGATGGTCAAGAAACAGGATCTGAAGGGATGCATCGGCCGGATGGCCAAAAAATGGGTCGAATGGGATGCGCAGGGGGGACTAATCAAGAAATGGGTCGAACCCGGTCGGAGCGTGCGTGCGTCGGAGGACCGAAGAGCGGAAGAGAGAAATCCAAATTACGTATGCAGGATGAGTTTCAAACGTCCTTGAAACGTGGGCTTGCGTGAGAAGTAGAACCACCCCTTTTTTCTTTTTTTGTAGTTGATCAGAAAACTGAAAATAGGGGGGAACGGTTGAACATGGGGCAGGGTAATTTAGGGATTTTAAATATATTTCAAATTTATTAAATGATTTTAATGTGGATTTCACGTCGATAAATACACATAGTCAATATATATATAAATATAAGATAATTTTGATGTTTCGAACACAATGACACAGTCCATTTATAATCGGAGGCTATTTGGTTCAAGTAGTGTCAAATTGAGTCCATTTCAACTCAAAATACACGTCGTCACTTTCGATCGCTCGATATTCATATAGACTTATCCGAATTGAGTGTGAATAGTCTTACTTGATAGATTTCAACATTTCAAAGCCAATGACATGATCCATTTTGTGAACGGAGGTCAATTGATCCTCGTCGATGCCTCCTGACCTCGATATGCATGCAGGCACGTTGATAACTCGAGCGGTTGCTCGGTTGATCATCAAGTTGTGTAATATTTATATCCTGACCAATTTTGATATTCTAAACAAGATGACAAAGTCCGTTCATCAATCGGAGGTCATTTAAGTTGATTTTGGTGACATCTTGTGCATTTCAGCATCGATTTGTGCACTATCACTTCAAATCATTCGACATTTGCACAGACTCATCTAAATTGAGCGCAGGGAGTCTCATTTAATAGATTTTGATATTTTAAAGCTAATGGCATGATTAATTTCATGAACGGAGGTTGTTCGGATATCGTCATAGCTTCTCGACCCTGATATGTGTGTAGACACATTGATAGCTTGAGCGCTTAATCGATTAATCATTAGATTTTATAATATTTAAATTTTAATTGATTTCAATATTTTGAATGCAATGGCGAAGTCCGTTCATCGATCGGAGGTCATTTTGACCATTTTTGGTAACGTCCAATGCATTTTGAGCCCCGATTTACGCAGTGTTTCTTCCGAAGTCCGTCAAATTAGACTTGTGGGCTTGACTCGACTTATGGCACCAATATGGAGGTCAACAAATGCCACCCAAAAAATGTGATTCTTGCATGGAGCGAGTCACATTTGTTGAAAACTGATTTATCCTTTGGGCTGGCCATAGAACTTGGATCATTCCGATTGATAGCAACTTGAGCTTTGATATTTGTCATTAGTATCTTTGCCTTATTGGGACATGTTAAATGATGGGAATTAACCTATTTGTCAGAATCGACTTGTCAGATAGATAAGAGTTCTTGCACCATCTACTATATGCTTCAATGATTTTGCTGAAGATCTCTTTCTTTTATGTCATTGCACATTTGATCCTCCTCTGATCCTAGCTTCATGCTTGGTTGGGTTTGATGGAGGAATTGTGCTGCTTGTTTTGATGAAGGACTCTGCTAGGGAATCGATTTATCCATGCTTGATTTAAAATTCCTTTTGCCCTAGCTTTGAGCTTGACAGACTTGATGAAAGACTGACCTGATTTGTCCTTATTGACTTGTTAGGAAGTGTATGCACTCCATGAACCCTGTGCTTGCTGTTTTGGCAGATTTGTTAAAGGTTGCATACAGATGACCCAGCCTTTTGGCTTATATAGGGTCAATGTTGACTTATTAGTCTAGTAACGTATGCTTTAACAGACTGAATAACCATGAAATTCCTTTAGTCTAGCCATCGACTTTGTTTGAATTATGGAATTGCTTCCTCGGTCCTGTGCTTTATGCCTTTACGGACTCGATAAGGAGATTGGCTTTGATCTGTGCTTTGAGTTTGATCAGATCACTTGCGAATAAATTGAGATATCACCCTGCAAGTAATATATAGATTGATTTGAGGTAGCCCTGAATTGAGCGTTTCCTCAGATTGCTTTGATCTATCGATCAAGTAAAGAGATCTCTTGGATCCTGGTTGCTTGTAATCACTAAGCTGGATCTGATTTAAGATTGAATAGCTATCATCATTAGACTGACAACCAGGGGCTCTTTCACTGTGGCCTTTTCTCATGGCTAATTGAGTGAGGAGAGCGTCAACAACTCGGCCATTTATGGGCTTGTTGAGTATGACTTTTAGAACCCATCCGTGTCCTAGACTTCAGGATGTAGAGGTTGTTATTCTCCAACTTAATTGATTGAAGCTTCCGAAATTGGGAGTTCTTCTGACTTGATCTCCAAAATTTGACAAATTTAGGAGATAAGTTTCTTGACATTTAGGGTTGTCTTTTCATGCACAGAAATAGATTATGTTTATTTCTGCAAGACTCTGCAACTTAGCAGTAATAATTATGGATATATCCAGGGATTTTAGTGTAAAGCTCGATGTCAACCTGAATAAGAATATATTTGAGGATCTTGTCTTATAGCATGACGCGAACTCAAATAAACTTAACATAAACTAAAAAATACCCCTGTCTTGCAGGAGAAATTCTAAAGCACATTTAGGAGAATTTTCTGGATGAAAATACACAAATATGTCAATATTTGAATTGATATAGTCTAAAGGGGATTTTAATAGACGATATTGATTTCATCTGTATATAAAAATCTAAAAATGCCCCTTGTGTAACAGGGGATTTTTCACAAAAAAGTTCTTCATTTGGAGAATGCTTATTTAGGGATCTCGGCATGAAGCACGATGTTAACCTAAATAGATATATTAAAAAATGCCCTCTGTCTTGCAGGGGGATTTCTATTGTACTGCGATAATATAGTTGTCAAGTGTAGTACTTTTTTAAGTATCGACCATTAATTGGTGGCATTAGTCTTTCGCCCTTTAAGTTGATGAGTTGGTATGCCCCTCCTTGATACACTTTTTCAATGATAAAAGGGCATTTCTAGCTAGGCTCAAATTTGTGACCAAATTTTTGATTAGGAAAAATTGGTCTTCTCAGCACCAGGACCAATTCCCCTTTTTGGAATGTTCGAGGCTGCACCGTGTAGTCAAAAGCCCTAGACATCTTTGCTCGATAGACTTCTAGATTTTGATGAGTTTGCAATCTAACTTCATCAAGTGCGTCGAGTTCCTCCATTCTCAGATGAGTGTTTTGATCTTCAATTAGATTGTACTAGATGGCTACTCGAAGTGAAGTCAACTCAACTTCGAGCAGAAGAACTGCTTTAGTTCGAAATACAAATGAATAGGGAGTGGCTTTATTTGGTGTCTTGTAGGTAGTTCGATACACCCATAGTGCCTCTACTAGCTTGGTATGCCATTCTCTTTTATTTTTAGTGAGGATCTTCTTGAAAAATTTGACCAATGTCTTATTGAAAGCCTCTGCCAAACCATTTACTCTTGGATTATATATTGAAGAGTATCTCCAATCAATTTTGTGTCGATTGATGAATTTATAAATCTTTGCACTTTTAAAAGCTATGTCATTATCATAAATTATTCAGCATGACACTCCAAATCTATATACTACATTATGTGTGAAGAAGTTGACCACTCGATCGGCAGTAACTTCTTTAAATAGGGTAACTTCAGCCCACTTAAAGAAATAGTCAATCGATGTTAAGATGAAGCCGTGTCTAGCTGATGATAGTAGATCAATTGGTCCAATTACATCTGTGCCCCAACATTCAAATGGCAAGGATGTTATTGTTAGGTGTAATGGATTTGGAGGTTAATGGATCATATTCCCATGTACTTGACACTCATGACACTTCTTAGCATGATTAATACAGTCTCTCACCATAGATGATCAATAATAACCTATCCTTTTGATCTTTACTGCCATCTTGGGACTTGACCGATGTGCACCACAAAGTCCTTCATGAACTTCAACCATCACTTTGCTAGCTTCATCTACACCTAGGCACGTAGCCACATTTATTCAACGGATCTACGATATAAAGTGTTGTTGATGAAAGCATAGTGCTGCATTCTCTTTTCGATTTGAGCTGCCAGTGATTTATTACTTAGCAATTTGGCTTCTTTAAAGTAGTTGATGAAGGCTTGCCTCCAATCACGTGACTCTTCAACAACAAAGGCTTCACACTAGTTTTCTAAGGCAATGTCATTCTTAATCTTCTTGGTATAACTTCTTGTTAATTTTGGGGAGTATGAGGAGCAACCTGAGTCACATCCTACTGGGTTAGATTTGGTAGCCCCTCTACCTACGGGGATTGATACTTTACTGGCTCTAGAACTTATAGAGTAAATATGCCGATCATGACATAATTACCATTCATACTTGTCATTTTCTTAGCTAATTTTTCCAAGCAATTGAATTTACTATTCTCGGATCGAGAGATCGAGTTAGTGTGATATTTGGTATCTGCTTCATAAGCTCAAGAACTCGCTTGCGATAAAAAGCTAACTCAAGCTTGTTAATTCTATAGATGCCAAGTACTTGATTTATAATAATATAAGAATCACTAAAAATGTGCAGGTTTTAAATTCCTATGAAAATAGCTTCTTCTAGACCTGCCATTAATGCTTCATATTCAACTTCATTATTAGTTCTTGGCTCGATCAATCCATATGATCGTCTCATTATCCCTCCTTATAGTGTTATGAAGAAGATGTCGATTCCTGCTCTTGCTCTTGGGAAATTTACATATTGGACTTGTTTGATCGATGAGGCTCCATCAAAATACATTTCCCAAATTTGTGATTTTTCTCTTTCATAAATGAGCATAATTTGCTCATCAGGCAAATCATCATTAAGAGAAAAGTCCAATGGGATGGAATGTGCAGTAAGAAAATCTGCTAAGACTTGTCCCTTCACTGCTTTTTGTAGAACGTATGTGATATCAAATTGCAAAAGCAATACCACCCATCTTGCCAAGCGACTTGTCAACACTGGTCTTATCATCAAGTACTTCAGCAGATCGATCCTCGAGATGAGGGTAATCTTGTGAGATAACATATAATGATGAAGCTTTTGACCGCAAAGATCAATAAAAATAGTGCTTCTATCTGAGAGAGTATCTCGCCCAATCAACCTCTGACTGATATAATAAAGAGCATTCTCTTTGCTTTCTTCATTGTGTTGTGCCAATAAAGCTCCAAGGGACTCTTCTAATGTAGTTGTGTATAGAATGAGGGGCTTCCCAGGCATGGGTGCCGCAAGGATTGGTGGATTTAACATGTAGCTTTTAATGCTATTGAAGGCTTCTTGGCACTCCTTGTCCCACTGGAATGGAGCATCCTTCTTCAATGATCTTGTAAATGGTTGACAACATCCTGATAGGTTTGATATAAATCGACGGATGAATGTGAGCTGTCCTTATAAAGAATGGAGCTGACGTAAACTCTTCAGTGGAGGCATCTCCATAATTGCCTTGATTTTAACACGATCTATATCAACACCTCTGTGACGTACAATATACCAAAGAAATTTACTGGAGGATACCCTGAATGTAGATTTTAAAGTATTCATCTTGATATCATATTTTCTGATTCTCTCCATTACAATTTTCAAGTCTTTGAAGTGGTTTTCATGATTCAAGATTTTTACTACCAAATCATCAACATAACATTCCACCTTTTGATGGATCAACTCATCAAAAATATGTCATGGCTCTTTGGTATGTAGCTCAAGCATTTTTCAAGCCAAAGGGCATGACCGCGTAGCAATACATGCCAATAGGTGTTCTGAACGATGTTTATTTTTCATCTTCAGGTGCCATTTTGATTTGGTTGTATCGATGATTCATCCATGATTGAGAACATGTAATAGTTGGAAGTGTTGTTCACTAGCAGTTTTGATATTGGAAGCAAAAAGTCATCTTATGGGCACGCCTTATTTAAGTCCTAGAAGTCAATATAGAGACAAATTTGGTCATTCTTCTTCCTAACTGGGATAATGTTGGCTATCCAATCTGCATACATCTCCTCTCGGATGATGTCTACTTTGATCAACTTTTTAGTTTCTCCAATTACCTGTACTTCAATCTATAATCTCATTTACCTAGGAGCTTGTTTAACATGCGTCGCATCTGGTTTAATAGCTAGTTTATGAACTGCTATATCAGGGGATAAGCTTGACATTTCAGAATATATCCAGGCAATGTAGTCCCTGAATTCACAAAGTAGCATTTTTAGCTCTTCAACTTTCTCATCAGGCAGAAGGGCATTGAAAAAAGTTAGACAGGGATCATCCTCAGCTCCTAGGTTGACTTCTTTAAGTTCATCCATAGTAGCTATTTGTCCAGGATCTTTGAGTTCTTCAGGTATGGGCTTGGCTTCTACTTCTTCATCATTTTTATGAAGAATTTCATGGGAATCATCTTCTTCATCACTAAGACACTCGATATAAGCTTCTATTATATTATAATAGGCTCTATCTTGATGAGATTTGCGGATGAACCCCAGAACTTTAGTGATAAACTTATCACTTCTTCATGATGTCTGAGGGCTTCTTTGGCTTTACATCTTGTTAAAGATTTGAGTCCTATTTTTAGTAATTTCAATATGAATTCCAAGCTTATGCATCATTTTTAATAATTTCTATGGATACTATATTGGTATTCTTGTTGGTACTATCTCATCAGAATTTTCATGTTGAGCAAGCTGCTCAAAATTTTGAGGCTGAGACTCTTCAGATTTGTAAACTAGAGTTCTACACTCTCACTCAACAACGACACATAAAATGTAATCAATTCTTCAATATTATGAACCTCCATTAGAATGATTTCTTTGAAGCACTGTTGAGGGATGGTATTTTGAGTCATCCGACTCCAAGTGAGCTATCCTCCCGATGTACCATCCAATGTGCAAATACTTCTTTTAAAGGACCGATCGTTAACCTTCTCTTAGTGAACGATGATGATGGGATCCCCAGTGTCCATCATATCATCATTGATATCCTTTCTTTTAGGTATCACGATGAGTTGAGGTGAATTAGTATATCATGTCATCAAAACCATTACTGCTTGGCCTCCATATTTTTACCCTTTCTTTGGGATTTTGGTCGGGATTCTCAAGTGTCATGTCCTCTCACCATGTTAAATTACAATTCTTTCTTGGTATTTTTATTTCTATCCTCACTTTCTTAACTTGGAACTTTATATCTTAGAAAAATATTTTAGGCTATATCCTCTATGGTGGTTGGATTCCTTTATTTGCCATTAAGCTATTCCTCTTTACCCACTTTAGATTGTCAAAGTTATTGTGGGTAGGAATACTCGCTTCTGGCAGTAATATTGCTTGTTCACTAGGTCGTTCAAAGGGGATCTGTTGAGCCATCAGCTCAGTGTTTCTCTTTCTTCTCTATCTTTTGGTTAATTTGCTCCCTGATGAGGAAGCTTCATGATCATGCTTTATGGGTACAAAAGGTTCAGTTGGTGCAGCATCTGTACCATGAGGAATTAAAGACACAGTTTGTCCCTTAACGATTCTTTTCATCACGGGAGCTTCAGATTGACCTAGCCTTTTGAAAATTGAAGTTCTTTGTTGGGAGAACTCTTGATAGTGGTTGGCTGTTGGCCATTTGGCCGTGGCTAAGAACTTGATGAGGCCTCTGGCATGGCCTCGGACGAATGTACAACGGATGGGTACTTCAGGAGTTGCAGCTATGATAGCTGGGAAATTCAAGCTACCAAATTGAATGGTAGCCCTGACATCTTCTTTGTTGATGGCGGTGTTGGTAGGGATGTTGAACATGGTGAAGAAAGGAGTTTTGTAGATCCATTTGCAAAAGTGAAAGATGGAGATTAGTAATTAGCAATTATTATTTCACCCCATACTTTCAAGATGCGAGGTACTATAACAAATAATGGTGTTAATAAGATATATAGAATGATTCATTTTACATAATGCCTCATATTGAATTTATTGCACACTTAAATCATCATTTTGTTGTTTTGAATTTTCAAAAAATTTTATAACTACTGATGCATATATATGACTAGCCAAAGATGGAAAGGGAATCTTGTCCCCAACGGAGTCGTCAAAAATTTGTGGGCTTCAAAAATTTTCCACTAACCTCTCGATAATTATTGAATTGAAGAATTTAAAGAGAGTGTGGTTTGAATGTCTCGGTGTAATTTTTAAAAGGCAGATGGAATAGTAGATAAGACACTACCCAGATATTTCACCCTCATTTTTTGAGGACTTCAGATCTGGTTCCAGGCTTCCTATAGGCACAAGCCCCTATAGTTAATTACCCCTCCCAATAAGTGAGAGAGAACTTTCGATTAAGGCTAGTTGTTAGATTGCTTAATGTGTAGCGTATAGTAACAACATATGGATTTTGAGATTTGAGATTATGAAATTCATCATTTCAGCTTAAATCGGATGGTTGGGGGAATGATGACGTGCCAGATCTAGATCCCATGGTTCCGTCATCCCTGATATTCCCTAGTCTAGTAGGAGGAAGTAGTTACCTAACTCGAAGGATCGTTATCAGCAAAACATGGGTTACATCGTCCAAGAAATCCTTGTAGACATGGGGGTGGTGTTTGTCTAAGGAGATAGTCTTAAGTCTACCTTAGCTGATAGAGGGTTGTTTGCCCTATCAAGTATGCCCTATGATTCATAACTCAAAGGTTAGAGCCATTGGTGAGCATACGTCGATCATGGTAATATAAGAGGACTCACCGTGCTTCATTCAGTGCTTGGCCATGCAGTTAGAGGACATGGGTCACATCCTTACTGACAAGAGATTGATTGAGAGCGAACATAGTAGAACACCTGATTTGATATTAGCTCCTTTGTGGGCTAGAGTTTTCTTAATTTGTCACCCTCGACAAACAGTTAAGGAAGGTGGATAGATTAAGTTTTGATTTAAGCTTTTAATGATAGAATTCCATTTAAGCAATTTCAGATCGATATTTGATTTGATTTGAAAAATTGATTAATTGGAATATGTTTAAGTGCTTTAGATCCTTTCAACTCTGTTTAGATGCTAATAGAGGATTAGATCTACTATCACCTGATAGAATCAATTATTTAAATATTTCACTGATTTGAAACTCTTATTATAGATTTTTAGGTTTTGTTAACTCGAACCCAGTCCTAAGACTAAACTGGGAAGCAACCCGAGTAGCATCCTCACACACTTGACTTTAAGCATTCAGCATAGTGTCGGGGCACATGCGAGTGTATAGTAAATTTAGGTAATTTTGTGTTTGAATTATGAGATTGATTTTATATTTTCATTTCTTTTTATTTCAATTTATCCTGTGCTGCCTTTTTAGACATTAAAAATTTCCATTTTAAATCTCCATGTCCGAGCACATGCGGTGTATTTATAGCTTAGTTAATTTCATTTAATTAATGAAATCATTGATTTTGAAAATCATAATTATAATGAAATTCCTTAATTTGATCGAAGGAAGCCCTGATTTCTATAAATTTTGATTTAGTATCGCATTCTGACTGCTTGTACAAAGAGTTGCAGATTCGGTGAAGAAAAAGGTATTTCGATTTAAATTATAGTTTAAAATATTACTTGCACTTAGTTTACTTGATGAGTTTTTATAATTCTCCCAATTTAATTATGTTCAATCTACATCACTTTTGATAAGTTATGCCGACTTCAGTGTTTATTGCTCTAGCCCTACTTATGCTTATTAGCTAGCATAATGTTCAACTCCATATTCCTATAAGAGTTATTAAACCCAATTTGGATTCATCCCTAGACTTTAAATTTGATGTAAGTTTGTTATGAGTTTAGCAATAGCCCCCCAAATTCCAATTAAAGCTTGTTTAATCTTGAGAAATTTGCAAGAAAAGAGAACTCACTTTATCGCTTTAATTTAAGCTGTAGACAATTACAATTAAAGTTTGTGAGTTTAATATTAGCCTCCCTAAATTTCACTTAGATTTTAAATGAATGTTCTATTCTTTCCAATATTTTCTTTAATGGCTCCCCCCTTTTTTTTGTTTGACGCTTTTAGTTTAAAATTAGCTGTAAGTTTCCTTACATAGCGTTCTTAAGTCAGTTCATTTCACTCTTCCTTCTTTTCTATGTCAAAAGATTTGACACAATTTTGGCAGCCTCCCGGCGTTATCCCCATGTAGGGGTTGCATCGGGAGTGTTTTGGCTTACTCGATACGCCCTCTTGAGCATAGCGAGTGGTGTCTTGTAACACAGTAGCTAATTTTTCATCTCGTCGCGCCCTCTTGAGCACAAGGAGGTCTTCAAACCTGCAAAGAAATACAAGCATGTCTATATATTCACATTCATAGATCCCAAATGTTTACCATTTTGGTGCACTACAACAGCAAAGGAGTTAAGTATGCAATTAGAATGTAAGGTAAGAGTCGACAAAAGAAGAAGAATTCACCTCTTAACGATATTCTTCCCTCGATTGTGGCCAATCAAAAACTAAAAGGCTAAAGCGAGGAGTGTGACGCCGAAAATTGAAGAAGAATTCACCTCTTAACGATGTTCTTTCCCTGATTGCGGCGAAGCGAAAATTGGAAGGATTACGGTGGCGTGCGACAAAATTGAAAGAAGAATTCGCCTCTTGACGATGTTCTTCCCCCGATTGTGGAAAAGCCAAAAATCGGAAGTGTTACGGGTTGCGGGAAGGAGGTTGGCTAGGGGGCTGGTTTTTTGCTTATGGGTCGTGGGAAGGCAGGGTCATTTGTGCTTCGGGCCATGGAAGGTGCAGTTTCATGGGAGGCGCTTGGGGGATGACCGGAGAAATGGGCGAATGGAATGCATTGGCGGCGAAGCGAAGAAATGGAATCTGGGCCGGGATTGCAGCGTCGACGAGACCAGCGGAAGAAATCAAATTACGTGAGGAGTTTCGAACGTCCTTGGAATGTGGGCTTGCGTGAGAAGTGGAACCACCCATTTTTTTCCTTTATATTTTATTTTTTTGCAGTTGATCAGAAAACTGAAAATAGGGGGAACTGTTAAACATAGGGGAGGCTAATTTAGGGATTTTAAATAAATTTTAAATTTATTAAATGGTTTTAATGTGGATTTCATGCCGATAAATGTACATAGTCAATATATATCAATTTAAGGTAATTATTGTGTTCCAAGCAACGCTTAGTTCGAGGCTATTTGGTTCGAGTCGGCATCAAATGGAATCCATTTCAGCTCAAAGTGCGCGTTGTTACTTTTGATCGCTCTATATTCATGCAGACGTGTCCGAATTGAGTGAGAATAGTCTTACTTCATATATTTTAACATTTCAAAGCCAATGGCCCAATCAATTTGTAAATGGAGGTCATTTGATCCTCGTTGGCCTCCGACCTCGATATATGCGTGCATTGGACTTGCGCTTGCTCGCTTGATCATCAAGTTGTACAATATTTACATCCTAACTAATTTTGTTAAACATGACAAAGTCCTTTGTTGATCGAGGTCATTTGAGTTGATTTTGGTGGCGTCTTGTGTATTTCAACCTCGATTTGTGCGATGTCACTTCAAATCATTCGACATTTGCATGACTCATTATGAATTGAGGCGGAGTCTCATTTGATAGATTTCAATATTTTAAAGCCAATGGCATAATCAATTTCATCGGAGTCGTTGACATCGCAGCTTCTCGACCACGATATGTGTCGATATAAGCTTGGCTTAATCGATTGATCGTTAGATTTTACAATATTTATGTTCGATTGATTTTGATGTTAAGTAGCGGCAAGTTCGCTCATCGATGGAGGTTATTTCAACCATTTTGGTGACATCCGGTGCATTTTGAGCCCGATTACGCCTTGCACGAAGTCCGTCGAATTGGACTTGTGGGGACTTATAACGCGTATGTGGAGGTCAACACTACATTGATGGTCAACCTATCTTAAGTAGATCAAGTCCTTATTGTTCTTATTTTTTTATTATGATCAATAAAATCCTTCCTTGTGCTTAGCTTTGATCTTTAGAGGATCCTTCCTTACTATTAGCTCTTTCCATATATATAATTTTTTATGATGGTGGCATTGGTTAGTCATAGAAATATCAACTTTTGATTTCTCCTCTCCAACTCTACAAAGTTTTCACTTGTTTAAAGTTGATAGCAGTACTTAGAAATTAAATTTAGAAGCCCTTAGTTTAGGTGGTGCCTTATAGAAATCCTTAACTTATTCTAGTGTTGGACTTATCCTATAGGATTCTTTTTAATCTTGAAATAATCTAAATTTTTTCAAACCTACTCTATAACTTTAGAAGAACAATTATTGGTTCATTCATTCAATTTCAAAGCAAGTTATTAGGAATCCCAAATTTAAAACTAATTTTAATCCAAGATTAAATCATAGGGTGCCATAGAGTATCTTATTGACTAGATTGACCTTTGTTTTACCCAAGTTGTATCCAAAATCTTAGAAATCTAGGTGAGGAGCTTTAAGACTTTTTCAACTGCTATAAATCAATTTGTAATTGATTGAATCTAAGACTATAAGAAAACTGCAAGATCATTAAGTGGTCCTTTGGGCATCAATTAGATCATCTTTAAACATTGACCTAATTATTATTTCAACCCATAAATTTAGGACACTCTCTATTTACAATAGATTGTGGTGGACCTTACTTTGTCATACTATAAATTAACCATAGGCTAATCCAAGAAAGGTTAAAGTGACTCCTATCTAATCCCCATGCACCTTCTCAAGGCCAACCTTAGACCTCCCAAAGCCTTAGGATTGATCCTAGGAGACCTTGAACCTCTCTTGGATCCTACCATTGTTTGGTCAAACTATTTGACCATGGTCAATTAGGTTTTGACAACAATTAGCCAAAGCAAAGAGATTGAACCAAATCAAATTAGATGGCCTTAGCATAGATTTTAAGTGATTTTACCCACTCTAGGACAACTCGGATCATTTTGATCCAAGGTCAAGCAACTTAGACCATTATACAACCTAATTTGAGTTGGAACTTAAGTGACCTTGTTTTGGTTCACTTGAATCAAATATGTTCTAGTTCACTTGAACCTAATTTGATTTTACCCACTTCCCAACAAATTTTCTTTAAAATTGGTTAGTTGTTGTCTAAGATTCTAAGCCAACTATCTAAGAAAGCAATCTCATTTAAGTTAATCTAAGGGCCTAACCACTTAATACCACATGTGTTTCTTTCATTAATAGACATATATCTGAATCATGCAAATGAAGTCACTTATATCTACTTTTTTATAAAAAAATTTATCATATACATTATTGAAAGATTATAAAACAATTGCTTAAAGTTACAAGACATTTTAATTTTTTGTTGAGACAAATTTAAACCATGATGTTGTATTTTTATTTTGAATTAAATCTTCTAAGTTTAAACATTTATGTCTTAATATAAACTATATAATAATAACCTAATACAAGTTTTTTGGCTTAAATAGATCATTTAACTAAGGGATGCTTATGGGTTGCAACTAGTCTAGTTGATAAGGTGCTGATAAGGTCTTTGGAAGTTGTTGCCAAGGTCTTGAGTTTTAATCTTGTCTACACCATAAATAAAATCCCACTTTACAAACTTGGGTGGGCAAAACTAAGGGATGCTTTTTTAATAAAAAAACTAAGGGATGCTTTATGCTTCTTATATAACAACTGAACAAGAAGTTTCCAAATTACAACACTAAATATAGAATTGAGTAATGCATTTTTACATCATGGTTAAAAACAATTTCGATTTTGGTAACCAATAGAATGTCGATGTACTGCACTACTAGATTATAATTTTATTTTCTGAAATTATTTGTTAAGTTATTGTTGGCGAAAGATGGAGCAGTATGCTTGAAGTAAGATCGATCTTTTGAACTTCGATTTATTCTACAATTACTTTCTAACGTGGAATTCTTAATGGGAACAGATCATGCCAATTTAATATAATTTTAGTGGTTTGAGCATTTTCATAAAATGACCTTTTACTTTCATTGTTATTTTACATTCAACGCGCTAAAAATAAATAAATAAAATAATTCTGCAAAAGCTGGAAGGCCTCGTCAAAATGCATATCAGGTTTTCCTGGCATTTGGCTGTACAAATGAGATCCAGATCGACCTGTGCTTATCCTCTAACACTTCGTTCAGTTTTAATACTTATTTAAATTGTTTTCCGTCTTTGAAACATTCATTGAATAATTATTTTGGAATATGTCACACAGGTTGAAGGGGATCGAATCTTATTAACTGTATTTCTTAGAAACCTTGTGCTTTATTGGCGCGTTTGAGAACATGTGGCTTTGATCAAATATCTACTGTAACTTCAAACAGCCCACTGTTTGATAGCTTTTGTTTTGTGTGTGGGGAAGATTACAAAGCTTTTATTTTCAGCAAAGTAAACTATCTTTTCCCTCCACTATGTAGACATAATTATTCATTTTTATATTTGTATTAACACTTTGATGTTTGCAGTACTCCTTTTTTTTCAATGGAAGGTTCAGTGGTGACAAATGGTTGCATTTTAGTCATTTGAAAAGGGTGTTCATAAGGATCTATCAAGTGGAGCTTAGTTTCTTTTAACTTTTTCTTTCAACGGTTGTTATGCACACTAATCGGAATTCTTAAAGTATTGGAATATGGTTAATGAACAAGAGTGATTCTTCCAGATAAAATATTACATTTGGGATTTGGTAATTAACCATGTAGATTTTTGTAATTGAAAATTTTTAATATTTGTAACATCTATTGTTTGTTTGATTCATTCTGATCATTATTCAATGAACTACAATAAGATCACAATCAGGCCATATTAATTATAGCATGTTTGTAATGAAATCTCTAATTTCTTTTGTTAATACACAAAAATACATATAGTTTAAATAACTATTTATTGATAATATATAGTATATAATTAAGAAAGATTTACATATATACCACACAATTTTTGTGCATTTACGTACCTATACAAAATGTTGGAAGTGATGAATGAATCCACTTTTGCTTTTGAATAAATTATTGGAATTAGAAGTTTTAGGGCAATAAATTAAGGACTCCACTATATATATATATATATATATATATATATATATATATATATATATATATATATATATATATATATATATATATATATATATATATATATATATATAAACATTGGATATGTTAAAACTACCAAAAATAACTTCATCTTACTATTGTGAGGACAACCTAACCACTTACATATCTCATAAAAGTATTTTGACATCTCTATCTATTGTGATAAAATTATTTCTTCATAAGAAAATTAGCATAGAAGAATTTATTCAGCCAAACATATCAGAAAAGAAAAAAAATCGAAGAAAAAATATATGAAAAACTTATACACAAAAAATAAATGAACTCACAAACATTAAATATCATCCCAACACAAGATTATCTACTACTGATACAAATGACCAGGTAATCTAATATTTAATAAATATATAATTGCATTAAGCAAATAATTAGATAATTGCTCAACACATATAACAAATACCAATATGAACATAAAACAAGAAACAACAAATGCTTAGATAAGATAGTCCCTCTATAATCAGTCATTAAATGGCTCGTTGCCTCACAATATAAATTTAAACATTATTAATAACATTATAATAATGGAAATTATTACAAAAACCTTTAAATTAAGAAGTTAAATACCATGAGAGAAGTGCTTGGAGGTGCATTATGTATCTAAAATTATTTCATAAACTGTCTTACCTCATCGTGCAAAGAACTGATAACTCCTATTTTGGATTTTATTGACTGTATCTTGTCTTTCAATCTAGTAAACTGAGCAATGCTGTTACTTACGTTTCCCTCACCTGTGGTGGTAGTTCTGTGAGAAAATTACTTAGTCGGGGTGACTCCAAACCCTTGTGTTCATATTTTTTTCAAGATGTCCAAGGCCTATTACTATCATGAGTACCGTTTCATTCATCTCAACATTGTCATCCTTAGGTGTCAACCCTTCTTGCACTAGAAGTTTAAATGCTTGCTCCTATGTAAAAAAAAAAAATTAAAATAGTTAGTTTTGGCTGAAGTGATTGCATTTATCAAAATTACTAATTAAACTTAATAATACTCATCTAAGTCTAGCATTCTCAGAAGACCAAGAGCAATCTTTGTGCATTCTATTAACTCTGTAGAGTTGAAATCTATCTTGAATAGCTTGCGCAAGTATAATTAATAAAAGTTAGTAACTATTAACAATAAGTAATATAATGAAATCTCATACTATCTTCTTTTTTGTATGAATAGAGCTCACTCAACTCACCATACTTTTTCACATTCTAACTATTCTTGGCTACTCTCTCCTATAGAAATATATGTTAATTATTTTGAATTAAACAAGCTTAAGCATAAGCACTGCACTGACCTAATCTTCTAGTTGTGACCACAATGTCACCATTTGACATTATTGTGCCGCATTAACTCCTGAAGGGATAGATTTCATAATCTCCTCAATTGGTTGACTATCTAGTACAATGCTTTCAAGCTGGTCTTGTGATTCCTCTATTTAACTCCAAGTGATTAAAGAATTCATTGTTGAATTTGTCCAAGAATTTCAAATTTTGATAGAAAATAGAGTGTAGAATAAAGCAATATTCGTAAACTAAAATTTAAGTTACAAGTTCATGAAGTATAGAAATTACTCTAGCTTCAACTAACTTCCTCTTTTTAAATGGTTCGATATTAGGGTATTGATGCTACTATTGGGACTCTTGCGATAACACCCAAATAAGATCTTAGTAGTATGAATTATGGGATATTGAAAGGTATACCATTTTCATTAACCTCAATGCCTGGCAAATTATGAATATCTACATATGTTGTGCAGCCTCTACCCTTTGTAAGAGCTCCCTGAACATTTAAACAAATTTATATTAGATTTTCATGCATGACAATTAATTTTGCCAAATTTTTAAAAAGAGTCAATTATAATAATAAAGCAAATGATATATCAATTATTAAAAAAACTGTCATTAACAAATTAATTCTATTCTAGCTTTCTCAAAGTTTATATATCGAAATATCTGGTATACAAGCAAATTTTTTTTGCGTAAATGCATTTGATAAAATGTTTTCATGGTTTGATGAGAGGTAGACTTTTCATGCAAAAACGTCTATCATAGAAGTGAGTGGTTTTTTTTACTTCATCTCAAAAATCAAATTGACCAAAATTTTCAGTAAGTATTTAATAATAAACAAGTTTGTTTATATTATTCCTAATTGTTTTGTACTACTTTGTTGGTATCAGAGCCATGAAGGGGTTTGATGAATAGATTAAATGATTTATTGTGCTGAAATTCTATCAAAGTTAGATTAGAGGAGCTCAAATTCTTATAAATCCTTGACTGGATATAATGTCATCATGATAAATCCTTTTGCAATTTATAATCAAAATATTTTCATAATCTTTTAGTATAATCCTTGCTTCGTCGCATATGGCAGTAATTCCCTAGTGTTTGGGTTATAAGTCCTATTTATGTTGACTGTTTCGAATTTGCTAAAAATTATGAATCTATTTTATTATAACTCAAAATTATTTGATTTATTTATTAAACTTTTTTAACTATTTAATTATTCCCCTAATCTTCTTATGGTTTCCTCTTCTGACTCGAATTCTAATCTTATGATTAGAAATTCAATAAATAATAGCTTAATTAAAACATTGAATTAACGGAGTTTCCTATAAATGAAGAAGGCCTAAATAAATGGCCTTTACCCAAAGTCGATAAATCCCTAATTTATCGAATTGGTACCTTTGATTTCAAAAGAAAAATCTATTAAGATGGTAGAGCAATCAATCATAACAGATCAAATAGATAAAACTATTTATTTATTAACACAAGAAAATTTGTATAGATATATGCAAGACTATCAACATATTCATATTGGGATGGGTGTTATCAAAATTAGTCTGTGTCACGGACCAGTTTACTTTAATACTTTTCCTAATTTAAGTTTATCTTTAACTGATATAAATCTTTTTGAAGCTATCAAGTTGCGGTTACAACTTCATGGATATGATTTTTTCCAGGATCTGAAACTATTGCACTAATTTTCAGATTACACTTTAGGGTTCTTAATACTCTAAATCCTAATGTTAAAAAGATTGTTCAACCACTCGAGCAAACAACCTTAATTGAGACAAATCTATTTTAATATTACAATTAACATAGCTTTTAAATGGTATGAAGTGGTATTTGTTGAATCTTGAACAACATCATCTGCGGTCACGCCTAGACCCTCCATTAACCAAAATATTGATAAGATAATCCAAACACTTGATGGCGATGTATAGGTTAGATTTAATCTTTGAAGATCTATAACTCTTCTCAGAGTTTCTTTTCCTTCAAAAAACTAAGATCGAGATCTACAGGTTCTCCTACACATATAGAAGAACCACTTATTGAAACAGTTCAATTAAATCATAATAATCTTTAACATCTAGTGAGAGAAAACAAATCTCTTCCTATGAAATGAATTTTAGTATTAATGAATTATCAAATATGGTCTAAGTCTAGAGAGATTTTTTTAAGAGACTATAGATAATCTAAATATGATAATTTTTGAAAATGGTATAGAAATATCATCTTGGAAACTCAAAGAATTGAAATATCTGATATATATTTCGAGGAGATGATAAAAAGAAACAAGAATAAAAGGCTACAATTTTTTTGTAGCCTGGTTCCTTCAAAATTGCACTCAATCTACATAGTTAGCCATTTTAAGTAACATAAAATGGCTAAATGAGCAAGAAAAGTTGTGGAGACTCTATATCCTCCACCTATGACCCGAATGGTTAATGATAAACATATTGATATTGCAGCTTTTAGAAAGATTAACACTAATCTTCAAGCTTTAAAAGAATTTATTGTTATAATTAAACAACTTAATTATAGCAATAGTACTCTCCAAATTATTTATGATGATTTGTTTAGAATAGAATCTAAAGTCAATTAGTTAGTCAAAGAAAAAATTCCTAATCAGGAGAAAAATATAAGAAGAATTACTGAGGGAACATCTTCAGCAAATTCATCTTCAGCTTTATTGAAACCCATTTTTCAACCACCTCCTAAACTCATTTTTAAGTTAGGACCTAATAATGAAGATATTCAAGATTTAGTTCTTAAATTTAAGAATCATTCTCTAAGTACCTTAGAGGATGAATCATCTAATGAATCACAAGAATCACCAGAAGAATTAATTAATGACCATGTTAAAGAAATACAAGAAGTATTTCAAAACCTTCAAGTTCAATCTCCACTTAAGATAAATAAAATATCTTATCCAAAAAAAAATTTAGATAAACACTATTATAAGAGGTCAACTCCTCAAGATTTGCTTTTTGAGGAACCTACTAATTTCATCAGTAACTCTTATGATGATACTTCTCTTTGTGAATGGAATATTGATGGACTCACTGAGCATCAACTCCATCAAATTCTTCACCATATGCTAATGTTTGCATCTGCCTTTGAGGCCAGACATTGATGTACTACTTTGCTAGTATCATAGCATCTTGAAATTTAGAAATATATTTGACAACAGAAAATATTTTTTTTAATGATTAAATATTTAGTTTGAGTTAGATTCCATCGACCCAAAGTGAAGTGGACTAATTCTTCTTTAGAATTTCATCGTTGTTTTAATATACCACCATAACCTAGATATGATGCATCGATTTCAATGATTTTGATGCTATCAAGATCTGTAAGGTTAAGATAAGGAAGATTTTGGACGCATTTTTAAAATTTTTTGAAGCTATCATGGTGTGCAATTTAAAATCTTCTTTTTTCTTACATTTCTTCTTGGAAGAAGATCTTGTCAGAGGAGGATCACAGGCAAATTGCTCGCAGAATTCACTGAGTTGACATTTTTCGAGAAGGCATTCTCGTCTGATATAGTTGTTTAGTCTTAACTAGTCTATGCCATGGACCAGTTTACTTTAATATTTTTCTTAATTTAAATTTATCTTTAACTGATATAAATCTTATTGAAGCTATCAATTTGCAATTACAACTTCATGGATATGATTTTCTTCTAGGATCTAAAACTATTGCACTAATTTTCATATTAGACTTTAGGGTTCTTAATACTCTAAATCCTAATGTTTAAAAGGCTATTCAATCACTCGAGCGAACAACCTTAATTGAGACAAATCTATTAGCTTTTCATATAACGATTAACAAAGTTATTAAATGGAATGAAGTGATATTTCCTGAATCTTGTACAATACCATCTGCGGTCATGCCTAGACCCTCCATTAACCAAGACATCAATTAGATAATCCAAATATTTGATGGTGATGCAGATGTTACATTTAATCCTCGAAGATCTATAACTCTTTGCAGAGTTTATTTTCCTTCAGAAACTTTGGTAAGAATGAGATCTACAGGTTCTCCTACACATATAAAGAACCACCAATTGAATAAATTCAATTAAATCATATAATAATTATTACCATACAGTGAGAGAAAATAAATCTCCACTCTTTCTAAAATGAATTTTAGTATTAATGAATTATCAAATAGGATCTAAGTGTAGAGAAACTATTTTAAGAGACTATAGACAACCTAAATATGATAATTTCTGAAAGTGGTGTAGAAATATCACCTCAGAAACTCAAAGAATCGAAATATCTTATATATATTTTGAGGAGATGCTAAAAAGAAACAAGAATGGAAAAGCAACAATTACTCTAGCTTCAACTAACTTCCTTTTTTAAATGGCTCCATACCCAATTTAGGGTATCAATGCTACTATTGTGTCTCTTGCAATAACACCCAAATAAGATCTTAGTAGCATGAATGATTGGATATTGCAAGGTATACCATTTTCATTAACCTCAATGCCTGATGACAAATTATGAATATCTACATATGTTGTGCAGCCTCTACCCTTTGTAGGAGCTCCCTGAACATTTAAACAAATTTATATTATATTTTCATGCATGAAAATTAATTTTGTCAAATTTTAAAAAAGAATCAATTATAATAATAAAGCAAATGATATATCAATTATTAAAAAAACTGCCAATAACAAATTAATTCTAATCTAGCTTTCTCAAAGTTTATATATCAAATATTTGGCAAGATACTAAGAAATTATTATGCATAAATGCATTTGATAAAATGTTTTCATGGTTTGATGAGAGGTGGGATTTTCATGCAAAAACCTCTATCGTAGAAGTGTGATATCTTTGCTTCATCTCGTAAACCAAATTGACCAAAATTTGGCTAGTATTTTTATGTTATTAGAGCATTCAATGCTCAATTGTTTATGAAATTTGGTTATATTCCAAGCTAAAAAAAGATATTTAATAAAATATTTCTCATATTTTATAGGTTTGGATCTAATTTTGTATTAAAGTTGTTGTAAATGTGTATGTAATTATTGCACAGTATTTTTAAGTAGATAGACTTAATGAAAAAGTGGTTGGACCATAACTACGTGTTCAAAATGTAGTAAAAATTGATGATATAGTGTTCAGGCCTTATACAATTTTATCTACAATTGCATGGCCTTCATTTCTAATATTTAAGAATACACACACACACACACACACACACACACACACACACATATATATATATATATATATATATAAGGAAATTTTACTTTTTATAATAGTTTAATTTGATGTGTTATATATGCTTTTCATTAGCTTATGTGTGACTTCAGATGACATATGGCAAAACAACTTTTGAATCATATAGCTCTTCGAGCATTATTATTAGCTTTATATGCCTTCAGCTTATTCATTTATAGCTTAGGAATTATATTCATGTATTGTTTGGACATTTGTATGAAAGATGTGAAATTAGACTTATTTAATAAAATAGATATTTGATTAAACATAAATCTCAATTTATTTCAAAATTGAAAATTTTCTAGGCTCAAGTTTTTGAGCATTTCGATAAGATAAACCTAATGACAATGATAATTAGTTGATCCAAGTCCAAATGAGCCTAGATCAAATACTAGAAATATAATAAGAAATGTTTTAATAGTAATTATGATGGGTAAAGTTGAATATCAAATACATTTTAAGATTGAATGCACTTTAATTGGAATATAATAGTAGTTGTGTGTTTCCCAACTTAAGAGTGAAATAGTCTATCTTTAAACCATTACTATCCTTTTAATTTAATGGTTATGATATTATTTGGGAGTAAAAATTTAGTTAGGGACACCAATTGGTGTTAAAAATTATTTAAATGTGTATTGCGAAATTTCTAATGTTTATTATGAAATTCTTATAGATATTGAAAGCCTAAGAAAAATAATTGTTAGTGGGTTGTCTTGCATATTTAGAACGATGGTTATAAATATAAATATTCTTTTGAGGTTACAACTGGGGTTTCTTGATTCTTGAATTATTTTCTACAAAATGAATAAATATATAAATGAAATTGAAAAGAAGTTACTCGATTGCAACCATGCCTAGATGATTAATGTGAATATCCTTTGAAGGCAATGACATCAAACATCAATTTTATTATGACATTAAGCATCAATGGTGTTTACAACAATAGCATCATTGATGTGAAGTGGGAGTCAACATAACTAGTTATAGTGGCCATCAATCTTGGTGGTAATTGTGGGCATGAGTTGGCATCAAAGCTATTAATTGCTAACATCAATAATGGTAGTAATGAAAAGTATCAATGCAAGTGAGAAGGGCAGGCATTAATGTTAATGGTGAAAGATAGCATCAATATTAGCAATAATAGAATGAATCGCAACTAACAACAATAATAAGAGATGGAAGCAATAATGATTGCCAACCTTATGGAGATAATATGCATCAACATTACTAAAGATAAAAAGCATTAATGCTACTTGCAATAGCTATGAGTGTTGACACTATTTGTGATGATGATAGGTGTCACTAATTTTGATGATAAGGAGCATTAGTCTTGCTGGTGATGGTGGAACATAGTAATATTTTATAAAGTTAAGTAAAAGCTTTAGTAGCAATGATAGGTGTTGACATTATAGAATATTAGTTATATTGAGGAATTAGCATTATTAATGATAGTAGGCACCAATATTGTTGGTGATGTGATCTGGCTAATGGTGTACGTATGTATGTACACATGTCATTCAAATAAATAATAATGAGTAGAGTATCATTCTCATGAGGATCTATTAAAAAATTAACAAGTCAATTACTAATCTTATGTTCCACCTTAGCTTTTATCTAACTACTTAAATTTTGAAAAAAAAATTGCTATTTATAAGTTTACTAAATGCTCTAAATTTTTTTATTTAAATTCAATATGGAAAAAAAGTACTTTGAATCTATGAAACTTCTAAACCTATTCCTGAATTTTTTGCATTTATTTATATATATATTTAAATTGTTGCCAATTAGAAGTAATTATATCTTATTATTTCTATCGAGATCACGAACACCTAATCATAAAAATTAATTAGCTATATTTTTATATACTAATAAGAATTTAGGGTTTATATTTTTAATTATCTCTCTCAATGATTATAAATCCTCAAATATCATATGTTTATGTATATTTGAAAGGCTTATTTACTTTTGTCTACTTGTTTACTTTTCTATACATCACATTAGATTTTAAATTAGGAGTGATCAGTTCACAACTAAATTTAACATTGAGAAAGTAAAAAATAAATTAATAGTAAAACAAACATTATTTTAACAACATAATATTAAAAGAAATGCATAAATTTACCATAAATCTAGAGTTCAAACACTTATTTCAATATTTCGGGATACAAAACACAAACAAATAAATGAACATATATAGAATTTTTAGAAAATATAAAGAAAACGGAAAGAGTGAACCAAGAATATTCTCATTGTGGGCTCCAAAAAATTGTCACCGACCTCTCGACAAATGAAGAGAGTATGATTTATGATGTCAGTATAATTTTCAGAAGGTAGATGGAATAGTAGATAAGACACTACCCAGAGATTTCGCCCTCATTTTGTGAGGACTTTAGATCTGATTCCAAGTTTACTATAGGTGTGAGCCCCTATAGTTAATTACACCTCCCAATTCTCAGAGAGAACTTTCGATTAAGGCTAGTCATTAAATCACTTAATGCGTAGCGTATAGTAGCAGCATGTGGAGTTTTAGAACTTAAAATTTATGAAATCCATCATTTTAACTTAAAGCGGATGGTTGGGGAATGATGACGTGTCCGATCTAGATCGCATGGTTATGTCATCCCGGGCTATCACGGTCCATAATCTACTTCATCAGAAGGTAGTCGACCCAACCTGATTGAAAGATCCTTATCAGTAACATATGGGTTACGTTGTCAAAGAAATCTTGGTATACTTGGGTGGTGTTTGTCTAAGGAGATAGGCTTAAGTCTACCTTAGTTGATAGAATGATTTTTGCCCTATCAGTGTACCTTATGATTCACAACTCAAAGGGCAGAACCATTGGGAAGCATACGGGCTATAATCGTGATCGTAATATAATAGTTCTATTTGGCGATAACCACCTGAATATAGGACTCTGGTCATAAGCTATTATATGGAACCAGCCAAACCATGCGGTTAGAGACACAACTTCTTGTATGAGATTAATTGAGAGTGAACATAGTAAAACACTAGATTTGATTTTGACTCCTTTGTAAGCTAGAGTTTTCTTAATTTGTCACCTCCGACAAACAATTGCTGAAGATGGATTGAATTTTAACTTTAAGTTTTTTAAAGATTGAATTTTATTTAAGCATTAATAGCTTAGTGATATATTAAATTTTCCATTTGAGTTGACATTTGATTTTGATTAATTCAATTTGAGCTTGCAAGCACATTTTGATGGTAGGTATTTCCTCAGAAATCTTTATTCAACACAGCCATCATCGAGATAAATGTATTGTTTGATCATTCAATTTTTATTTTAGATCGTCGACTCTATTAATTTAATAATAGAGGATCATATCTACTATCATATGATAGAATTAGCTTCGCATATGCTTTAATAAGTTGAAATTCTTATAATAATTAGTTTTTTTATGTTTTGTTCACCCAGACCCGGTCTTAAGACCTAGCCGCGCAACATCCTCAAACACTAAATTTAAGTATTAAATGTAGTGTCTAGGCCCATGTGGGTATTTAATAATTTAGGTAACTTTATTTCTAAATCATAAGATTGATTCCATATTTTCGCTTTCTAACTCCACGGTCTTTTAAGACATTAAAATTCTCATCCATATATATTATAAATTTCTAATTAATGAAATCATTGATTTTAAAATCATAATTAGAATTTCTCTTATAATAATTATATTTTTAGATTTTGTTAATTGCCCTGGTCTTAAGACTAAACCCGGAAGATCCCCCAAACACTAAATTTAAGCATTGGGTGAGATACGTGTATTTAATAAAAAATTATATTTTCATTTAATTCCAACTTAATTTTAAATTTAATCTCTATGTCCAAACATATGCAGTTATTTATAACTTAGATAATTTCATCTAATTAATGAAATTATTAATTTTAAAAATCATAATTAGAATAAAATTTCTTAATTTTTGGATTGAAAGAAGCTTTATAATTCATGGAGATTTTAATTTAGTGTCGTCTTATGTCTACTTATAAGAAGAATTGTAGATTTAGGTGCGTTTGATTTAGATTTTATTTTTTGTATTTGATTTTTGCATTTAAGCTAATTCAAAAATCACTTTCATTTGATTATTCATTTATTAAGTTACCATAATTTTAATGAAAAATTTTATTTGTATTCATGGATATATCTCTAAATATATTACAAAATTTTCTTTTTATTTTCTCAATCGTTCAATGAATTACAAAGTGATTTTATTATTCACATTTCCTAGTAAGTCATATAATCATGCCCTCATTTGCAAACCAACTTGTAGAACTTCATGCAAATTTATTTGCAAGTTATTTCCATTCAGCCCTTGCTTGAAATTGAGTTTTCAGATTCAATTGATTTCTATTGAGATCACCTACCAATCTCTTTTGAATTTTACATTTAAAAGCTATACTTCAACCATATTACAAGCTTCTGATAATCCAATTATACATTCGATTAAATTTATCTTTGTATCATGTTGAAATGAAAGTAGTTCAAATCAATCTTTTAAGCTTAAATTTGAATCTTATAAATATTATTTGCTTCCAAGTCTTACAATTCAAAATTTAATTTGATGTCATCATTAATTTTCAAATTTGAGCTTAGAAATTAGAATTAAATCAGTTTATTTTGAGTTTGAATTTTATTTAGAGCATAACCTTTCAATTTTGTATCAAATTCATTTCAAGTTCATTTACATTTAATTTTCAATTCATTTCTTTAGGACTTTATATTTTATATTTAACTTAATGTTAAATCATTTTTTTGTTAAGTCTCAAAATTTGATGAAATTTTGGCAACATTTCAGAAGTATTTCGGCGCCGTTCTCGCATAGGGGGTGACATTGGAACTATTTTGGCCTATCTGTCATGCCCTGATGAGCGTGATGATTGATGTGTTTTGAAACACCTCAGCCGAATTTTAATCTTGTTACGCCCTGATGAGCATAACGAGGCCTTCAATCACCTACATAAAAGCCAACATATATGCAAATATTCTCCTCCCCATTTTTTCTAAGTTCAAAATTTACTCAAAATTTGTACAATATTTCAGCATATTAGGCTGCATCTAACAGTTTTGGGTCTACTCGGTACGCCCTAATGAGTATAGCGAGCGGTGTCTTGCGACACCACAATCGTCTCTTTATACCCACTACGCCTAATGGGCATTAGCGGGGTCTTGAAACCTGCAAAAGACAAATACACATATACAATCCTTTTCTTTCAGGCATTTTGTCAACCACCTTCTTTGCCTTTTACAAACCATTTTCAGCATACATCTTTATCAAAGAACTTCCAACAAAGACATCCTTCTCCATTCTCATTGGAAAAAACATCTTATGAATGTGATTACCTAAAGCGCTGCTTTCGAGGAGAAATCATTAAGAAGCCTGTTCGAAGCAACCTGGGTGTGAACTTAGTAACCTTTCCAAAGAATAAGTCTCGCAAGCAGGAGCTTCCAATTCTCTAGAAAAACATGTAATTCAACAGACGCCTCCATTTGGTTGGCAAAGAGAAAATTTTTTGGTTTGAGATTTCACTGCGTAACCCCTAAAGAATGGCAGGCTTCGACGACCCTAATAATAACCCTAACAAGTTCTGATGCAACCTTCTTTGTGTAATGTCCCTTCTAAATAATCCTATCAAAAAGCTCTCCACCGATGCACAATTCCATTACAACATGCACAACCACAGCATCCTCATAAGCATCAACAATTGAGATGAAATTTGGGTGACCAATCAATTGGTGCAGGATCTGGATCTCACGGCGAACATCCTTGACATCCTCTGGCATCAGAAGCTTCCTCGTCGCAATAGAATTGCATGCAAATTTTTTCTCTATGGCTTTCTCAATACTGCGGGCTCCGAAAATCTGCCACCAACCTCTTGACAATTATTGATTAAAGAAAGTGATTTGATTTGAAGTGTCGGTGTAATTTTCAAAAGGCTTATGGAATAGTAGATAAGACACTACCCAAAGATTTTGCTCTCATTTTGTGAGGACTTTATATCTGGTTCCAAGTTTTTTATAGGTGTAAGCCCCTATAGTTAATTACCCCTCTCAGTGAGTGATAGAGAACTTTTGATTAAGGATAGTCGTTAGATTGCTTAATGTGTAGCGTATAGTAGTAACATATGGAGTTTTAAAATTTAAAATTATGAAATTCATCATTTCAAAGTTAAACCAGGTTTGGGAATGAATGAGATGTGCTTGATTCCAGATCCCATGATTTGTCATCCTGCTAGTCATACCTGGGCTACTTAGAGGAGATAGTCGACCCAACCTAACCGAAGGATCCTTATCAATAATACATGAGTTACGTCGTCCAAGAAATTCTTATAGACCTGGGGTAGTATTTATCTAAGGAGACAAACTTAAGTCTACCTTAGCTAATAGAGAGTTATTTTCCCTATCAAGTATACCCTATGATTCACAACTCAAAGGGCAGAGCCATTGGGGAGTATATGAGCTACGGTCGTGATCATAATATAATAGGGCCTGATTAGCCAAACCACCGATCAGAGGACTCGATCATTTTATCTTTGAGCCTCTTGGCCAAACTCGCTGATCGAGGACACGCCGTCCCTTGGCATGAGATTGATTGGGAGTGAATATAGCAGAACACTTAATTTGACATTGACTCCTTTGTGAGCTAGAGTTTTCATAATTTATCACCTCTAACAAATAATTACAGAAGGTGGATAGATTGAGTTTTAATTTAATCTTTTAATAATAGAATTTCATTTAAGCAGTTTTAGATTGCTACTTAATTTGATTTGAAAGATTGATTAATTTGAATATATTTAAGAGCTTTAGATCCTATCAACTCTTTTTAACTGCTAACAGAGAATTAGATTTATTGTCACCCGACAGAATTAGTTTCTCTAATATTTCGCTAATTTGAAACTCTTATTATAGATTTTTAGATTTTGTTAACCCGGACTCAGTCCTAAGACTAAACTAGGAAACAACCCGCACAGCATCCTCAGACACTTGAATCTAAACATTCAACATAGTGTCGGGGCCCATGCGGGTCTATTTAAGAATTTATGTAATTTTATTTTGAATTATGAGATTAATTTTAGATTTTTATTTAATTTCAATTTGGCCTGCACAGCCTTTTCAGACATTAAAATTTGCACTTGAAAATCTATATCCGAGCACATGCAGGTATTTTATAGCTTATCTAATTTCATCTAATTAATGAAACCATTGATTTTGAAAATCATAATTAGAATGAAATTCCTTAATTTTTGATTGAAGTAAGCCCTATGATTTTTATAGATTTCGATTTAGTATCGCCTTCTATCTGTTTGTACAAAGAGTTACAGATCCGGTGACGAAGAATGAATTTTGATTTAGATTGTAGTTTAAAATATTACTTACACTTTGTTTACTTATTGAGTTTTTGTAATTCTCCCAACTTGATTATATTCAATTTACATCACTTTTGATAAGTTATTCCGATTTGGTATTTTTTTTTAGCCCTACTCATGCTTATTAGCTAGCATAGTAATCATCTCTATGTTGATATAAGAGTTATTAAACCTAATTTAGATTCATCCTTAACTCCACATAAAATCACATATTTATTTGAAAATTATACTTCAAATTTATTGTAAGTCTTATGAGTTCGGCATTTGTCTCCCCAAGTTTCAATTAAGGCTTATTTAATTTTGAGAAATTTGAATAAAAGAGAACTCAATTTACCGCTTCAATTTAAGCCATAGAGAATTGCAATTAGAGTTTTCAAGTTTAATATTAGCCTCCCCAAATTTTACTTGCATTTTAAATGAGTATTATATTCTTTTCAAAATTTTCTTTAAATGCTCTCCCCTATTTCTCTTTGATTTAACATTTATCTTCATATTTATCATATATCCTTTTATTTGACTTAAGTTTAGTAATTTCTATTTGAATTTGTTTAAGTCTTGAATTTTTGTCTAAATTTCGGCAACCTCTCGGTATCATCCTCGTGTAGGGGGCTGCATCGAGTGTTTTGGCTTTCTCGGTACGCTTTCATGAGAGTAGCGAGTGGTGTCTTGCGACACCGCAGCTGGTTTTTCATCTTATCGCACTCTTATAAGCACGACGAGACCTTCAAACCTGAAATAAGATATATAATGCAATATATATTCATTCCTCCTTTTTTAAGTCTAGAAATTAGACAAAATTTTGATAGCATTTTGTCTAGGGGGAGCGACATCTAACAGATGTTGGCTTACTCGGTACACCCTCATGAGCGTAGAGAGCGGTGTCTTGCAACATCACAGTCAATTTTTTATCTCTTCGCGCCCTCATGAGCACGACGAGGCCTTCAAACCTGTAAAGAAATACAAGAATGTATATATTCACATTCACATATCCCACATGTTCTGACTAATCTTTCTGCGTGTTGCAATGATCGGCAAAGAGACAGGGTTGGGCATGCCGAAAACCAAGAGAAGAACCCACCTCATGATGGTGTTCTTCTCCAGTTACGGCGAAGAGAAGGGTCGTAAAGGGGACGGAAATGAGAGGCGACGTCGAAAACCTAAAGAAGAACCCACCTCATGACGGTGTTGCTCCTTGGTTCTGAAGCAAAATTGGAAAGGTGAGTGGAAATGATCAAAACGAAAGAAGAACACCTCATGGTGTTGCTTCTCCGATTGCGGCAAAGCAAAAATTGGAAAGGTGATGTAAGGAGGGTGGCCGGGAATCGAAAGAAGAACCCGCCTCATGATGGTGTTCTTTCTCGATTTTTGTCATTTGTAAGAAAGGAAAGAGGGGTTGTTTGGCTGTAGGGGGTAGTGCTGAGGGGAAGGGAAGGAGAATATGCTATTCAATATCAGGATTTGTTTGATGTCAGCATCTTGCTTCCGACTGTTCTTTGTAATCTCAATAATATATTCAATGTATGATTTTGAAGTTTGGAAGTCCAAATCCTATTGTAGTTCTCAAGATCCCACATATTAGGTTCAATGCATTTTCCTCCAAATAAAGCATTGTTCTCTTTTGAATCCACTGATGAGTATATAACTCTACCAGCATTGCTTACATCCCCCTTCATTGGAATTGACCTTTTCACCACATTCATGTTACTCTCTCAAAGAGTTCAGCATTAAAGAAAGCAAGATCTTTTCTAGCACTTCTTCATATTTCTTCTGGACTTCTCCATTAACAACAAAATCACCATCAATGGGAACTACTTTACATATACTTTCACTAGCTCTAAAAGTTTCTCCATATGTACCTTCGCCAAGCTTTGTTATCTTGCTAGCATCACAATAATTCAAGAAGACATCGACAATTTTACAGGGGCATGATTGCTTGCACGATCATAAGGCGCTCAAAAGTAGATAGTGATTCCCCATCAATATAACCAATTACAAGTACGGAGAATGATTTAGACACCCAACAAATGGAGCAAATCTCTTTCTCCTATTATTTATCAATCACATCGCTAGGTAGGTCATTGGAAGCATTAGAGAAAGGCTCACTCTGTCCCTTAACCTTCAGCTGCAGATCCCTAGAACTTCTCATAGAAATGGCATAGTTTTCACAGATGTCCCAAAGTATAATCAGCCTGTTCTCATATACAATCAATACCCTAGTGCCAGAGGTACTAGGCTGCAAAATTCCAACTATGGTGCAGGATTGAAACACCCGATTACATTTCATTCTCATTTGAAACGCTGATAATAAGCTCTTTATTGTTGAGGAACTCTAGAAACTTGTAGTGCAACTTCTTTGGTGATATAAGTAGGGCAAAATTTTTAAACTAAGCATCATTAAAATCTTAATTAGCGGAATAAGAACATTTTTGAAAAAATTTAGAAATAAATGTCAGGTTTAGCAGGCTAATTTATTAAATAAAATTTTTTTGACAAGTAGTATTTTGATCGTATCGCTGATCATTTGTTATCTTCAATTGAACTTGGTATCGTTTGAATCGCATGAAATTGGCACGACTTTCATGTTGACCCGAATTGAGATTGTGACGTGTTACATAAGAAATTTTGATGTATCGAGTTTAGTTGCATTTATGATTTAAATTTCAATATATATATATATATATATATATATATATATATATATATATATATATATATATATATATATATATATATATATATATATATATATATATATATATATATATATATATATATATATATATATATATATATATATACAAAAAGGAACCTTATATATAAGCTCTATTTGTAAAACAAAAGAAAACTCAACTTAAATGATAATTTATGATTCTCTCGTCGAAGTTTTACATAATTTTGTATTATGTATATTTTATATGAAGATAATGATTATATTAATTTTTTATATAAGGAGTATTTCTTTCTTTTTGATGTCGACCTATGAATTATCTTGTTTGATTAGTAGACTTTGATCATATTAAAAAATTGAAAAATAAATGTGATGGATGCTTATTTTTTTTTTTTATATTTTTTTTGCATTTTTTTTATAAATATATGGGATAAGCTCGCTTGAAATATAAAGTGAATTATTGAATTTTGAATGCTTAGTAGTTTGCATATTGGAGAATTTTGATGTGCTTGTTTGTTATCTTAGTGATATTTAAATATTTAGACTATTTTTTAAAAAATATAAAAATATAAAAAAAATTTTAAAATAATATGTTGGTTATAATCACCTATAAGATACTATTGATCCCATAAATTTATTAAATAAAGAAATGTGGCTAGAGTACTTAAAAAATATATATGCTAGAACAATGATCAAGGTAACATATAATCTCAACTACTGAGTCGCTAAATCTAATGATGGTGGTGTCTCGTGGTGGAAGTCGCACTTCACGGTGTATAATGCGAGGCGGTCGTAGGGGCGGTCAGCATAATGATCTTCGATGTCGCACATCATCTTCATGGTCGGGTGCCTCAATGTCATCGAGAGGTGTAATATCTGGTATCTCCGATGGTCGAAGGGTACTATGGGGTACCTTGCATGCATCGTGGCATGTATCTGGATGGGTGAGGATACATGGAAGAACTGCGCACCAGGGCCCGAAATGGGATCATGCCTTCGAGTACGAGGCGATGTGCTATATGGGTAAGTGTATGGACCGACGTCTGGCATAGACATTGTTGACACTCAATATTAGCGACACTAATACATTAATAATTACCAATGAAAAATTACTCATACAACCAGAAACGATATTAAAATTTAAATGACAATTATAAATCAAATTTAAATGACAATAAGTTTGACCAAGGAACTACATTAGACCATACCACCTTCATTTAAACTATTCTACACATCAGGAAAAAAAAAAAACAACAAGAGCACTTACATTTAATACTAAAAAAAATATTATTTCCCTTGATTCAGGTCTTGCAAAAGAGAAAGCTATTTTGATCACAAGAAAAAAATTCATATATAAGCATGCAAAATCTACTAGGATTGCATTTTGTGTGGTTATCTGTTATAAAAATTAACAAGTTAAAAAGAAAAAAAAAATACTACTGAAACCCAAAAAACAAACAGCCACTATGACTAATCAATCTGGTGCAAATAAAGATGAACGCTTACACATCAGAGCAAATCCAAGAGCACAGAGATCCTTCATTTTCAACCATTTTACATCAAAGATGAAGAATAAAAGAGTCTTTTAAATTGATTTAGGTCTTGCAAATGAAAAAGCATTTGATCATAAGAGAAACAAAAAAATCCAAATACTAAGAATATTAAAATAAGTTAGATCCACAATATATATACCTAAAAATATTAAAATACATATCACAAATGCATATCACTCATTTATTTTGAAAAAAATAGAAAATACCTTTTTAGGCAAAATTCACGGATCGGTATGAGAATCGGTGGCCGGCGGTGCGGGATCGGCCGGGTAATGGGGCGGCGAGCTTGGTGATAGATGTCGCGGTCGTGGGAGGCGCCCTAGGAGAACGAAAGAAGTCGAGATCGGGATCCCGATCTCTCGGTTCGGGCCTTTTTTAAAAAAAATTGATTTCCACCTTAAGCGCGCGTATTTCTAAATTTTTTTAAAAACGTACTTATTCCGCTAATTAAGGTTTTAATCATGCTTAATTTAAAAATTTTACCTATAAGTAGACCCTCAATATTATCACCTCCAATTATCTTTATTCTACCATCCAATGTTCCAATTTCCAGCAATCGCTGGACCACATCAAAAGCAAGAGTTGATGCAGTATATGGGAAACCATAATGCATAGCAACTTGAAAATCTTGACTGCTTGATGTCATATTTTCATGTTGCAAATTCTGCCCCATGGCCTTCTCCAATAGGTGCTTGATGAACCTCACAAGTCCAACTTCTCTTCCCCTCGGTTGATATGAAAGTTGCCTCCAGCCTTTTAGTAGCAGGAACAAGAGAGAAAAGGAGGACTGAGTCGTTCATTTCCTCCAAAACCGCCAGTATCTGATTCTGGAGGAAAATAAGAGAGTGCGGTTTTACAACAACGAAGATGGCATAGTGGAGGGTTGGAGCTGATCAATCCCTTCACGATTTTCTTTATTGCATTACTCTGTTGCCTCCACCAACGCTGGAAAAAATGCCTGCTCAACATAGATGAACTTCCTGTTCTTATCCTCCAGAAGGGCGGAAACAACTGAGTCCAAAACGTCCCGCACGCATGCCCACTGAATGGAGTTATTTGATCCAACGTAATACTGGTCTACAGTCTTCAGCCAGCCCACATCATCGTGAGTGTGGGGAACAAGGTGTACGTTGAGCTTTCCGGTGATGATCCCGGTTGTTGAAGGCATTGGAGCCGAGAGAAAGAACCAATAATAATCAAAGAAGGAGGGAACGGTTTCTCCTTGCGGTTGGGAGTTGCGGAAACGAAGGTTGGAGGGAACGGTTGCTTACGATTCCTTAACTGAATGAATGAGAGGGAATAGTTGACAGCAAGAAGCTTCAAATCTGCATGTGAGGAGCCAGAGGCGGGATCGATTGAGGAAATAAAAATAAAATTCCCCCTTTTTGTTTTGCCGATTTAAATTTTATTTGATCAAATCACAAAAGAACTTAATTAAAAAAAATAGATATCTCTGTTAAACTCAAGTTTGCATAATATGAATATCATTTCTAAGCAAATTCAACATTCCGGATGCAAAGGCGTGATCCATTTTGCAATCGGAGGCCATTTGGTTTAAATCGAATTGGATTTATTTCAGCTCAAAAATGCACATTATTATTTCCGACCGCTCGATTTTCACATAGACTTGTCTAAATTGAGTAAGAATAGTCGTACTTGATAGATTTTGATGTTTTGAAACTAACGACAAAATTAATTTTATGAACAAAGGTCATTTGGTTTGCGTCGGTGCCTCCTGATCTCCATATGCATGCAGCGTGTTGACGACTCGATTGCTTGATCGGTTGATCATCAAGTTGTGCAATATATATTCTGACCAGTTTTGACATTCAGAACATGATGGAAAAGTCCGTTCATCAATCGAATATCATTTGGACTAATTTTGGTTACGTCCAGTGTATTTCAGCCTTGATTTGCGCACTGTCAATTCTGATTATTCGATATTTGCACAAACTCATCTGAATTGAGCGTGGATAGTCTCATTTGGTAGTTTTCGATATTTTAAAGCTAACAGAGTGAACAATTTCATGAATAGAGATCATTTGGATATCATTATAATTTTTTGACTCTGATATGCGTAGCGCATTGACGGCTCGATCACTTGATTGGTTAATCATTAGATTATGCAATATTTATAACTTGACCAATTTCAACATTTTGAACATAATGGCGAAGTCCCTTCATCGATCGAAGGTCATTTCAATTATTTTTATTGACGTCAATGTATTTTGAGCCACAATTTGTGTACTGTCACCTCCGAAGTCTGTTAAATTAAACTTGTGGGCTTGACTCAACTTATGAAACATATGTGGAGGTCAACAAATACATAGGTAAGTGGTACTGAATTTCCCGTGACCAAGCTTCCTCCCTATGCTTTATACGTCCTTGAGTTTCTTAGTGTTGTGCCTGAGAACGGAATCAGTTTGGAGGCCCACACTGTGCATTTGCTTCAACAAGTTAGATTTCTTCATATCTTTCAACTATTCTCGGAGCTTGGTTTCCTCCTCCATTATCATTGTCTCTACTGATTCTTCCACAGATCAGAATGGCAACAAAGGCGGAGGAACTTATGGTTTGAGGGGGATGTGAAGAAGAAATGACTCCTTGTAGCTGGATGATAGACCAACCGAGAGGGGAGGCTTGCGATTTTTAGAGGAAGAGTTCGAATGAGAGAAAGAGAGGGAACGGGTGAGTGCTTGCAGTTTGTGGTTGAGGGGTTTTGGATCAAATGAGCGGGAGCGATTGAGGAAAGACCGATTGAAGAAATTGGAGGGAACGATTGCTTGTGATTGAGGAAGAGCTGAGCGAATGCGAGGGTTTGGCTTTTCTGGAAGACAAACCGAGGTCAACAAATACTCCCCAACAAATGTGATTTGCGCATAGAGCAAATCATGTTTGTTAAAAATTGGCTGGGATTTTGAGTTGACCAAAGATCTTGGATCATTGTAACTTCAATTTCAAAAGCTTATGGAGTTTTGATGAAATTCATCATTAGTGTGATGCCTTATGTTTAGATGAGCTAAACAGCGAGATTGCTCGATTTGCCCTGATTGACTTGTTAGATTAAAGCTTCTTCTACCATCTACTCTCTACTTTAATGAGTATGCTGAAGATCTCTTTCTTTTATGTTGTTGTAGATTTGAGTTTCCCTCGACTCTAGCCTCATGCTTGATCGGGTTGGATGGAGAAGTTGGTTTACTTATTTTGAGATTTGAAATTTCTTATATCCTAGTTTTAAGCTTAGCGAACTTGATGAAGGATTGACCTGATTTGTCCTCATTGACTTGTCAGAAAGTGTATGTACATCTTCAGCCCTATGCTTACTATTTTAACAAACTCATTGAAGGATGCGTACAGATGACCTAGCCTTCCAGCTTATATTGAGTCTATAATGTTGAGTTATCAACCTAGCAATGTGTGCTTTAATAGGCTGAATAATAAAATTTCTTTCATTCGGCCATCAAATTTGTATGAACTATGGAATTATTCCCTCGATCCTGTGTTTTCTACTTTGACGAACTTGATGAAGGATTGACATGATTTATTCATATCGACTTGTCAGGAAGTGTACGTATATCTTCAGCCCTATGCTTGCTTCTTTGATGGACTTATTGAAGGATGCGTACAGATGACCTAGCCTTCTGGCTTATATTAGGTCTATAATGTTGAGTTATCAGCCTAACAATGTGTGTTTTAATTGACAGAATAACTATAAAATTCTTTTAGTTTGACCATCGACTTTGTATGAACTATGGAATTGTTTCCCTAGTCCTGTGCTTTTTATTTTGATAGACTTTATGAGGAGATTGCCTTTGATCTATGTTTTGTGCTTAATCAGATCATTTAGAATAAACTGAAATATTATCTTACAGGCAATATAAAGATTGACTTGAGGCAGTTTTAAATTGAGAATTTTCTTAGATTGTCTTGGTCTATCTATCAAGTAGAAAGATCTCTTGGATTCTAGCTACTTGTAACCACTAAGTTAAATTTGATTTGAGATTGAACACTTATCATCATTGGATAGACAAGCAGGGGCTCTTTCACTATGACCTTTTATTTTGAGTGGGGAGAGTGTCAGCAGCTCGACCACATTTGGGCTTTTTGAGTTCGACCTTTAGAACCTACTCAAGTCTTTGACTTAAGATGTGATGGGTTGGTGATTTGGTCATCATACTAACAAACACGGGCTCTTTCACTATGACCTTTTCTTATGGCTTGTTGAGTGAGGAGAGCGTCAACAACTTGGCAATTTGTGGGCTTGTTGAGTTTGACCTTTAGAACCCATCTATGTCCTAGACTTCAAGATGCAGATGTTGATATTTTTCCAACTTAATTGATTGAAGCTTCTAAAATTGAAAGTTCTTCTTACTTAATCTCTGACATTTGATGAATCTAGGAGATAAATTTTTGATATTTAGGGCTGTCTTTTCATGTGTAGAAATGGATTATTTTTATTCCTGCAAGAACCTACAACTTAATAATAATAATTATGGATATATTTGGGGTATTCGGTGTAAATCTTGATGTTAACCTGAATCAAAATATATTCAAGGATCTTGTCTTATAACATGATTTCAACTTAGCAAAATATATAAAAATGCCCGATGTCTTGTAGGAAAACTTCTAAAACACTTTTAAAAAGCTCTAAAATAATTTAAGAAAATATATTAATGTATGGGTTGATACATTTGATCTTAAGAGGGTTTTAACATATAACATTGATTTCATCTATGTATAGAAATCTAAAAATTCCCCTTATGTAGTAGGAGTATTTTCATAAAAAATTCATTTCGTCTTGAGTAGGTATATTTATTTAAGAATCTTGGCATGAAACATGATGTCAACCTAAATAAATATACTAAAAAAATACCCTTATCTTATAAGACATTTTTATTGTACCTTGAGAATGTATTTATCTTGTATACTACTTTTCAGGTATCGTCCATAAATTGGTGGCATTGGTCTTTCACCCTTTAAGTCAATGTGTTGGTATGCCCCTCCTTGATATACTTTCTTAATGACAAAAGAGAATTCCCAATTAGGCTCAAATTTTCCACCGAATTTTTGATTAGGAATAATTGGTCTATCCAGTACGAAGACTAATTCCCCTTTTTGGAATGTTAGAGGCCGCACCATATGATCGAATGCTTTAGACATCCTTACTCGGTAAACTTCTAAATTTTGTTGAGCTTGGAGCCTGACCTCGTCAAGCACATCAAGCTCTTACATCCATAGATAGACATTCTCATCTTGAGTGAGATTGTGTTGAATGACTACTCAGAGTTAATGTAGTTCAACTTCAAGTGACAAGACTGCTTCAGCTCCAAATGCTTTGGCATAAGGAGTGGATTTTATGGGAGTACAATCCAGATGTCACGTCATTATCTTTCTTTATGGCAGTTTCACTTTGAGGCTTTGGCCTCCAAATTTGCTTACTTATTTGCAGGGACCTTTTGACGGAGATTTCTTAGACTTGTGGTATAAGTGTCACGCCTTGGTGCTCACCATGAGGGACTTGAATTAGTCGACATCTTACCGAGGTTGTAGGAGGAAGTCTCTTTGAAGGAGCAACTCTAGCCTCCCTGATGACAAGACTTTGATATTTCCATTTCATTAGCCCTTTCTCCTTAGCAACTTTCAGGACTTGATGCACTCTTGCATATATAGCTTTGAGTTTCCTCATTGGAGAAGCTAGAACCTAATGTTATCGTCTAAAAGGATTGTTTGATTTGACTAATAGAGTTATTCCGCTTTACCCATCTTAGGCTGTCAAACCTATTATGGGTTAGAACACTCGCTTCCGATTCCACAGCTGGTTGTACAATTTTTTAGTTGAACAATAGATGTTGAGTACGCAGTTCAATGTTTCTCTTTATCTATTGTCTCTAAGTTAGCTTGCTTCTAGATGAAAAAGCTTCTGCGTCGCTACTTATTCTTGAGACTTTGGCCTCCATATTTATTTATTTTTTATACCGGGACCTTTCAGTAGCGGATTCTCGAACATACGATTCAGGTGTCACACCCCAATGTTCACCTGCAGGGCTTGCTTAAAATGATCATGAGTTCTTACTACCACTGATGGTAGCTTTTATAGTGAAGCATTTTTTTACTTTTCTAATAATTGGCCATTGATACCTCTTCTTCATAAGGCATTTTTTTTTCTTTGACAACCTTCATGACTCTATGTACTTGAGCAGAAAGAGTTTCAGGTTATTTCTTCTTAAAGGTTTGGGCTAACTGCTATTGAGCCCAAAAAGACTGCTTAACATTACTAGTAGAGCTATTCCTTTTCACTCATTTAAAAATTTCAAATTTATTGTGGGTAGGAATACTCGCTTCTAGTTGTAAGGCTAGTTGTGTAACAGATGACCCATGTGAGAGTTGATGAGCTCGCAACTCATCATTCATTCTTACTCAGCATTCCTACTTTCTCTGCTTTCTACTCAGTTACTCTAGAAGAGGGACCTTTAGATTCATGTCTTCTTAGTGCAAAAGGTTCGATTGATAGAGTTGTGTTATTCTGTAGAACTAAAGTAACAATTCTCCTAGTAACTTTCAAATTTAATTTTATTATATTTCACTTCTATTATAGCTTAGATTTGACTAACCAAAGATGAAAAGAGAAACCTATCCCCAACGAGTCGTCAGAAATATGTAGGCTCCGAAAATTCTCCACCGACCTCTCGACAAATGAGATAGCATGATTTATGATGTTGATGTAATTTTCAGAAGGTAGATGGAATAGTAGATAAGATATTACCCAGAGATTTCGCCCTTATTTTTTGAGGATTTTAGATTTAGTTCCAGGTTTCTTATAGGCCAAGCCCCTACAGTTAATTACCCCTCCCAATTCTGAGAGAGAACTTTCGATTAAGGCTAGTCATTCGATCGCTTAATGAGTAGTGTATAGTAGCAGCATGTGGAGTTTTAATACTTAGAATTTATAAAATTCATCATTTTAACTTAATGCGGATGGTTAGAGGAATGATGGCATGCCCGATCTAGATCCCATAGTTTCTTCATCCCAAGTTGTCGCGGTCCCTAATTTACTTAGTCAGAGGAGGTAGTCGACCCAACCTTACCAAATGATCCTTATCAATAACACATGGGTTACATTATCTAAGAAATTCTTGTAGATTTGGGGTGGTGTTTGTCTAAGGAGATAGACTTAAGTCTACTTTAGCTGACAAAGGGTTTTTTATCCTATCAGGCGTACCATATGATTCAAAACTCAAAGGGCAGAGCTATTGAGGAGCATATGGGCTACGGTCGTGATCGTAATATAATGGTTCTATTTGGCAGCAACCACTTGATCAGAGGACTCTAATCATAACTCCATTATATGTAGAGCCTACTGGCCAAGCCACGCAGTCATAGGACATGGGCCACATCCTTACTAGCATGAGATTGATTGAGAGTGGATATAATAAACACTAGATTTGACTTTGGCTCTGTTGTGAGCTAGCATTTTTTTAATTTGTCACCTCTGATAAATAATTACTGAAGGTGGATTGAATTTTAACTTTAAGTTCTTTAAATATTATATTTCATTTAAGCATTAATAGCTTAGTGATATATTAAGTTTTGCATTTGAGTTGACATTTAATTTTTATTAATTCAATTTGAGCTTACAAGCATATTTTCATGATAGGTATCCCCTTTGGTTGAAATCTTCATTCAACACAGCCATCAGCAGGGTAGATGTATTGTTTGATCATTTAATTTATTATTTCAGATCCTGTCAACTCTATTAATTTAAAAATAAAGGATTAGATCTACTATTATCTCATAGAACTAGCTTCTCAGATGCTTTAGTTAGTTAAAATTCTTATAATAATTAAATTTTAAGTTTTGTTCACCCAGACCCAGTCTTAAGACCAAGCCAGGAAGCAACCAGCGCAACATCCTCACACACTAAATTTAAACATTCAGCATAGTGTCAGGGCCCATGCGGGTATTTAATAATTTAGGTAACTTTATTTCTGGATCATGAGATTGATTTCATATTTTCAGTTAACTCCAACTTAGCCTATGCGGCCTTTTTAGATATTAAAATTTGCATTCTGAATTTCAATGTCTAAGCACATACATATATTTATAACTCAGATAATTTCATTTAAGTAATGAAATCATTGATTTTAAAATCATAATTAGAATGAAATTCCTCTTATAATAGTTGGATTTTTAGGTTTTATTAACCCGAACTCGGTCCTAAGGCCAAACCGGGAAGCAACCCGCTTAGCATCCTCATACACTAAATTTAAGCATTCAGCATAGTGTTGTGGCTTATGTTGGTATTTAATAATTTAGATAATTTTATTTCTAAAACAAGAGATTAATTTTATATTTTCATTTAATTTCAACTTACTTGCTCAGCCTCTTGAGATATTAAAATTTGTACTTTAAATCTCTATGTCCGAGCACATGCATGTATTTATAACTTAGATAATTTCATCTAATTGATGAAATCATTGATTTTAAAAATCATAATTAGAATGAAATTTCTTAATTTTTGAATTGAAAGAAGCTTCATAATTCATGGAGACTTTGATTTAGTGTCATTTTCTGTCTGCTTATACGAAGAATTGCATATCCGACGGCATTTGATTTAGGTTTTATTTTTGTATTTGATTTTTGCATTTAAGTTAATGCAAAAATCACTTTCATTTGATTCTTCATTTATTAAGTTACCACAACTTTATTGAAGAATTTTATTTGTATTCATGGATAGATCTCCAAACATATTACAAATTTTCCTTTTTGTTTTCTTAATTCATTCAATGAATTACAAAGTGATTTTATTATTCGCATTTTCTAGTAAGCCATATAATCAAGCTCTCATTTGCAAACCAACTTGTAGAACTTCATGCAAATTTATTTGTAAGTTATTTCCATTCAGCCCTTACTTGAAATTGAGTTTTCAGATTGAATTGATTTCTATTGAGATCACCTACCAATCTCTTTTGAATTTTACATTTGAAAGCTATACTTCAACCATATTACAAGCTTTCGATAATCCAATTATGCATTCAATTGGATTTATCTTTGTATCATGTTGAAATGAAAGACTGTAAAGTATCATTCATGTTCACTCAGTCAATCATTTAAGCTTAGATTTGAATCTTATAAATGTTATTTTCCTCCAAACCTTACAATCAAAAATTTAATTTGATGTCATCATTAATTTTCAATTTTGAGCTCATTCAAATTTTATTTAGAGCATAGCCTTTCAATTTTGTATCAAATTCATTTCAAGTTCATTTACATTTAATTTCTAATTAATTTCTTTAGAACTTTATATTTTATATTTCACTTAATGTTAAATCATATTTTTTTGTCAAGTCCTAAAAATTTCATGAAATTTCGACAACATTTCGACAGTATTCCAGCGTTATCCTCGCATAGAGGGCTACATCAAAATTATTTTGGCCTATCTATCATGCCTTGATAAGCGTGGCGGTTGGTGTTTTGAAATACCTCGACCAAATTTTAATTATATTATGCCCTGATGAGCATAGCGGGGCCTTCAATCACCTGCATAAAAGCAAATATATATGCAAATATTCTCCTCCCCCATTTTTTCTAAGTCCAAAATTTACTCAAACTTTTGGCAATATTTCGGCATAAGAGGCTGCATCTAATAATTTTAGGCCTACTTAGTACGCTCTAATGAGCATAGTGAATGGTGTCTTGCGACACCACAACCGTCTCTTTATACCCACTACACTCTAATGGGCATTAGCGGTGTCTTAAAACCTACAAAAGATAAATACATATGCATATACAATCATTTTCTTTCAGGCATTTCATCAAACACCGTCTTTGCCTCTTCTACAATACCATTTTAAACATAATCTTTATCAAAGAACTTCCCACAAAGACGTCCTTCTCCATTCTCATCGAACAAATCATCTTATGAATGTGATTACCTAAAGTGCTGCTTCCGAGGAGAAATCATCAAGAAGCCCGTTCGAAGCAACCTGGTGTGAACTTAGTGACATTTGAGGGCTCCCTTTCTAGGAGCATTAGATACTTCTCCTGATCTGCTTTTAAAGATGAAATTTGGTGGTCAAGAGGGGACGAATCCAACTTCTGAAATTTGAGAAGTTCTTTAACAGATTAAAGCTTTTTGAGAAGTACCATAATAGGATCTCCAAACACATATTTAGACTAAGTCGCACTAACAAAGACAGAAAATTGGGTAGATGAACCTAGTAATTCCCAAAAATGAAGTGGTGCTTTCTAGTGGATTGGTTGTTTAGGGATATGATTAGCGGAGAGTGATCTGAAGATAAGGGAGGAGGTACCTTGTAAGCGAAGGAGGGAAAGAAATCCAGCCAGAAGGAGTTACACAATACTCTATCAATCTTTGTCTTGATTGGATAGTCCACCCGAAGATTAGACCATGTGAAGAAGAGTCCAGAACTATTTAGATCCTTTAACCCTGCTTCATTAACATAATCGTTAAAATTAGATAACCGACTAGGGGGAGTGGGGTTACCTCCCAATTTCTCATGAGAATAAAGAATACAGTTGAAGTCCCTAAGAATAAGCCAAGGTTCGTTCATAGAGGCAGATATATGACTGATAGTGGTCCAGAGCTATTTTCTTTCACTAACAGCATTATGAGCGTAGATCCATGTAACAAAGAAATTCTGGCTGGAAGGGAGGCAAACTTTTTCATGAATGAGTTGGGGGCCAATAATAGTGGGGATGAATGAGAGAACATATGTGTTCCACTTTAGCCATATACGGCCACCAGAGAAATGATCAAAATTGTCGCAACTACCTTTAGAGGAGAACAAGGTAAGTTTCTTCATAAAAGCAGGATTGACTAGGGAGTCTGAACTAATCTTAGTTTCTAAGAGGCATAACATATCAGGGTGGAATTCCTTGATAATATAGGCAAAGTCATGATTCCGGCCTTCCGCCAACAATCCCCGCACATTCCAACTTCCGAATTTGGGGAGAGACATGGAAATAAATTAATGATTTTTTACCTTTCTTCTTTGCATTTTTGGGCAAGGAAGGAGGCGTTATTTAGTGTGGTGATGTATTTCTCCAAAGGAAGTTTCCCTAGGGTTTTAGGAATGGACTCTTGAGATTTAGTGGTTGAAGTTTTAGGTGGAGAAGTGGCTGTTGAGCGGGCGATAATGGTGTAGGAGGAGTTTGGAGTAGTGGAGGTATGGGATTGAGTCATCTCTTCATGAAGGATAGGTTCAGGCTCCTCCATATCTAGTATGGGAGGAGATTGGGCCGAGGAGCTGGTTTAGGTCATATAATGAGGTTTGGATATGTGTAGGTAAGGTCTTAGGGAGGGCAATCTCAGCCCCTAGTGAAGAGGGATCCTCGAGTAGAGTGGTTTAGGCCTAAGGAGGTATGATAGTAGTTGTGGAAGGTGTAGGGATAGAACCAGAAGGAGGTCGAGATGGGGGATTTTGAGGTCTTACTCTACTTCCTGAGAGGGTGTAATGTGGGATTTAGAGGAGGCTATGTGATCATGAGAAAATGTTAAGCATTTAGGGCAAGCACTAGGTTTCCAGTCATAGACAACTGGTTGCTCATATTTTACCCCATTCATATTCAATGTCACAAAATCTGGAAGAGTGGTAGAGGAGCGGACCTGAACACATATTCGAGCAAATGTAAGTCTAGATTTAGATGCCGTGAGCTTGTCAACTGCCAGTGGGATCCCCACTTTGCTGGCAACTTTGGAGAATCCTTCCTCGTTCCAACAACACAATTGTAAATTAGGGAGCTTGATCCATAATAGAATTTCGGAGAAATTCTCCTTAATCGGCCTGAAATCTCAAGACCATTTTCTGAAAATGAACGACCTACCATTTAGGAAACAAGGGCCACTGTCTCACACAAGATCAAAATCCTCTTTGCAAGAAAACCGGAAAAGAAAGAAGTCTCCCTCTAAGGTGAGTAAGTCAAGGTGCCCTTTGAACGACCACTTCCGTTTAATAGCCGCTTGAAGGGAATCATAATAGAGTTTTTTTCCAATCGCATGCCCAACAAGAGATATCTCCCATTCTTTTTGTCCCTCCACTAGTTCCGCCTCGGAGAAAGAAACCTCAGAATTTGAAGAAGGCATATAGGTTAAGGATACATTGTTTGAGCTGTCCTGATTCGAGTTAAGTAGTGCTTTCCAGTTACAAGAAAATGGAGCCCTAGTTGGTTACATCTTATTGGGGCTAGAGCCGTGGATGGGGAGAAAGCGGGAGATGACGGATGCTAGATCCATTAGCAAAAAGCAAAAAATAAAACTCGACAGAAAGGGAAAAGCTAGGGCACGAATGGCCAGGCCTCTCAAATGACGGAGAAAGACAGACAAACACAATAAGAAGCCACCAAAAAAAAGTTAGGAAAGCAAACCAAAGATCTATTTCAGAGCTGACGGGAGGAAGAAGGGAGCCCTAATGCCTCCGCTGCATCGTGAGCCATTTTCACTCGTCATGTTCCTGTTGTTCGAAACTCCATCTGTTTCAGTACTATAAATGGCAAGTTCTTAAAGTAGAGATAAATTTCTGTGGAATGACACAGTCTCCTTCTCCTTAGCTGAAAAAGTTTTATTTGATGATCTAATCGTTCCTTGTGCTAAACTACTGTGCTTCAAATTTTCCTCTATTAATCACTCACTATTCTATTGCTTGGTTTGCCTTGACAGCGAAAAATTGCTAACAATTTGAGGAAAAGAGATATGAAAGTTGGAATTTTGTATAAAATTTATCCAGCGCAAGTTCTTTAGAAGGCATATTTCTAATCTCATTCTTGGAAGGAATTTTTGTTTTTTTTCTTTTTAAACCTTCATTATATAACAGGCAATTTTTTTAAATTGAGTACGGTTAAAATGCGAATTAGCTAATTGAGTATCAATAAAAAAAATTTAAGAATAGGTATATAACCCAATTATCCACCTTCGCGTGGTGTGTAATGAAGAGTGGCGGTCGCCACTAATCGACCGCTTCTGAAGCCGCTCAATTAGTAGGCTTGATTCTGAGCCGTCACCCACTTCCCCGCTATATATCGACCTATCTGCTCGGTTTGCTCGATTCCTCCCCGAAACTCCGCTCTCAGTAGAACTCCACCGAACTCCAGCCACCGAAGCGGTCCTCCGCCCTAGAACTTCTGCCGCTCACCCATTGCTTTTTTTTGTCCCGTTGCACACGACTTCTTCTAGGTATTTTTTACTATTGCTATCACTCGATCTCGTTGCACACTAAGTATAATGATGTAATAAACTTTGAATAAAGTCAAATGAAGACGAGAGAACATGTTAAAGATCTCTACACATAGCATAAGCTTATGCGTTTTGATATAGCGTGGATTAGGCTGTCATCTTAGCACAACTATGAAGATCATTAACTTATAGTTATTTTTTGTAAATTCTTATGTGATAGACTTTAAAGAGCAATGCTTATCCTCAATTTTTCTTTAGTCTAGTTGTGCTTAGTAGGATAGTACTACATGGTGTTTAATATTATTTCACATTGATGTTCATTAATTATTGAATATTTAGATGATAAATAGTAATCATAAAATTAAGTGATACTCTCAGACTTTATATATATTGAGTTAAGTGATACTCATAAATTTAGCTAATTCTTGCAATTTTATTTTATTTATCTACATGTGAGTTTTCAAGATTTTAGGTATTTTGTCTATGGAAATGATATTAAAGATTTGTGTGGATGGCCCTACATTAGTTGGTCATATAGTAGTTGGCATGGGTTGAAAATAAGAATGATGGCTTCATTACTGCAATTTTGGAAGGCCTCTTTGCTTGTGTGAGGGCATGAAAGTTATCCCGTTGCACTTATTTTAGATTGGCATTTTGGAGAGCCTTTCATCTTTCGATTTAACTAAACTTCTATGTATGCATTCAGGTTGTCTTGGAGAGTTGTTTTCTTTCTCTGAATTCAAGCAATTTATCATGAATGATAATTTTGTTGTGAATCTTGATATTTGAGTGAATTTAGAAAATAATTATTGTAGGATAAAATTGTAAATATAACCAAGCTTAGCTCGATTAGTTTTAAGTAGTTTGGATTTGAACTTCACTCAAGATTTATATATTGAGTTGGGAGCTTGAATTTATTTTTTATTCGACATGCCTTTAATATATAAATCATAGAAGTTTTTTATTTCAAAATAAATATGTAGTAATCCTTTTTTTAACTAAGTAGTAAATTTTTATTTATAATTTATTTGTAATTTATAAGATTGTTTAGGCTTCTCATTTAGCCAAGTTATTCTTCAAAAAAAGCATTTGTCTATGTGGATTTCCCACTCATTATATGTGATAAGAATGTAAGGTTTGTCTTAAGATTTATTTCCCACTTTTATTTAACTGCCGATCCGTTATTTCTCATAATTTGCAGTATGTAGCGTTGATTGTAAACCATAATTTTCTACTTTTACGGTGCATGGCGAGGAGCACCACCGCTAGCGTCGGGATGTAGGCATTAGGGAGGCCGCACCATTGGGCGGCAAGAGGTTCATCCTGGTATTGTTCCCTACGTGCGATCGAGGCCACCCAATCGTAAGTGAATTTTTTTTTTGCGAATGTTACGCGCTTACCTTTTATTCCGGACGGTAGATCTTTTTTTAGCACCGTGAGGCGCATCACACTTGCTTATGTCTTGAGAGAGTGGCCCATTACATGCACGAGATTCATGCTAGATCGTGGGCACACTGGTTTCATCCGGTGGATCATCAGTTGCCGCCTTGGTTGAGATGGTCTCCCACAATACCTTCCACCTGTAGGTGAGATGACGTGACGCCCGTGATGTGGCGATGATTCTAGACTACATTGATGGACCACCTATCATAGGCTTGATTGGCGAGGAGAAGAGATGGGACACTTGGCCACTGCGATGATTTGTTAGGGCGACACCCATTACGCGTGATGTACCATGATCCGATCCCGCAATCAGACATAGATGGGCATACGTCGACATGCATGCCATTGAGGTGACTTAGGTGGACTTTCAGAGTCATAGCCTCGAGCCGCGAGGAGTTCTTCACATGCGTGCTTATATTTTATTTCGATTATTTCTTACTTCGATACTTCGTTGAGAGGTCCGATTTACCTCGAGGATCTGGATGCTTTAGCATGATGTATAGGTGGAGCTTTGGCTGTATAGGGGGCATGGAGTCAACTAGACCCGGCAGGGCCAACATGGCTGGTTGCCTACACCTCCTTCAGATTTGGGCTAGATGATGGGCGGAAGGCGCCATCGATACATCGCCGGTTCGGATGGTGGGCTTGTACTGGCTCGACAGATCCTCCACACTTTCTGAGCACCGGTGGAGCGTCTTTATGTAAGTTATGATATAAGTAAATATTCAATATTTTGTAAGTGATAATTTTACATGCTTTTTTTTGTGTGCGGACCATATCGTACTCAAACATATTTCCATACGAGGTCGTGGATGATCACCACTTACAAATCGATAGGTACAAGATGATATTCGAGACCTTGATGGCGTGTGATTGATGACACATATTACGGTCGGCCCTACGAGGGTGTCGCCTGGCATGGGGAGCTCTACTTCCAGTCAGTTCCTTCTATCATCGTCAGTCCTTCTATGGCGATCAGACCTTCTACATATCGCGTCATATGACTCGCAATACCTATATTCCTATCAGATGATATGTCGGACTAGAGTCATCATGCGTGATCATCTCGTCCACCGACACACTGGTGCTATACTGCAGGAGGACTAATTGACTAGGGTTTAGAGTTCGATCTTTGAGTGTAAATGTTTTCATTTGTGTAGATTTAAAATTGCATACATAGAGTGTAATCTTAGTTGTAGAAGATTTAGAAGTGGGCTTGTGTCGCTCCAACGAGTTATAAGAGTGTTGAACTTATCATTTTAATTGTTCTTATTTATATATTTTTTTACTTCTGCTTGACTAAAAGTAGTTGTTTGCCTATTTCCATTAATGACTTCAAGATTAGCACCAAACAGAAATTGGATGTTTATATATTATTCTTAAGTATGTATGTATGCATAGATATTGAAACCATCATGATTAGCACCAAACAGAAATTGGTCTCAACACATAGATAGTATGTTGGATGGTGTTAACTCATTATATAATGCTACAATGTATATAAATTATCTTGTTGATTTAAAACAAATTCAATGTTCAGGTTTGCGACAATAGAAAAGAAATGAGAAAAAGTTAGTGCTAATACATATATAATTATATTGACATACATACTTATATGCCTATGTGTATACTCATATACACCATATATTAAAGTATTACGACAAATTATTTCAGTTCTAACTTCCTACAACTACAGAAATCCTAAATACCTCAATTTTTAACTTCCCAACAAATGTGTCTACTCACTCAAGAATATAAGTAGGTGGATCTTCCCACTAATTGAAAGCATTATTGAATATCTCTGAAATGGAGTCAAGAATCGTGTAAAAACTAAATCTTACTAAATGAGAGGAAAGTTAACGTCGTCAAGCGAATGCAGAAAACTAAAAGTTTATCGAATACGACAAGGCCGAATGCAGTGTGGTCGGATCTACGAGCGGAAGTTCCAAGAGGGGAGAAGCGTTGAGTTCGGAGTTCCTCGAGCGGAGTTTCAGAATCGAGCGAAACCGATAGACGTCAATATTTATAAAGATATGTCTACATTCATTAGTGGCCGACAATCTCATCGTCTAAGGCATTATACATATTCTTAAATTTTTTTTTTATTAATACTCAATTAGCTAATTTGTATTTTAACTGTACTCAATTTAAAAAAATTGACTTACATAATACTATTGTGATTCGATCACATATATGAAAAAGATCTCTACAACTCCTACTGCAGCTGAAAAGTCTTTTGTGTTGACTGAAATTTTTATTTCAGAAGTCCTGTGGTCATTTCGAGGAGTAGCCTCCCATTGCACGCATGCGGCCCTTCTGACGACGTGCCACCTTTGTTTAACATTAATTCTGAGAAGAGAGAACATAGAGTTATGTCTAAATTTTGGCACCGGTATATATATTTTATATATCAATTATTTTTTTTTAATTGTAAAAAATATTTTAAACACTTTTAATATTAGTATATATGTACATAATTATTTTAACATAATTTAAAAAACAAAATTTTTAGCTTTTTTATTTATTATTTTTTAATTATCCTCAAAATATTTTTGTATACACTATGAATGTATTGATCTTAAAAATAGTTAAAATATCTTCTAAATTTTAATAAAAAGAAAAAAATAGTGTGCAAATATATACATAAAAAATTAGGACGTAGCTTTGTCTGAAATGTAGTAATAATTTATCGTTTTAGAGAGAGAGAGAGAGCGAGCGAGCTATATCTCAGTTAAAGGACTCTATCATCAGAAATAACGACCAACCTGTAACACCATATATCTTATCCTATCTCATCTTCATCATCATCATCATTATCTAGAAAAGGGGCGTGCTCTCAAAATCTCTTTGGAATGAAACAAGTTAATCGATTATTATATTTGTGATTGAATTTACTTATTATCTCTAATCATTAAAAAAATCATTACGTTTGAATTTATCTCATGAACATATTCTTAATGTCACATAGCTTAGTTGAATGATTATCATTGGTATTAAGTATGGACCTAGCATTACCGCTTTGCCCGAGTTTTCTTTTTTTTTACTGAATTTTTTGAATTATCTCTTCTCACTTTTATGAGAGGACAAAAGTTATGCAAAGATATTATCTTGCTTAACAAACAACTACTAAAATTTTACGATCTGTTTAAAATCAATTTTATTTTATGTTTTTTATAAATTTATGTTATTTTTAATAATAAATTTATTTAAAATATTTATTTTTATTTTAAGAAATTATATTATTTTAAAAATACTCAAAAAAATTTTTTTTATGTTTTGAGCATTTCTTAAAATTACCCCAAATGTATCTTTAAGTTGATGATAGTCTGAGTGAGATAAAAGAGAAATTTAGAAATCATGATGGAATATTATATAATTATTGCACCCATTTTTTCCTCAATATTTTTTTTAGATAGGATAGATAATAAGGCGAAACTTTAGAAAAATTTTTATAGGTTCAATAGATCCAGGTAATAGATTTGTAAATATTATAAATAAATTATTAGACAAATTGAATTGGCCTTAAATAACATATTGAGTATAACTATATTTCTCAATATATATATATATATATATATATATATATATATATATATATATATACTATTGATTAGTTCTTGTAATAGGTGGATTAATCAATTTTAAAAATTATCATCAAGGATTTGAAAGTATTTAAAATTATATATACAAATTATTGATTAGTTCTTGACTTATATGGGTGTTTGGTGTCCAAACCACAATTTAAGGCTTAGCATTTACAGACTTGGCGTGAGTTTATGATTATATTTATTTAATATTTACAAAAAGTTTTATTATTAAATTAATATAATAATAGCATGAGATAGATTATTCTGAAAATTTTTAATGACTCAAATTTCTGCAATATGCTACTTGTGTTAATCTTTTTTATATTTTCACAGACTTAGAATATAATGAAGTTTTAAGGACTTGAACTTAAAAAAATTTAAAAGATTACCTCTCAATCATTAAGAAAAATAATTAATAAAAATTTAAAATTATATTATTTAGATTGCTCAATACTTAAAAAACTCAATAATAGTTTATTCTGTCAGAGATCTTTCAGTAGATTATGCTGACATCACTATATTATCTGTTACCTCAGTCTATACTTTCCCATTACTATTTAAAAAAAATGCCCCACTCCACTCCATACTGCAATTCTTGTTATTTTTGACTTTTTGGAGGAAGAGTATGGTAATCATTGTTAAGAGCCGGTGGTAAAAAAAATGAAGTAAAAATATATATATATATAGAGAGAGAGAGAGAGAGAGAGAAAGAATAATTTATTTATAATTAATTATGCAAATAAATTGAATTATTATTAAATATTATTTTATATATATATATATATAATCACATAATTGTTTATAGATTTTTGATTAATTATCTATATTTAATAATTTTTTTATAAGCATCTTTAAATTCAATGTGAATTTCTAATTATAATGCCTGTTTTTTAATTATCATATATTTGGGAAGAAGAGATTGGCACTGAATTATCAATTAATAAAAATTAGTAGAACATTGGAACTAAAGTCAACAAAGGAAGAAGAAGTTGCAATCTTTAATCTTTGGTTTCTTTTTGCATGCCACTTGCATGACAAGCGAGTACCTATTCTCTCTGCTGAAGTTTCTATGACACATACCTTTCCTTGCCATCATTTTCCTCTGATTTCGTTCTGCTTTTGTTTTCTTTTTTTTTTAGCTAAGGAGATATCCACCCTTATCTCATCCACTTTATGATATGTGATTTGGTATCCCCCACATCAGAATCAAAGCACAGTTTAACTCATAAGGTAGTCGCCTCAAGGAATCGAGCGTGGTGAGAAATCTGCATTCGCCTCACTCAATTTGATGGGTGATTTCGTTCTGCTTTGCTTTCCATTTTTCAAACGAAAGCCATATTTTGTGCTGTCGTGGGTTATTTTATGTTACTCCATTAAGCCTTGAACAAAATTCTCTGCTTCAAAGGAGAATCCATAATTCCTTCAGCTTTATGGGAAGTTATGTGAACTTCATGACCTTGATTTTTTATTTTTTTAATGGGTATCCACCAAATATCTTATTTATCTTTGTGAGAATATCGTTTGTCATCATCTGTCACAATCATCATCCACGCGTGTATGTCCCACATTCTGATCTCGAAGAATCGCAGATTGGAGAGTTCTCATCCGTGCTCGCTCTTGTCAACCAAACTAAGAGACGGTGGGTTTATGACCTTGATTTTAAGATCCAAAGCTTTTACTTTTTTGGCCTTTCAATTTTCAGTTCATCAATCATATGGAGATAAAAGCTATGGTCTTTTTCTTTTCTGTTTCTTCTTTCGGTGTAAACAATACGCCATTGTCCTGTTGTAGCTTTACGCAGAATGAAGAAAAAAAGGCTGCCCCACTAATCTGATTAAGCAGAGCGAGAACCTCATTTATGAATATTATAGCTTTTGGCCTCTTGCTGGTATGGAGGCGAAGGTGCATTATTCTTCTGACTTCTGGGACCTGAATTTTGTTTTTTGTGCTGAGTGAAAACCAATTTTCTGATCACTTGGAAACAAAAAAACCTGCATTGGTTGAAATTTGATGCTATATAATGTAGATAACTGATGAACTTTCTGCTCCATTGTTATCTTCTTTGGTTATGAGTGATGTGAATGCTTGATTCTTGTTGGCCTTCAATGGGGGAAATGAATAAGTTTCCTATTTTAGCAAGAATTTGATTAGCAGTGAGGTTTGCTTCGATCTAATCCTGCTTTAAGACTTGTGGAAGAAATTGGCTTCTTTCTGCTAGTCGGGTTACAGTCAAGAAATCATTTCACATCTCAGTCAGGTTAGTATTTGTTAGCATTGTGGAATATGTACGAAAGGCTTAGAATTTCTGAAGTCTGTTAGTTGAACATATCCTTGCTGCATCTCCTAGTGAGGTTTTCAACTCTTTTAATGAGTTTTTATTTTATTTTATTTTTTTATTTTTTACAACGAATAGCTTTAATTATGTGCTTAGCTGATTTCTTTCCCTTTCCTTCTCTTGAGTTTTTCATTTCTTCTTCCATGGAAAAATTCAAGGCTTGAGGGATTTGATTTCGAATAATATTTCTTTTGTAAAGATGATAATTTATTTGGTTCATGCCTATCTATTTCTTTCATTCTACAGAATAAGAAACAAATATTTTATTTGGTGAACTACAGGATTGCTAATTGTTCTCATTGGGATACTTAAATATTTTATTATTACTTTTCAACAATTTATGTAGAACTTTACAAATTACAAACTTTGCTGGTTTATTTTAATTGCTTTGAGTTTCTTCTTCAAGCAACAGTGAGCTCTCAAACCTCTAACAGTTACTGCACCTACGTTCACTGAAAAATTTTTTTTTTTTTTTTGTGGCTGGCTCATACTCGCTATTTTATGATTCATATAAATTGGCTGTTAAATTTGTCCGTTTTAACTTTTTTTCGACCGTTTAATCTGTAGGCAAGTTTGTATTTAAATGTGTTAGCCGAATTAAAAATTGTCTAATTGTTCTGGATACTGTTACAGGATTAAACTTATTCTGAGGAAACTCAAAGGCCGTGGCAATCTTTGATGATGGAGAATGGTGTCTTTGACCCTGCATCGTCATTAATACATCATAGTTACATGGCCATAGATGGTTTTAGCACAAATATGATGTCTGGTTCTCTCATTCAATCTGGTAGTTCAGATCATGGAAAATGCAGGCAGATTTTGCATACAGATCCCCATTATTTTACTTACAAGGAGGAAGTCTTTAGAAACATAACTCACAATGTAAATTCCAGCATTACTTGTTCTTCATTATTCACCTTAGAGGAGATGAGAAATGGCATCCCTATTGGCAGCTGTAGTACTCCAAATTTATCATCTAAAATCTCAATTTGTTCTGAATCTGTACCTCAACTTGACACTCGTTTCTTAACATCTCAAAATGATGACAAATCAGGTTTCCAACTGCACTGCAAAGAGGCCTATGATGAGTTTTCTGAGAATCGGTTGTCTTCAACTCTAAGTTCGACCAGTGTTCACTCATCTTATCTTGTAGGAAGCTCAGAACAAGGTTTCCTTAGCTTTGATAATGAGCTCTCCTTGAGACTTGGCTCTTCTCATCCTTCTGTTTTGAACTTCTCGAACGCCAATGACAAGTACATACATGAGAGCTGCTTCTACAACGCCAATGACCAGTACATAGATGAAAGCTACTCAAGTAGCTGCTGCGGTTCAAAAGATGTTAATGAGATGCATAATTTTGCTCATGATTATAATTCCTTGTTTGAGAATCAGCAGAAACTTCCTTTCTACCATGGATCTTCTCTTCTGCTGTTAGACTGGAGATATCTACATGCGATCCAAGAGATATTTGCTGAGCTCACCAGTTATGCACTTGAAGATGTGGAAGAGATTGATGATTCACTCATTGGTGTCGTGTCTGAGAACAAGTTGTCTTCTTCCAGTTGCTCTATTGTGAAAGGTTTCACGCAAACTGGTTCTAGTGACTTGCCATTTTGTTTTTGTGAAAGTGAACATGAGGAAGATAAAGATTGTCAGCCACAGGAGCAGCTGTGTAATTCAAAGAAATCTGAACTGATAAATATGCTTGAGATGGTATGAAGAAATTTTGTTTAATTTTATGGTAATTCTTCATCATTGCTTAGCTGAAAGAGATTCATTATTTAGTGTTTTATCTTGGTACAGGTTGACCAGAGATTCAACCAGTTCATAGATCAAATTCAGAATGTTGTGTCAGCATTCCATGCTACAGCTAAGTTGGGATCTAATCTACCTGCTCAATTCCCTCTCCGCACAATATCCAGCTTCTATAAGACGATAAGGAATAAGATTACAGAACATATTGCTTCTAACGATCAAGAACCTCGCTCTGAATGCATGCAAGAGGAAGAAGGAAACTTTGGCTCTTCTTTCTTGAAGAGACAGTGGGCTCTACAGCAGCTAAAACAGAGAGATCAGCCATCCTGGAGGCCACAGAGAGGCTTACCCGAAAAATCTGTTTCAGTTCTTCGGGCATGGATGTTTCAGAACTTTCTGCATCCGTGAGTTTTTTTTTTTATATATAGTTGAACAAAAGTAATGCCTTGGTAGTATAGAATAATATGGTCTTTATTGTTATTTTGTTGAAATATGATATTTTTGAAAATAATGAAGGTACCCTAAAGACAATGAGAAGCAGTTGCTGGCACTTAGAAGTGGATTAACAAAGAACCAGGTAACATAACTTTTATAGTTTTGGTTCATTTTTATCCAGTTATTTAATCATGATGGTTGGGTATGGAATACCAAAATACCACGTTTAGCCCTGCACTAGTATTCTTAGAATACAACAAACTAATTTCTCTTCCAATGTGGGACTATTCTTCTCTCATGAGTATCTAATCACGAGCGTCACAATAACCATTCCTTTAACTTAGTTATCCATTTTAATAATCACTCTCCCTCGAATAAAACTTTTTTCAATAGCAAGTATACTATGTACTAAAGGCTTAGTTTATTTTGATGCAAGAGATTTCAGAGATTAGTTTCAATAAAATGGTTTCAATGAATTCTATTTCTTTTGCAATAACTTATTGGGAAATTAATTTGTGTTTTTCTTGGTTGTAGTGAATTTCAGTTTCACCCATTGATCTTATATTATGTCATTATTCTTACAAAAAAAAAAATTTATAATCTACCCATCATTTCATTAATTTTGTTATTCTTACCTTATGATATGTAAAAAAGCAAAGTTGAAGGTGACTCTCAAGCCCTCAATTATGAGGTTTATCATATGACATAAGATCCAAAAAAAAAAAAAAAAAGGAACTCATATTTGTTCACTTTCTATCAAATAAATCCTTGAATTGATTTTTGAAAGTGATTTTATATCACTTTCACCGCCTTTCTTCAAACTACCGCTAAGCAAGGTTTTGAAAACTAAATTAAACATTAAATGAAATGGGAGTTTCAAAGTTAGCTGAATTGAGAAATTGAATTAGATGATATAATAAATGCTAAAATTATTTTATTATAACTTAAATAATATAATAAGTACAAATTAATGATATTTCACGGGTTCAGCCTATAATATTTTAATTCAGGACATTTTACACTTAAATATTTTGAATATAATACTAAATTAAAATTTTGAGATATGACAATTTAATTATTTTTTTAATTTAAATTTTTTTATTTTTGACAACTAGATTATAAATAAAAAAATTAAAATTTGATCAATATTAAAATATATCATTTTGTCAAGAACCAGTCTGGTTCAACTGTTCATCTAGCTAGTTATGTAGAAGCAATTTTTTATGTGGATCAAATTGGCGGAGGACCAGTCCACAGTTGAGCCATTCAAACTCTCCAATCTTGTATGCTCATCAACTTAAGAGCTTAATTCAAAGAAGTATATTAGGAACTCAACACTTGTATAAAGATGTGTGACAATTTACCACTCTAATTTTCTTATCTTATTACTACTTCATTGTTGTTTAAAAAAATCATAATATAGCTAGTTTACTTGATCAAATATGGAGCTTCTCATAAGATTTCTAATTTTTTTCCCCCCTTCTTCTGTGTTGTAACAGGTCTCAAACTGGTTTATAAATGCTCGAGTTCGCCTATGGAAGCCTATGATAGAAGAAATGTATACTGAAATCAACAAGAAGAGTCGAGCCAAAGGATCTGGCAGCCAACACATAGGCCATGGAAATAGCTGCTACCAGAGAAATTAGATGAGTTAAAGTAGTGATTTTGAATGAGAAATGGAATTAGTAGCTGTTTATAATTTCAGCTCATTTATAGGAATTAAGAGAGCAAGTGCAGATGTACTTCTTAATATTTTTTATAATATTTGTATCTTTTGACTGCCTTCTTCTTCTTCTTCGGAGGGTGCTGGTCTTCATCTAATAATACTTCTATATATGTATCTCAAGCTCCTTGCACATAATTGAAGGTATAATAGAGCTCATTTGGTTGATTGTAGTTTGAAAAAAATGATTTGGTAAACGTGAACTTTTCAACTTTATCATGTGATTGAATGTAGATAGAAACAAAAGTTGAATTGATTTTTTTTTTCGAAAAATTTTGAATTAATTTAATCTCAAACACATGATATATGCAAAATTTTGAATCCAAGATTTTTTTATTAGATACCTAAGCTCCTAACCAACAGGCTAAATGAGCTTACATTGAACGAGAAAATTCACAACTCAAAACTTTCTTTATTATAATGATTTTCTTTTCAATCATAGATTGAATAAAACTAAAATAAAAGCATCATTTTAAATAAATGATTCTATTTTTAAGTAACTAAATGAGATATGAGTGTAAAGCAATTAAAAGTAATTGAGTGTTAATCAAGTTAGGGAGAAGTCGTAAGATTAGGGATTAATGTGATCGCTTAATCTTTCTTGGTTGATGAATGGTGATGATAAAGAGAAACAAATAGAAGAATTTACTCTAAAGTTAGAAATTTTAAAAGTAATAAAGAGCTTTTTTTTGGGAGAAAAGTTGGTTCAAAATGGGCATAGCTAAATTTAACTCAAGTTATAAGTAAAATATTTGAATTATAAGATAATTGGTTCCATTTTTTATGAAAAATTTTATTAGAAGAAAGTGAGTGAATTTAATTATAAATTTATTCACATTTGAATACATCAGAATTTAAACTCATGATCTTATCATTGCAAGCCAAAGCTCCCAACCATCATAGAAAAGTAAGTCGCATAAATAGATTGTATATCAAAATATTCTCATATTATTTTTAAATAGTATAAATATAATACAATATGAAATAATAGAGAGAGAGAGAGAGATTTGGAGATAATATAAAATAGTATTTCTTGTAAATAATTATGGTATATTTTTTAGCTCTAAAAAAATTGTCTTTCTTTACAACTTCTAACTCAATCCCTAGTCATCTCTCTCTCTTTCTCTATCTTTATACACACACACACACAATAGCAACAACAAAAAAAAACATGATAAGCTATACCAATTATTATGTTAAGCACCATAATATCATAAGTTTATAAATATAAATATAAAGTATGGACTATGTAATGGAAGACAATTAAACATGTAAGCATAATATTAATATCCAAGTCTTCAATATAGTCACCACTAAAGACGTTACATGCAGTACATAAATTACTATAACTCTCATTAAATAAATATAAGTAGAACAGTGAATGTCAATCTATAATCTATGTTTGAATGTGATCTCTTCAAGAGAAAGGCCATCCATTTAACCATGTTTCTGAAATGATTTGACCCCATCATTGAGATCGTAATAAACAACATATTCAAGGGCCACCAAATCTATAAATTATGATGTGGATAAAAAAACTAAAAAATAAAGAGACTAACCTGAATTCTCTTTTTTATGGAGAATATTTATAGAATTACAAAGGCTCACAATGACTCTAAAAGATCCATCCACTTCATGATCACACAATTATAAACATCATTCATTTTATTCACGAGTTTATCATGCTTTATGTAGCATTATAATTTTATATTAAAATGCATTTATTATTTAATCTTTTTATTAATGTATAATGATCAATTTTTATATGTTAGTATTGTATCAATCTAAAATAGTTCATGTTTATGCTAACATCTTAATGCTAATAGAATTTGGTCAAATTTATATCAAGATGTGTATATATCTAGTAGATGTCTTTATACAAAAGTTAAACAATAAAAACTTCAAAATAACAAGCCTATAACAACCTTATGGTGGTGGTGGTCGGTGAGGACTTCCAATGATTGTCGGTGATGTTCTTTGATAGTTGCTAATAGTGACTGCTTTAAGCTCGCAAGCTTAGATCTTAATTTTTTTCTTCATTTTGAGAATGAGGTCTTATTTATATAGTTTTAGAAAGGATATTTTAGGATGACATCATTTTTTGATATAACACCACATAAAAACTTTGGTATTTCTTCTTTATTATATATGTGTGTGCTAGATCTTCGCACAAAGCTAAGACATAAAGTTGTTTACTCTTCTCAACATCTCCACCTCAAACTGTTACATGCTAGAAAATTCATTGCGATAGAGTAAGTAATATTATATCTTAGCTTTGTATAAAAATCTAGTGCACACATAGATAATAGAGAAAAACACCAGAGTTTTTACATGAAAAATCCAAAAAAAACTATATATATCATGGGGCTGTTGACCTCACTTTTAGAGTGAGGATTTAATCTTCCCATCTTAGGCTTAAGATTCTTCTAGACAATAGAATCTTCTTAGTTATATGACACTTCTAGTGCCTAAGTGAACACTTAACCCAAACCTAGGGACTTAGGAGGACTTGCCATAGGTTTAGGTTATGTCTTAGGATCTCAAGATAACGTACCCACCCTATGGCCTAAACCAATCTATCCCCTTAGCCAAATCCAATGTCAAATTAATCCAACCAAAATCTAATTGAATTCCATTTCATATCCAAGCTCCAAACTAAAATGATTTAAACCTAAATCCATCTTAATCCAATTTGATTGAAATCAAAACCTATAATCATTTTCAAATGATCAATTGAACCTAAACCAACACCTAACCCAAGTCAATTTGGTCAATTTGATCAAATTGATTAACTTAGCCCATTTGACCATATGAGGCCAATTCAAATCCAATCAAAAATCAAATCAAACCAATTGAACTAGAACATCTCAAATCATCATTTGAACTTGACCCAAGCCTTGGTTTGACCCAATTTGATCAATTGGTCAACTTAACTCAACCTAGCCCAATTTGACCTACATGGGTCAAATTGAGCCAAACCTAACCAAACCAAGCCCATACCCTTTCAAACTGGCATGACTCATCCTTGGGTCACCATGGGTCAGTATAAATCCAACCCAACCCAAACCAAACTTGAATTAACTCATTACCCATTGGGTAAAGCCTTCCAAATGGGATACAACCCACATTTGGATGTTCAAACCCACTCTCCTACCCTTAGCAGCCACCTTAAGCTCAAATTGGACATGAGGACCACTGGCTTGCTAAAGCTGGTTGGGTCAACCATGAGCTAAGTGGAGGTAAGCTGACCCATCCATTCCCATTGGTGCACCTTGAGGAGGTGGTATACTCCACCTCAGCCCTTGCTAGCCTACTTCCCTCACTCACCCACTCAAATCAAGTCACCTCAGCACCTCCCAACCACACACGACTGCCTATGTCGGTCGGACACCTGCAAAAATCAGAACCCATCTATACCGTCCGATCCCAGTGGGGAGAGGGTATACTCTCCCCATATCGATCCAAACAGGAACATTGAGCATTCAAAGAGCTTGGGAGTAAAGAGATGATCTTCCCAAGCATTTACCCAACTTCCCAGAGCCTCCCCATCGCCAGAAACACCAAACCCGAAACAAGACAGAGCCTATCTCCATCTAACCTCACTTAACCTCCATCATTATCAAATTAACTTCACTCACACCTCCTAGCTCTTGTGATAAAGAACAAATCGATTCCCCGATCGATTCGAGCACTGGAGACCACTCCTAGACCAACTCCAACAAGGATTTTGGCAACGTTTAGTCCGTAACCACTAGTGAGGAGGCAAGGTGCACGGTTCTCAGTAGTGCTTCATCTCTTCAAGGCAAAGCTACCTTGGTCCATAGATTGCTAGTCCTGAGCTCCGGCGAGATAAATTTTGACAAATCGTAGAAAATCTACTTTTTGTTAGGCCTTTAGTGAAAGAAATCTTGTTCTCATGTGATTTCCAACATTATATCTCTCTAGATTTCTTCATTGAAGCTTTTGGAGTCGATCACTAGGCCTTACAAGCTCTGGAGAGCTTAGATCGAGCGGGGGAAGGCAGACGGTGTCCATCTTCTATCGCTCAAGGAATGAAGGATCATCCGCCATCCATTTCACATGATTATAATGGATGACCGTGATTTAATCTGCTAGATTATTTGATTTAAATCCTATAGGAATCGCGGGATTAATCCCCACCATCCGATCTTAAATCGGACGGCAGCGCATCCTGACTCACTATGATGTTGGATGAATTAAGCGACAATCCTGGTGCCATTGGAAAGCGGCCACGTCACTCCGCGTGTGAGGGATTAGGGATTAATTAGGATTTAAAATATGATTAATTGCACTAAAATTTTTAAAATCATAACTAATTATGGAAAAATCCAAAAAATATAAATAAATATATTTTGGAAAGTATAAACATATGAAAATTTAATAAAAATAATTTCATTTAATTTTGAATAATGATTAAAGCTTAATTAAGATTTAAATATTTTCTTAATTAACTTAATTAATCTCTAATTACTTGGGTAATTAATCCCAAACTTGCATGCTGAGTTAATGGGATGACCTCTACCTCCCTTGATTTTATGGGGATTTATTGGCTATGTAATTAGGAAAATTTGAAATTCAAACCTTAATTACCATCATAATTAATTTAATGATTATTTAAAGTCTCAAACAATAAAAATTAATTAATTTTACTTCACTAATCACTGATTAACAATGAGATGATGAGGGAGAGTGATTATGACCCCTATCATAATTACTTTTGCAAATTCATCTCATTAAAGAGAATTAATTAATGAGAGGTTTAATTAAGATTAATTAATCAATTAATAATGAAACCAAATCAAATTAAATCGATAATCACTTCAAATGATTAACATTAAATCATGGGTTCCTCTTTATGGTTTCAACCCTTAAGAAAATTATGATTAGTCCATAATTGTGGAAAAATCATGAAAGTACTTCATTAGATTTTTTAATCTAATTAATCTCTACTCATGAGCCATTTGCATTAGGTCCTTTAGGATCATTGCAATTTTATTTTTCTCATGTGCATATCATTTGTGGCTCATGATTAAATTGCTAATTGATTAAAGAAGCATAGAAAAGGGTAATTAAATAGATTGTTTAATGGTTCAATTTAATTAAATTATAAAAATCACTTAATTATCTTTCCTTAAATAAAGTAAGATCACCAACATGAGAATGGGATAAAAAATAGCAAATGATCTCTCCTCTTTAAGTTCAATCAAAATCTAAAATCAAATCAATAAGAAGCTTTAGTTTTCTTTAAATGATTTTTTATTTAATGTGAATTTATCTTTTTCAAAATCAAATGAAATTTACTTATATAAAATTGCATGTGTTGGCTTAATCTTATTATATGTGTGGCTATTATCACTAATAAATTTAAAATTAATTTGCAAAAATTTTAAATTGATAATAACATTTATGTATAGGATTTGCATTTGTTTATAACTTAAGCATGTGAAGGTAGTGCTTTCTGTCCTACATTAATGTATGAATTTACATATGTTTGAATAATAATAAGTATACAATCTGGACATCCCGGGAATACAAGGTTTTAAATAGCCCCAAGGAGGTCATTCGATTATCTTACTTCCCTGGTTAACAAAGGCATGTACTTATTTAATTTCATTTCTATGTATATTTATATCAGAATTTGGATAAAGCTTTACTTTACATGCATAAATCATTCAATCAAATATATATATATATATATATATATATATAATCTTTTTATAATTTGCATTCTTATAATTGTATATATATTCATATGTATTTAAGATAGTAAGTATATAGTCTAAACATCTCAGAATACGAGAGTTTAAGTAGCCCTAAGAAGGTCATTTGATTATCTCACTTCTCTGGTTTAAAAACTGGCATGTACTTACTTACATCTTTTATACATGTATATGTGTATTTAATTAGAGAATGAAGTCCCACTTTTATTAAAAATATATGCATCCACAATCATTTAAGTATGCCAAAATATGTTGTATGTATAGGTATATTAAGTGTTAAATCATATGCATGGTATGGGTGATGAAAAAGAATGATTCAACATATTCTATGTGATGATAATTCAACCACATTATTCTTAAGATGCCTTTCATGTTGAATAGAATTCTTTAAGGTTAACCAAAACTTTGAATTAAATAAAAAATTTAATAAATCATTCACTAAAAGAAACTAAATCATAAAAATGTGCTTTTAGGAAATAGCTTAGGGTAGGGATGAAGGAGGATAAGCCTTGTTCTTCTTTTTATAACACTTAGATGCTAAGTGTAAATCAAATGAAATAAATAAAATATAGAATTAAAACTTGTAAATCCTCTAAACAACTTAAAATAAAATTATTAAGCATGTTAAATTAAATATTTTCAAATTTAGAAAATCATAATTCAAAATACTAGCTAAAACATACCACACTAAGTCTAAACACACACATTAGAATGCTAAGTCACAACTTCTAGCTTTAAGTTAAAACGGTGTATGTAATGATGATGTGTTTTATTTTATGATGTAATGTTTTAGACTGAATGTTAGAAATGTAGATCGTAGGATGTTAGGCCGCTGGTAGCCTAATATTATTTTGTTGCAGGGGATTGTGTTTAAAGGGCTGCTAAAAATTAAATATAAATATTCTATTTACAGGTTCCTTATGCCCCTTAAGCATAATCCATGTTAAGACAGGTGGGCTTGGTTACCCATGTGTAAGGTGCTAAGTTTAAATTATAAAATATAAATGTTTGGATATGTATGTATGTTTAGCTAACATCTATTTTGCATGTATAATTAGATTTACTTTTACATAAAAATATAATTTTGCAATTAGAATTATGATTGGTGCTATGGGGTTTAGGATGAGTAATGGCTAGAAGGCTTAGTCCTAGGGTGCCCTCTGAAGCCTTGGAGTAGATCAAGTCAAGAGAAGGAAGAAAGAAGAAATGAAGAATGAAGACCCCCATAGCATGTATTCAATTATGAATTGTAATGTTATTTTATAATTTCGAGCTATATAAGGGTAGAGCTCAGCTACCCAATTTTCTCTTTTTTGGGGTGTATGATGGTACCTGGCTACACCGACCTCTTATTATTTCATGGTAGTCTATAAAATGATTATTTTTGTGTTTAGTTTGTGTACTAGAACAACATGATTTTTATAGTTTCTTCATGATTGATGTTTAATGCGTGGCCTGAATACGGTAGGCTCTTAGGAAAAAAATTAATTTTTTTACCCAATTAATAACTCATAACTAAAATTTAAAACAACTTTCAATCTCATTCTAAAGCTTAGGATGTAATCAAGATAACTAAAAGATTTAACAACCCCTTAATTGTATGTTGTATGTCTAACATCATGCATATCATATTATACCACTCTTGCGAAATGAGGGCCTCCATTTTGGCACTTTAAGGACCTCTTGACCTATGAGCAACCCCTTATGATGGAGCTTCACCCTATTTCTCTCTTGATTTGGCCAATAACCAAATTTTATCATACATTTAAGCATAAAATATCCCAAGCCTTTGTCCAAAATATTGTATCAAAAATAATATAAAATTTGAAAAGATTTTACATTTAGACTAAGTCATATGCTCATGCCAAACATGATCTAGTTTCTTAGGGAGTGAGTTTAGAACTCTAGTCTCTTTCAAAATTAAATAATAGCTTAAACCATCTTGTAATTATATAAGACCAACCTACATGGTTTAAAGCGTAGGAGGTGTTAGCTGGTAGCCACTCCAGGTGGTAGTAAGTCCAGAAGAGTCATATGGTTTATTCTCTTTTGTGGAGATAAACCTCATGTCCCCTTTCCGCTTAGATTTAGGTCATGCTCTAGCTTGTGCTAAAGCTTCCTAGATTTAGAATATGAGGTTGCATGTTTCTTTCAGGCTACAAGCATAAATCCTCACTTCTTAGGAATTTCTATAATCTTGTGTTGATAGATTATAAGCCTTAATAATCTAATAAAATTTCAACTCAAACAAAATAAATACTCTCTCTTTCAAACACATAAAGCCTCACCATAGGATAGATTGGAGTGCTCACTAGGCTTCCTAATATCATGAGCATTTCCTAGTTAGTTTCCTTTGGATTCCAAAAATAAGTCTCCCAATTGAACAATCCCATTTGATTTTCCAAAAATACCAATTCTTTAATAGTATTCACGTTGAAATCTTTGGAGATAATGATTGACTACTTTAATCGAGAGTATTCTTTGAAAATCTCATTTTCTATAATGTAGTTGACTATGGAGGCTTGCCTCCATAGGGAACTAAAGAACCTAGCATGAAATAAGCCCTTCTTTACTTTTTCATGTAAAGTAGAGGAAGAATCTCTAGTATATACGAAGACTCATCATGCCTTAGGAGTTCTTATTAGGTGATTAGGTCGATTATAGAGTGATGTTCCTATCTTTCGAGATAGTACATCATACCTCAATGTCGTACCCCCGAAGATCTATGTGGTGTCCACCTAACGCATCCGAAATAAACACCACAGAGGCTTGACCTAATTAAAATAATTCAATATATAGATGAAATTATATTATTCAACTCTTCTCTATAGTTGGAGAAAATAATATTACAAAATTATGAGTTGTATAAAAGTTAAGCAACAACAACTTATAAATAAAAAGTTTCAACAACTTTATGGTGATGATTAAGCTATAACAACCACTGGTGATGGTTGATGATGAATGTCGATTGTTATCAGCGATTATTATTAGTGGTGGTTGACAATTGTTATTGTTGGTGGTAGACTTCAAGATCCTAAACTTAGCTCTTACTTTCCCTTTTTTATTTTGATAATGAAGTCCTCTTTATATTATTTTAGGAATAATATTTTGATAAATTGAGCCAAAATCTCAAAACATTGCATCAGGTGGTTAGTACTGAATTCTTTGATCATAAATCTGTATTTTAACATTTAAATGTCTTAATGACCTTGGATTTTAGTGATATTGTATAAATTCTTTTTATCGAAAAACTTGATTCAACTATATGCATGATAGATTTAGAGATCATTAACCCTTCAATTGATACTTCAAAGTTTATAAATCTACTTTAAAAGCTTAATTTGGACTCATTTAATTCAGATCCATCCACTCTCAGTGTAAATGGGTTCATCTCATCAAGATATACAATTCAATTGTATATTATTAAAATCAAAGTCAAATTTAATTTTAGAAGATTCCAACATATATATCACCTTAACATTTGTGCATGATTGATCGAATTTTAAAAGGATATATCATTTGTCCCTTATGTCAAGACTATAAAACTTATTTTATCTAAAAAATATATGGTGAGTTATACAACAAATTTGAAGCATAAAATTATATATTTTGTTAGAAATATGCATAATATAATCACTCTCTAGACATGAACTTAGATCTTTATTTAGGATTGTAAACTAAGTAACTTTTTTATAATTACAATTTTTGCTCTCAAAAATATTAATGCTTCGATTGGTGCAAAAACCACCAAAAAATTTTAATCTTGCTTCTTCGAAACTTCTCAAATTTTATTGAATAAGCTTCGTTGTATTTTTCTAAGCCTTTTAGCCTTCTTATGCTTTTTCTTATACATGTATCTTTTGAGATTTTTAATGTACCTATATTTTCTGAGGCTTTAACCTTCTAAGAATTTTGATGCATCTATACATTTTGATGTCTTTATCTTATATATATATATATATATATATATATATATATATATATATATATATAAAATGAGTGGAGTTCTTTTAACTACTTTCCTCTTAGAGTTTTTATAATGAGGATCCTATCAAAAGTGTGCCTTTTAAAGGTTACCAATAGAGATTTTATCTGCCACCTGCTCTTATGGGATCTTTTCAGTGAGGATTTAGTTCATTACTTGTTTAACATTAAGGTTTCCTCAAGGGTGTATCTCATAGGAGTTATTAATTGAGATCCTTTAAGAAAATGAAAAGCTAAACTTCGTTGAGTTACTAATAGATTGTATGTTTGCTGAGGTAGATGTGTCACAATTAAAATAAAAGATATTCTCTTAAAACTAATTTCAGATGATATATCACTTGTTGAACACTAATTTAGTAGTGTCAAATATTATCATCAACTTTGTTACCATTAGAATCATTTGAGATGAGATTTGTTAAGTGTTTCATTCTTGGTCATATCTATGGCCCATCAATGTATGCCTCTTCTTATATCAATGAATAAGCTTGTTTATAATCAATATGCTAAATATAAAGTTTAAACTTGATGAACTCTTCATCTTTGTAATTATACTTTGGCTTGAGAAATTATAACTTGTAGGAGAAGAAGCTTTTTCATGTCAGTATGTATTTTCTTTCTTTATATGAATATGACTAGAACTTTGTCATAATAGCGATAAAGTGTAATGATGCTATAACTTTAATGAGGCTTCTCACTCTTTATAAGGTGGGTTGTGAAAGGCTCATCTTAAAAAAAATTATCTTTATTGAGTTGTTATGTAGAATGCTAATTGACAGCATAAACTTTTGTGAAAAAGATAGAGAAAAATCTATTAGGTATGTTTGACTTATACAAGGTTATTTATTAGGTGTTATTGGATGGAATTAACATATATAAATGAGGTTAAAAAATGCACAAAGGATTTTTTATTTATCTAAAATTATATATTATAATTTTACTTGATGGTGTTAACTTATGTGGAAGCAATCAAAAGAAATCTCCCAAGATTTTTGACTTATCTAAAATTGTATATCAGATTATTACTCAATGTCATTAACTTGAAGTTTTTTAATTCATTTACAAATTTTAATTTATATTTTATTTTATTTCATATGATTTACCCTTAACAACTAAGTGTTATAAAAAGAAGGAAGAGGATTACCCTCTTTCATCCCTACCGTAAGCCAATTTTTAAAGCATATTAATTTGGTTTAGCTCTCTTTAGTGAATGGCTTTTGATTTTTAATTAATCCTAAGTTTAAGTTAACTTTAAATGACCTTATTAAATAAGAAAGGATTTTTAAGATTAATCTAATTGAATTACTACCACATGATATATATTAAATCATTTCTTTCCATCACATGTATCATGCATATGATTTAATACTTAGCATATATATACATACAACATATTTTAGCACACTTGAATGATAAATGTATTTATATGTTTGAAGTTTACTTTTTATTTGATTGAATTATTTGTTGTATGTAAATTTAAAGCTTTATCCAAATTCTTATACAAAAATACATAGGGATGAAATTAAATAAGTACATGTCGTTCTTAACTAGGGAAGTGAGGTAATCAAATGACCTCCTTGGGGCTAATTAAAGCCTCATATTCTTGGGATGTCTAGACTATATACCCATTTGTATTCAAACATATGTAAATTTGCATACATGAACATAAGAAAGAAAGTTCCAAATCTCATGAAGTATGTGCCATTGTTAACCAGAAAAGTGAGGTAATCAAATGACCTCCTTAAGGCTAGCTAAAGCCTCATATTCCCGAGATATCCAGACTATATACTTGCTTGTTCAGATACATATAAATGTAGGCACAATTAACAGAATAAAAATTATGCAAAGGTTGTATTTTCTTTAATCGGATTGTTTATGTATATGAATTAAAGCTCTATCGAAATTCTAATATCAAAATACATAAGAATAAAATCAAATGAGTATGTGCCTTTGTTAACTAGGGAAGTAAGGTAATCAAATGACCTCCTTGGGGCTAGCTAAAGCCTCGTATTACCTAGATGTCTAGACTATATACTCAATACCATTCAAACTTATGTAAATTAACCTATGAATAAAAGAGAGAAGACTTCACTTCATATACTTAAACTATAAGCATATGCTCCTCCTATATATTTATAATTATCATCACAACATATGTTGTTATTCATTTATAAACTTTTAGAAAATATATTTAGATTATATAGTGATAATAGCCACACATATATTTAATTAAGCTAACACATGCAAGCTTACATAAAGGAAATTAATTTGATTTTATTTAAATATGAAAGCATTAATGCATGAAATCAAATGACATACAACATTTAATGTGCTTGGAAAGGAATAATTAAATACAACACATGATTCATTCAATTAAACTAATTCCTAAGGATAATTACAATAAATAAATCCATTTAAAGAAAACCAAAAAAATCCTTTATTAATTATGATTTGGGATTTTGATTAAGTTGAAAGAGAAGAATTTATCACTTGCTAGTTTAATCACATTACCACATTAGTAATTTGGTTGGGTTTAAGAAAAATAATTAGGTGGATTTTATGAATTAATTAAGTTGGATCCTTAATTAAATTAATTAAACACCCTTACCTATGCTTCTTTAATTTGATTAACCATTTAATTATGAACCACAAATAATTTGAACATGTGAGGAAATAAAATTGCAATGCTCTTACAAGGACTTAATGCAAATGGTTCATGATTAAGGATTAGTTAAATTAAAGAACTTAATTAAGCACTTTTATGATTTTCCCAGACTTATGGGCTAATCATACACATAAAGAGGAACCATTAATTTCATTATAAATTATTTAATATGGTTATGGTTTCAATTTTATTAATTAAGCCACTTTAATTAACTAATTAATCTTTAATTAATGTCATTTTAATTAATTTTCCTTTAAAGAAAAATGAGCTTAGGAAAAGAGGTTAAGAAGGAGACCCTAAACCAATTTCCCTTTGCTCATTCACTGTTCAACGATGATTAGTGTACTTAATTAATTACTTTTTATTATTTAGGGGGTTAATTAATTAATTAAACCAATTAAGAGAGTGATTAGGGCTTAAATAGTCAATCAATTAATCATAATTAAATAAAGTCATCCCCAAATCCATAACCAATTTAATAATTTAATTAATTACTTTTAAAATTAATTAATTTTAAATAAATCTCCCCTGAAATTCCTTCAAAATAAATATTTATTTGTATTTTTTTATTTTCTATAATTTGATATGAAATTTTGAATTCTTAGTGATTAAATACATTAATTAGGCCTTAATTAAGCTTAATCCTATTGGTGCCACACAAACTACTGACACGGCGCACTTTCCATATCGCGCCGTAGGATTGATCACTTAAAGTCATCCAGCCTACATAGGCGACGCGCTTATCCATCGTCATCTAAGATGAATGGGATCAAACTTGTAGTCCCTTAAGGGATAAATCAGATTAATATAGAGGATTAATTACGACTGTCCATTCCAATCATGTAAAATGGATGGTGCATGATCTATCATCTTGAGATGAGAGACCCGCCTTCCTCCATTCAAGCTCACGAAGCTGATCAATTCAAAAATCATCGCACACCTCCATGAAATAGATCCAAAGGGATCTACCAATTGGATTTATGTGACATGCAACCTTTCTTCAAAAAGCTCCAAATAATTTTTACCAAAAGCTCGGTTTGATGGAATTAACTAAAGAGTCAAGACCAAAGGTAACCATTGGAAGCTTTGTCAGTAGATGAAGCTCTGAGTAGAACTTTTGACTCACCGCTTGCTCGAGGCCATTGTGGTTTTATTTTGGATGTGAGACACACACGATCTGGGGTACATTAAGTAATCGTATGACATTAAGGAATGGTGCACTATATCGAAAGATATAAATCTCCACCCTATAATGAACCTAATCACCTAATAAGGACTCCTAAGGCATGATGGGTCTTTGTGGTGAAATTTATTATGTTTGATTCTTCATCTAAACTTTCGCAAGAGAAAAATAAATAAATGAAGATCCAAAAATTTATTTTAAAAACTTCTTATATTGGACACCACGTAGATTCGCAGATATTCTTCTTAGGGTGATCAGGTATGACATTGAGGAATGATGTACTATCTCGAGAGATAAAAATCACCATCCTACAATAGACCTAATCACCTCAATAAGGACTCTACTATGTATTGAGATTCTTCCCTACTTTACATGGAAAAGTAAAGCATATTTTATTTTAAATTGAGTTCGTTAAGTTCCCTATGGAGGCAAGCCCTTAATTACATCATAAAGAATATGATTACTTAGGAATACACTCGATTAAGGTAAATGATCATTGTCTACAAAGATTTCAAAGATATGACTATCAATTAATTAGTTTACTTTCAGAAGATCAAGTAGGATTTATCAAGAGGAGGGAGTTATTATCAAAACTAAAGAAAGATAAGTATGGGATGCTTATGATACTAGGAAGCCCAATAAGCATCCCATACTATCCTATGGTTGGGCTTTATTAAAATTGAAGTGATTTATTTATTTGAGGTGAATTTTTATTAGAAATCTTACAATTCCACACACAAGATCATGAAAATTCCTAAGAGGTGAGGATTTATGCTTATATCTCCATACAAGTAAGAACCTAAATTTGGCAATTTGTGGGAGTTAAGTGAGGGATAATTTTACAATTTGGGTTAAAATTGATTTAGTTTATGCCAAGCTATTATTTACTTAGAAAGAGACTAAGTCCTTAAACACACTCCCTAAGAGACTAGATCATGTAGGGCATGATTAATGATTTAAATCTAATGCAAATTTTATTATTTTTATTTTTATTTTTGGATAATCAATTAGATGTAAGCTTTAGGATTCATATGTCTAATGCAAGAGAAATTGGATTATGGGCCAAAATCAGCGAGAAAGGAGATGTGTGTTTCAACCATGGCTTTCAAAGGTCAAGCCAAGTTCTCTGACAAAGGTGGAAGCCCTCCATAATAAGAGTGAAACAAGATGCTTTTTATGCATGATGTGAAAACATACAACATCCAGTTAAGGGGTTGCTAAATCTTTTATCTTGTTCATAACCTAGGCTTAGGAGAGGTTATGAATTGTTTATTTTTAATTTGAATTGATTACTTGGATACAAAATTTATTTTCCTAAGAGCCTAATTGTCATCCAGGCCATACATCAAAGCAAGGAAGAAATTAGAAAAGCATGCCATCTTAATGCACAAGCTAAACAATCATCAAACAATTTATAAGGCTAATGTAAAAGAATAAAAGACCTTTATGATCGGGCTCCACCGCACAAACCGAAAATAATTTGGGTAGTTGAGCTCTACCCTTAAACAACCTAGACTACAAATAAATATTACAATCAAGAAGGAATTCATGTTATGGCGGTCTTCATTCTTCATTCTTCATTTCTTCTTTCTTCTTTCTACTTTCTTCTTTCTTCTTTCTTCTTTTGGCTGGTTAGAATGTGGTTGCTCCAAAGACTTCACTTGGTACATAAGACATAGTCTTATGACCAATGTTCATCCTAATCCCCCACAATAATCATTCCAAATCCTAATTGCAAAATTACATAAAAATGGGAAAAAGTAAATCTAACTAAAACCTACAAAAATAGAGATTAGCTAAAACAAACCATACAATCCCAAGCATGTATATGAAAAAATTGGACTTAGCACCCCACATATGGGTAACCAAGTCCACCTGGCCTATTTTGGATTATGCTTAAGGGTATAAATAACCTGCACAATAAAATCATTTATATTTTTATTACAATGCCCCTTAAGCACAATCCCTTGCAGAAGATAATGATTAGACTAAGATCGTCCTACCATTCAGTCTACACACATACACCCTAACATTCAGGCTAAAACATTACATCACTAAATAAAATCAAGCATCAAATTATGCATCGCCCTAACATAAGACTAGAAATGGTGACTTATTAATGTGTGTCATTCAAGGCTTGTTAGCTAGATTTAAGGTTAGAGTTTTCTAAGTATGAAGGGTTCAACTTAGAGGGTGGTTTCATTTAAGTGGTTTAGTTGATTTGGTTTAGTCTTATTTCATGATTTGATTTAGTTTGAATGAACCTACAATTAATTATTAAGTGTTGTAAAGAGAGAAAAAGAGAAGAGAACTTCTCTGTCCTCCCTACCTTAAGTAACTTCTAAAGTAGATTCATTATTAATTTTTGTTTAGTGAATATTTTGTTATTTTTTTAATTAATCCTAAGTTTAGATTTTCCCTAAACAAACCTATTGAAAAAGAAATGCATTTTAAGGTTAAGTAAAGTGAATTACTATCACAAAACACACAATATTTTATTTCTTTCCAATATGTGTAACATGCATATGGATGAATCCTAAGCATATCTACACATGCAAATGGAAATAATAGCACACCTTCATGATGAATGCTAAGAGATGTTGCTTAATGAAATTTGGAATGTTTCATGTATGCATGATTTTGTTAAGTAGAAAAGAAAGAGATTCTTTTATCCACTATTCATATACACATTTACATGTATGAAAGACATAAGTGAGTATGATGCCATTATTTTCTACACCAGTGGTGTAAGATACAAGAACTACTTGGGGCTACTTAAAGCCTCGCAATATCGTGATGTCTAGACTAATATACCATTTTTCTTAAATACATGTGGATGTACAAAAGAAATGAAAGGAAAAAGAGTCATGCAAAAAGTTAAAGTTTTTTTGATTTATTGGTTGTTTAATTTACATGTGCAAATGTGAAGATCCTTCTTAAATGATAACATAGAAATGAATAGGAATGGATTTAAGCAAGTGTTGTGTTCTTTTCAAATGAACTATACACTTTGCAAATCATATTCAAAACTATATTAAAAGAGAAGAGAAGGAAAGTCACATAATGCACATCTTATATTATACTCACATGCAAGCTCATGAATAATTATAAGTAGCATACATTTCATTTGTAATGTTTGATTTATAAGTTTTGAAAATAATTTTAGATTTAGTAGTGATAAAAGCTATTCATATTCTTACTTTAGCCAAAACATGCAATTTGACATAAAGAAAATATTTCATTTTAATTTGATTTTTCAAAAGACATGAATGCATGATTTTCATATGACATACACATTTAACATCCTAGGAAAGAAATACAGTGATGAAAGCATGTAAATTCATTCACCCTAATTAATTCCTAAAGATAATCCTATGGAATAAGATTATTTAAATTGAATCAAAATTTTTTAAAGAAATTTTTAGTTATGTTTTGAGTTTGATTTGACTTTAGAAATGTGAAAAGGTTTGTTGGTCCTAACCCATCTCCCACATTTGTGTGTTATTTTAGTTTAATTTTTAGAATCATTAAGTTAATTTTATGTTTTATTTAGGTTAAGGTGTAAATTAAGTTCATTAATTACCCCTTACCTACACCTCCGTAACATAATTATTCAAACAATTATGAAAACATATGATATGCATCCACATTGAATTTAAATCAGTAATGCACCTTAAGGAAGAAAGGCCTAATGCAATTGGCTCATAATTGATGATTAATTAAGCTAAAGAGTTTAATTAAGTACTTTCATAACCCTTCCCACACATGTTGGTTGGATTTGATTTTCTTAAGCTTACTTAGGTTATTGAACACCTAAGTATTTACTCAGCAAAGGATTGATTAAGTGATTAAGTTTATGGATTAATTTTTGATTTTTGAGTTTGGTTAATTAAGCTATTTAATGAATGATTAAATCATTAATCAATTTGTAAATTAAATAAGTTTTCATTCAAATGAAATAGACTTAGGAGAAATGATTTAGAAAAGGCATCATAATCTAATTCACTAAGTCTATCCACTGTTCCAAGGTGGTTAACAAATTTAATTAATGAATTCATCATTATTTAATACAATAATTAATCATTTATTTGATTAAGGGAGTGATTAGAAGTGAGTCAAGCAATTCCCCTAATTAAACATTAATAAATCCCAAGAAAATTAAAGGAGGCAGAAGTCATCCCATTAAATATACCTGAGAAGTTTGGGATTATTTGAAGAAAGAATTAGAGAGTAATTAACATAATTAAATTCCTAATAAAACTCAAATTGCATAAAATTTATTGTTCATAATTAATTAAACTTAATTTTATATTATTCCCTTTAGAAATATCTTCAAAATGCATTTGAGTTTGTATTTGTTTTATTTTTCTACATTTAGTTATGCAATTTTAAAATTTCTATGATTATTAGATAATTAAATCCCTAATTATATATTCATTACGATGCCACATGGACCGACGCGGCGTGCTTTTCACGTGCATGGGGAATCATTATTTAAGTTATCACATCGTACACATAACCCATGTATGCGCTTTGACCATCCATTGAGATCGAAAGGTCAAGATCAAGCCCGTGGTATTAAAGGGATTAATCACAGCATCTCACACATTTTAATCTGGACCTTCCATCCAAAACACGCGGGATGGATGGTCCATGATTCATCCCTTCCTCATGAGAGAGATACCATCCATCCTTATTTGACTGAAGTTCACTTGAGATTGAGTGGGATTGATCACACACCATCTAGGTAGGAAGAAGACATCCAATGGTCAAATTGCATTGGGATGAAACTTTCTTTTACAATGGATCAAGGAATCCTACACCTAAGCTCAGTTTTGAGTCGGAGGCTATCACCGGTGCTCCCAACCATTGAGGTAGCTTTGTCTAGTGGAGATGAAGCCCTGTTGAAGGTTTGAAGGTTTGAGGTTGAGTAGATTTTCCAATTGGACAAACTCTTCTTCCTAAGCTTGCAACTTTGGTCTAGGTCCCTCCTCCCATGCCTTGGAAGTTTGGAAGAAACTTTGGATGAACTCGATTGGGTCCTCTGAGGGTGCTTACAAGAGTAATTGGCTTATGGTTGAGTGATGGATGAGTTGAAATTTTCAATGAGCTCCCCTATTTTTAGCTTGGGGAAACCGAGAATGGAGAAATGGGAATTTCTTGATGAAGCTTGGAGGAACTTCGAGAAGCTTGCTCTGAGTTCCTATGGCTCAATTGAGTGTGAATGATCTAAATTCAAGTGAAATTAGGGGGAGTATATCTCCCCTTAGAAGGATCGGATGACTTTTTTGATCAAATTGATCAGGGTCATTGAGTTTGTCAGGTCATTTTGGATGCCATGTGATTTCGTTTTTGGCAAAGGAAGGGAGTGGATGAGTTCCCATGTGCTCTTTTGAGTGGAGGAGTGATCTCATGTAGAGAATTTCCTATTGGGTGGTTAGTTTTGGCCTTGGGTTGGATTTGGTTGACCCAAATTCTTTTGGGTCATGTGCACCACACTCATTAGTGTCTACTTGGTCCACTAAGAGGGTGCCAAGTGCCCATGAAAATGATATGACCAAATTCCAAGTAGAATTGGCCATAGGTTGCCCCTTGACCTAGGGGTAAAATGACCATTTAGCCTTGATTTCACTTTGGGCAAATTTAGAATAGTTTGAAATTGGGTTGGGACAAATTTCAAAGAATTTGGAGTTGATTTGATATCATTTGGCTCATGTTGACCCATTTTGGTCAAAATGGGTCAACTTGGGTCAAGTTGACTAATTGGTCAAATTGGATCAAACTAAGGGTTAGGTCAAGTTCATATAAACATTAGAAATGTTTTAGTATCATTGGTTTTGTTCAATTTGATTTATATTTGATTTTGGTTCATTTGATTTCATTTATGTCAAATGGGTCAAGTTGACCAATTTGACCCATTTGACCCAATTGCTAGGTCATGGGTTGGTTTAGGTTCAGTTGGTCATTTGAAATATTTTGGTATATTTGGTTTAAATCAATTTTAGTTTAGTTTGATTTTGGCTTGATCTGACCTTTTAGGTCAAGTTGGGTTCATGGTCAATTGGGCTAAGTTGGGTCTAGTTGACTAATTGAGTCTTTGGTCAAGTTCAACAAGTGATTTGGAATGAACTTGACCTATTGGTTGCAATCAATTTGGCTTAGATGAAGATTTGACACATTTTGACTTTTTAGGTCAAGTTGGGTCAAGTTGGGTGAAGTGGTAATTAGGCTAGGTCAGGCTCAAATGATGACTTGGTCAAGTTTAAACATTGATCATAAACTGGTTTTGATTAATGGTTTCAATTAATTTGGCCTATGATGGATTTTGACAAGTTTAGGTTTCATTTTAGTCAAATGTTGACTTGGTCAACACTAGATTTGACTTGGTTTGACCCAATTTGGTGATTGATTATGTTATGATGATTGTTGCTCACAATGTGAGGCTTAGATGGGCTTAGTTCAATTTAATTTGGGTAGGATTAGAATTTAGCTCAAAAGTACTTTAGGTCACTTTGGGTCAAGTGACTTGATCAAGACTTGATTCAAGTTTTATTGAACTCACATATGGAATTATGATTGAAATATAAATCCATTTGCAAGTGGTTTGGAGTCAAATGGGTTTTGATTCACTTGAAAATTTCAAGTTCAAAGGGTGAACATGAGTTTGATTTGGGTTTGATTTTTGAATTTAATTTTGGTTTGGTGATTAAAGTTTGTGTTTATATTTGGATTCATGATTGAAGGTTTGATTAAATCATGAAGAAAAAAAATCAAGGGTTTGGCTTGATTTGAGTTTGATTTGATCAAGTTCAAGAATTTGACTTGAAAGAGTATAGATTGGATTTTGATTAGATTTGGGTTTGAATTTTGAATTTATTTTGGGTATTTGAATTTATATTTCATTTATATTTGTGAATATAAATGAGAATATAAATGGGTTATGAGAAAATCTCTTGAATTTGAGGTGATTTGGATTTGATTTGTGCTAAGTCTATAAGATGAAATCAGAGTGACTTAGGAAGGATTTTGGATTTTGGAATTCAATCGTGGATTTCAATCATGGGTTTCAATCATTTGGAATTGATTCATGATTTGAGAAAATCATTGGAATTGATTTAAGGTTTGAGAAAATCAATTAAGTTGGAATTGATTTGAGATTTGATTTGGAATTAAAGTTGATTTGAATTTGGAATTGGTTTGAGTTTGAAGTTGATTTGAATTAAAGTTTGACTTGAAGGAAGGAAGTGAGGATTTGGTTCAAGTTTTAGGGTAGGCAAGTTATCTTAACACCCCTAAGGCATGACCTATTATTATGGCTAACTCTTCTAAGTCTCTAAGGTTAGGTTGAGTGTTCACCTAATCACTAGAAGTGTCTTAAGACTAAGAAACTCTTAATTTCTAAGACAAGTCCTATGTATAAGATGGAGAGGTTGAGAACTCATTCTAAAAGTGAGGTCAACAAAGGGCGCCCAATAGGTGTGGTGTGACTAATAAGGTACACCGCACGTATTGGTGTTGATTGAAATGATCAACAACACTAAACAATCATAAGCACTAATAGAAATAATCTACTCCTAACCCAAGGTGTAGAAGGAATCAAGAGCTTAGTGCAATGTGACTCTGCTCATGTCAAAGACGTAAGAGAGTGAAGGGAGAATCCACTAGGGATAGAGTATGTGAACCTTCCACTAGGGAAATAGGTTTAAGTCATCCATAAGGGATGAGAGGTTTGATTTGATTTGAGTCTCACTAGGGATAAATTGATTTGATTTGTTGGATTATTTAGTTATTTTTGTTTCGACTCCACTGGGGATAGAAAAGTAAACTCTTGATTGGGGAGCAAGTTCAAGTCATCCACTAGGGAGGAGAGGTTGTGAAATTTGCTAAGGGATTAGAATTCAAAATCCGCTAAGGGAACTAGAAATATTTTCATCTTATTGAGGAGAAGCAAATAATTTATTTGATTTGATTGATTGTGAATTTGGTTATTTTGATTGTTTGATTTGACTCCACCAGGGAGGTTGATTGGATTTGTTTTATTTGTTTAGTTTGACCCCGCTGAGGGAGGAGGGTTGAATTTATTTTAGATTTTTTATTTTTGGATTTTGAGATGGACCCTGTTGGTTTGCAATGGATCACACTAAGTAGGGGCAATGTAGGCTTAAGCCTAGCTCAAATTTACCAATCCAAAGAGGTAGTCTACCAAACATATAGTAGGAGTAGCCAACCAAAGGGATTGCCTTTTAATGTGTAGTAGTTGTACTAGGAAGAAAGCATAGTAGGCATACATCCTCCAAAGTAGATTAGTTATTGGGGTGATCCATTGGCAAGGCAACAGATTGAACCCAACCTAGGGCTGACTATTGAGTGAATGCCGCTGGGGGACTTAAATCAACTCAAAAATAGTCAAAATTAATTTCATTTTTTAATTAATTTTGATGGATCCCATCAGTTTGCAATGGACTGCACTAAGTAGGGGCCATATAGGCCTTGGTCTAACAAAAATTTACCAATTCGAAGGGGTAGTTTACTAATCACACAGTAGGACTATCCAGCCAAGGGGGTGCCTTTCAGTTTGTAATGGTCAAGTTTAAGAAGAAATGCAGGGACTCACATCTTCCAAAATAAGAAACCACTGGGGTGATCAGTTGCTTGCATAATAAATCAAACCTAACTTAGGGCTGACTATTGAGTGAATGTCACTAGGAGACTTAAATCAGCTCAAAAATAGTCAAGATTAATTTTATTTTTTAATTATTTTTGATGGATTCTATTAGTTTATGAGGGATCACACTGAGAAGGAGCTTATATCAGCCTAGACCTATCTTAGATTTACTAAACCAAAGGGAGTAGCTTCCCAAGGGGAGAACTATCCAACCAAAGGAGTGTCTTTCAGTTTACAATGGTCAATTTAGGGGAAGAAAGCACGAGAACTCACATCTTCCACTATAAAAGACCACTGGGGTGATTGGTTTCTTTGGGCAACAAATCGAACCCGACCTAGGGCTACCTGTCGATTTGCGATAGTCATGCTAGAAAGAATGCATCGTAGGCTTACATCTTCCAAAGTAAAATGACTGTCGGGGTAACCTACTTGTGGAAAAAAAAATTGAACCCAACCTAAGGGTGACTAGGGAGAGAGTGCTGACTTGGGGACTTATCTTAACTCAGGGAGTCAGGCAATTCTTATAGGGAGTTCTACTGCCACTGCCCTAAAGATAGGACGTCTACTTGGAAAAAGGGACCCTTTGGGGGCTTGAATTCCTAATCCATATGCGAATATTTGGTTTGTTTATTTTGTTTGTTTATCGTGGACCTTATTAGTTTGCGAGGGATCACACTGAGAAGGAGCTTATATCAGCCTAGTCCTATCTCAAATTTATTGAACCAAGGGAGAATCTATGCATTCCCTGAACAAATTCTCCAACCACATGGGTGGTTACTAGAAAAGGGGGACTGTCTAATCCAAAAGTAACCCGAGTAGTGTCTAAATGTGGTCCAAAGGATGTGATCCAAGTAGAGTGCCCACAAGGAGAGGGGCGTCTAAGGGCTTGATTCAAAACCCTGAGAGAAGATTATTTGCATAGGTATTCAATGGCCAACTCAAGGAGAAAGCGGGGACTCACATCTGCCAAGAGTGGTGTATCCACCGGGTGAGTTATGACAAGATAGCGAACATCAACCAACCTAAGGTGCCCATTGGTTTGCAACAATCAGCCTAAGAAGAAAGTGCAGGGACTCACATCTTCCTATAATAGAACTGATTAATGGGATAGTCTATCTTCGACTAGTAGGTGTTATTCGACCTAGGGTGACCACTGAGTGAATGCCATTGGGGGACTTAGATTAGCTCAAACGTAGTTAAGAGGAAAGGTGCTTCTGGGGGACTTACCCTAGACCTCAAATATACTCGACCTAGTTAGTGCATGATGATTAGTTCAAGAGAAAAGCATAGGGACTCACATCTTCTTAAATAAAATCAACATGAGGTAGTTTACTGGCTGGGCAGTGAAGTCTACCAAACTAACAAGGCGCTCATTGGTTTGTAATGATTAAGCCAGGAAGAAAGAGCGGGGACTCACATCCTCCAGATAAGTGACCATTATGGTGACACACTAGCGAGGTAGTATATCAACCCGACCCAGAGCAGCTAATGAGTGAGCATCATAGGAGGCTTGCTCTCACATTAAAGTAGCCCAATATAAAAGATTTGTGTTTATTTTTGTGCTTGTGTTAAAGGGAATATGATGCCTCTTGGCTTATCTTACACCTACCCTAAACACACTTGGAGAATTTGATGAAATGGTTCCACAGATGGTAAATGGGATTCCCACCAAGAAAGGATACCGCTTGCATTCTCTTACACCTAACTTAGTTTCGTTAATTGAAATAGCATACCTCTTGGGTTCTCCCACACATATTCTAGTGGCACCGAGAATTATGTTTGATTGTGTTTGTGTTATGAAAGAGGGATAGGATGCCCTTGGGTTCATTTACACCTACCCTAAACACATCATGGTGAATTCACAAGATAAGCAAACAATGCTTCGAAAGAAGAGAAGATTTTGATGAATTGGAATAAAATTTTGTTCTTTTGTTGATGATTATTTTTAAACATATTTTGTGGGTAATATTTCTTCAAATAGAGCCCATTAATTGGAAGCATTGGGTGTTCCCCTTTACAATCAATAAGCTAATAGGATCTTTATTGGTAGGCCTTCTCTATGACAAAAGGGCCTTCCCAAGTGGGTTCAAACTTGCCTCCCATCTTTTGACGAGCAACAATTGGTCTCCTTAGAACAAATACAAGTTCTACTTGAAAAGCCCTAGGGCGAACTAGCTTGTTGTGAGTTTGAATCATTTTGGCCTTATACAACTCGAGGTTCTGGCATGCCCATAGTCATTTCCCCTCCAAACCTACGAGCTCTTCTAATCGCAACTTTGCATTCTGCTATGTAGTGAACTTGCTACCCAATGCTATCCTTATTGATGGGAGTTGAAGTTATAAGGGTAGAATGGCTTTAGACCCATACACTAAGGAGAACTGGGTAGATTGAGTTGTAGTTCTGTATATGGTGTGGTATGCCCACAAGGCTTCAACCAGCTGCTCATGCTACTATCGCTTGTTATCGTTGAGTGTCTTCTTTAGTATTTGGATGAGAGTTTTGTTGAGTGCTTCTGGCCACCTCATACCCCAAACCATCAGATATAATTTGCCAAGGCACCTTGAACCTATATATGATATGGTTCAAGAAAAACTGAAGCACATATTGAGCTATGACTTCTTTGAGTGGGATTGCCTTCGCCCACTTGGAAAAGTAGTCAGTGGCAGCTAGAATGAACTGATGACCCTTGGAAGAAGGAGGATCGATAGGACCCACAATGTTGGTACCCCAACACTCAAATGGCCATGAGGCCAATGTAAGATGTAGAATGTTGGGTGGTTGATGTTGGACCACACCGTGTACCTGACACTGATGGCATCTTCTAGATACATCCATGCAATCTGTAATCATCGAAGGCCTGTAATATCCTAGTTTTTTGATCTTTGCTTTCATCTTCAGACCAGATTGATGCACTCTGAATAGACCTGAGTATACCTCAGTCATGATCCTACAGGGTTCATGTTTGTCCAAACATGATAACCACATTTGATCGAAAGACCGTCGGTACAAGGTGTTATCCACGAGAGCATAGGAGAGAGCTCTCTATTTCACCTGATGGGCTTGTGACTTCTCTTGATATAGTTTGTCGGTGTTCAAGTAATCTATGAATGGTTTCCTCCAATACAACACCTTGTCCTTATTAGTAATGATAACCTCCCCTTCAAGAGAAAGTTTCTCGATGAGTTCAGCATCAATAAGGGATAAGACTTGTTTATTTTGGAATGGGCTCATCTTTCGGACATGCCAATTCTTTGGAAAGTTTGGCCAAAGCATCTGCTACTGCATTCTCTACTTGGGGAACCTTGTAGATGGTGAATTCAAGGATTTGGGCCAATAGCTTCATGGTATACTCGTGGTAATGACGAAGCTTAGGTTTGAGAACTTTGTAGGACCCAACAATCTAGTTGATGACCAGCTGAGAATCCCCAAAAATATTGATGCTCTTGACACATACTGTAATGGCTAACTCCAGACTGATAATCAAAGCCTTATACTCATTGTTGGTGTGGATTGAGAGATAGTATGAGAATCATCACATTGCGCCTAGTTAAGAGGACTATTCTTACCCTAGCCTTTCCTAGAAGAGTAGATTGTGGTTCTTCTCCTTTATGAAAGGAAGCCTCACCATCAAAATACATCTCCCATCGGTGGTTATCGATCTCTTATAAGTTCATAATTTGTTCATCAGGGAGATCATCACTAAGAGGAATCAGAAGTGTGTGGCCGCTAAGAAATAGTGCTTATCCTTTCACCGCATGGAGGGGTACAAATATGATATCAAACTATTAGAGAATCATGGACCAACGTGCCAAACATTCGAATAACATTAGCTATTTGATGAGATACTGCAGTGGATTATTTCTAGAAATCAAGTTCACCTTATGAGAAAGCATATAGTGTCGTAGCTTTTAGGATGCGAAGATTAAAGCTAAGAAATATTTCTCAATAGGTGGGTAGTTTTCAGGGATCACACGAATGAGGTAGAGCACTCTCCTTCCTTCATTGTTGGGCCAATAACAAAGCACCGAGGGAGTCATCCAATGTAGCGTAGAGGATGAGTGGCCTTCCCGGATAGGGGTGTAGAACCGACCAAATATTACTTGATATCTTCAAAGGCATGCTGAACTTATCATCCCACTTGAACTTGGCATCCTTTGACAAGTGCTAAAAATGCTTGCATCTCGATAGGTTGGAGATAAAGCATCTTAGATATGCCAACCGCCCTTGGAAAGATTTGTTGAGTTAAACTTTAGAGGTGAATTTCTAAGATAGCTTTGATCTTTTGGATCTATTTCCCTGTTAGACAAAAAAAAAGAATTTCTGAAGCTACTCAATGCACACTTCGTGGGATTCATTTTGAGGTTATATTGTCTTAACCGCTCAAAACTACTCTCAAGTCAAAGAGATGGTCTTCCTTTCTTTACTTTGACTACTAGATCATCAACATAGCACTCAACGATGATGGATGAGTTCATTGAAGATCTGAAGTCATGGCCCATTGGTATAGCAACATTTTAAGAAGGCATGACCTTATAACAATAGATTCGAGGTTCAAAAGTAGTGTTTCTTTCATCCTCGGGGCCATCTTGATTTGTAGTAAACCCATCCATGAAGGAGAATATCGCATGAGATGAGGCAATGTCCACCATTAATTCTATATAGGAAGAGGAAACTCATCCTTAGACATCATTTAAGTCCTCAAATCAATGCATATGCAATTTGGCCATTCTTCTTCTTAACCGGGATGACACTCGCTAATCGGTATTTTTTTCCCGATGAAACCAACATCAATTTCTTGACTTCAAATGACCTATTGTTCGATTTCTAATCGCATGCTAGAGCTTGTTTGAGTTAGCGCTAGGTCTATAGTTTGTGGACTAATTAGAGATAATCCGCATTTCTTCATAGCTATGCAAAGAAATCCTTAAACTCAATCAATAGCCTAACTAAGTCATTGGTTTCTTCTTCATTCAACAACGAGCTGATGTATATCGAGCATGGATTTTCTTCCATCCTGAGGTTAATTTTTTTCAGTTTGTCAATTATTAAATGAATCTCCTCTTCAAATTCTGGCAATGCATCTTTGAATTGGAGATCATCTGGATCATCTAAAGTTTTTAAACACACATCCTCATAAGAGCTAGTGTGGTGAAAAGAACCTATCAGACTCTAGATGGTTGGTAACAACTAAGCAGTAATCATTGTCATCAACTAGACCCACTATAATGAATCCTAGTCCTGACCTTGATTGTGTATCTCTTCCTCTGTTGTTCCATAGCTCAAGTACCGACCTGCTTAGACCATGTATAAGAATCAAACCCTTCTTGCAAGATTAAGAACACAAGGTGAGTACCAATCAAAAGGTAATTCATTAATTTTTATTTGAATTATCCTCAAGTCCTACATCTTTGAGGATGATCCCAATAATCTCTTACGACATCGGAAGACGGGGGCTTCTTAACTACTAAACCTTCAACTTTTTGAGAGAAAAGTAAGGTTAGAGATAAGGTTCCTAACTGTTTCCTGATAGTTTCACATACATTTGATTTGAATATATTCATGCTTTGTTGGAGGCTCTTCATCGCCGCTCAAAGTGTCACCTCCAATGAAACCCACCTAGGGGTTGGTATAATCACATAGACTTGATCCCAGCAGATTCTATGAATAGTAGGGGTACTCGCAAACTTGAACATAACCCTGGTCATGGCCAACAGGGGTCTTCCACCTGAACGCTCTTTTCCGCCTTGGAGGTCGAGTCATCCTACCCACATGTCCATATGATGGAATGAACTGTGGGTGGAATGTGATATGCTCTACTTTTTCTTTCCTTTTCTCGCTCACTTGATTTTCATTTTTTTTCTTTTTTTCTTTTCTTTTTTTTTTCTTTCTTTTTCTTTTGCATTTGAATTTTGACCAAGTTCATGAGAAAAGGTGTTTTGAGGAGATAGTAGGTCGATCCTCATATATCTCAACCTCTAACTAAAATGGCTTTTCATCCCTTTGACATAATATTCAATCCCATCCATCGAACTTGATGCATGAGGGAGGATGGAATCATCTTATTCATGTATCCAAGGCCTACCAAAGTAAAAGTGAATGAAGTATTCGAATCAATGATATAGAACTTGGCTTTACTCTTCCATTCACCTATCTCCAAAGGTAACACTATGGAACCTAAAGCCCTCTTGCCTTGTTCATTGAATCCTGTCAACATCATCTGATCTCCTCAGAGTGTGAAGATGTTGATCCAAATAGGTAAGGTTCTTTAGACTCATAATGTTCATCGATGCACCTGGATCGATAAGAACTCTGGAAAGTCTAAATTTTCCCATGTCCACTGTAATGTAGAGGGGACGGTTGTGCTCCATGTCCTAAGAAGGTCTTCATGTGAAATTGACTCTCTCTGAATAATGTGCCTTCCACAATATCAAAGCTAAGCATATCTCTAGATCAAGAATAGCCTTGATTAATGATTCCCTAATCTCTTTGGATAAGACAAAGGCATTATATATGCTTAACTTAGATGACAAATTTCTTAGGTGAGAGAGGACATTGTAGTCCACCTTGGGTTGATCCTCCACAAGCATATCCAAGGTGGAGCATCCTGGAGGGCTTCTCAATCATCAACCAATGACTTATTTCCCTTATCTTGAGGTGCACCTAGAGGTAGAACCTTGCCACTGGAGGTTGACTTGGTGATCTCTGTGGCAAGTTAATGGAAGATTCTACGCTCATCGCTCACCTATAGCTTCTCCTATGGGACCCTTGAATGATGATTCCAAGTCTATCTCAAGAGGTGAACCCATAAGTATTGAGAGGAAAGTCCAACTCAATCAAAGAGGAAGATGAGTTGTTATAATTATTATTTAGACTTGAAGAGTTTTAGAGTAAAATTAGACAACCATAAGTGACACGATGTAATTCAAACTAGCTTTATTCCTTAATTTCTTAGATTTTGAAGGAGGTACATAGTAGAAATCTAGTAAAGTAAGTGGGGGTGAGGGATTTTATGCCCTCATCCAATAAGCAAGATGTCTACTAGGAAGAGCTAGTCAAGTGAGGTGCTCATGTAGTAACGCAATGGTGGACTGGAGGTTGGTGGTTACACTACTTGGCTATCCCAGCACATGGATGCTTTGCCGAAGCTCTACCTTCTCCAAGTTGTCATGAACAACTTACAAACCTTCCTTAATGTTGGAGGTTTGAGCTGCCTCAGGCACCAGCAAGGAAAGTTTCTTGATTTTGGACATAATCTTCTTAGTGGTTCAAGATAAAGAGATATCCCAATCTTCTTTGGTTTTGGAAGGATCGCAGGTATCCCCAAGGATTACCCTAATCAAATTAGATGGTTGTTTCATAAGGTATTCTTTGGGATAACTATGACGCCTATCTTGAAGCTATGCTCAAGCCAATCCTTGAATGTAAAGAAATCCTCCAAAATATGACTAAGCATGTGGTAGGGGAAAAAGTTAAGATCATTATTTTTGCCCACTTTCTCCATTCTCATAGGTTCGGGTAGCTAAAAATTAGGCTTCTTTAATAGATTCTTAAAGATTTTCCTGATTACCTCCCTTTTAAATGAATATGGTTTATTTAGTTTATCCATAAGAGTAGGTGGACCGTAGCTACCGGCGGGTATGTATACCGCTGCTACTGTGGATATGGCTGAGGAGGAGGCTACAAAGGCCATGGAGGCTGTGTGGCAGCATGTAGGATGACCTCGGTGGTGGTAGAGGAGGTGGAAGTGATGGCTGTGGAGCTCGAGGTCGCTCATACTACTCTCTGGCCAGTTGCTTCCCTTTGTCTACTGCTATCACAGTCTTGGCTTCTTCTCATAAGCTTTTTATGGCTTTGGCTTTATTGATTGATCTAGAAAAGTCAACTATTTGGCTTCTCCTTGTAAACTAGTCACCTTTTTGATTAGCTTCTCAAATATCTTGATGGTAAAACCTTTGAACATAAAGGGGACCGGGCCATGAATATTCTTCAATAAACTTTCAATGGCATGTTGTTCAAACAGCTATGGTTCGCATTTCATACTCAAATTATGCCATCTAAGATTATAATCAATGAGGTACTCAACAGGGTGTTGTTGAGCCACAACATGATCGCCTACAGCCACCCTTTGTTGAGCTCCAATAAATCTCTTAATGAAGAGTTGCTCCAACTCAGCAAAAGTCTTCACTAAATTATTGGGAGGTTTAGTGTACCAATCAAAGGCTATGCCTGCTAAGCTACTCAAAAAAAGTTAGAAGAGTAAAGCATCATCCAGATTGCACCACTAGCTCAAATGTAAATGTGCCTTGGGTTCTCACGCCATCAAAGCTCTGAAGAAGATGAAACTTTGGATATGGATGACATCAAATTCTCTGTGTAGTTCACCATTTGATGATTCTCCTCCTTTCAACAATTTTCACTTGTCGCCATCTGGATCATCCAACCAATGTACAAAAAGATGAGGTCAATAAGTAGGATCAGTCATGAACAAATAGACATCTAACCTCTACGCTATTGGGATGATCTTGTGAGGACTACGCCACCGAGGAAAGATACCTTGATTTGGGATGGATGGTACCCTAGGAGGATCTATGGCCATGGGGTGACAATTGCTCCTCCTCTACCGCTATCTTAATAGCTCTCATGGTGGTGGTGGTGGTGATGGAATGACTACTATGCTAGGTCCATCTTCTTCACCAGGGCGGTATCAAGAGAGCTCGGCCTCACAATGAGGTAGATGGGATGGGATCTTGGTCATAGATCACCAATGGGTTTTCTCTCCCGATGCCTTCATGGATTTGGAATAGATGAGACATGTATAAAGTGATGGTGGGCAGTAGAGAGTGGAGAGGCACCATCGAAGCTCCTCCCTATGGTGGTAGTACCCATCAATATGTTACGCATGATGGCACAGTAGCACGCGATCCGAAAGTCAATGGGAGGTGCTAACTTCCTGCTGTAGCTCCTCCGCTCTAGTAATATGCAATGTAGGGCCTCCCCTGGTCACCTAATGCTACCAACACTAGATGATATGCAAATCAAATGAGCCCCAAACTGATCATCGTGAGCTCACCTGTATAAAGATCTAGGTCGGTATGACCTCCTCTCACCGATAGAGCCCAAAAAACTATAGCAAGGTGAAGTTGAAATCCTCCTAACATCCTCTCTATAAAATCCAGAGAGATGGTGGAACTTATTTTCTCTGACCAGTAGGGAAACCATCCTAGCAACTTACATCATGAGTAGCCTCCAACTGCTAAGTGTGATATGATCATGATCATATTTCTTGATTTGTCGGTAGGTCAAGAAGTATGGGAACTAGACCCACCAAAGGCGAGGAGACAATCTGAATGGGAGCCTTCCCTGAGGGAGCCAAAGTGGGTGCTAGCCCCAACCAAGGGGAACAACCGGGCACACCGGTGCTATAACCGCTACTATGGGGAATTACGCCTTCCCTCTTCAATGAGGGATCTCAATCGATGGTAATCAACTGATGACCGCCGCCTCGTCACCATGCCTGAACTATCGTGAGGGTGGTCCCCTCATATGTGATCCTAGCCCCATCAATGCCTCAGCCAAAGTGGATGAGGTGGGTGAAGTCAGACTGTGGGAGGCTGGCCCGATCTAAGGCCAAGTCCATCTTGAAAGGAAATGTAAAGACATACTTTTTGCTGCCATTAAAATTGAACTGCACTAAACTGACTGAAACTAATTGAAAATCTGCAATGTTGAAAATAATTTGAATAAGATTTCTTGCTTTGTTGATTTTTGAATTTTAATTTAGAATTTGAACCCACACTCAACAATTTGAAAGTGTTAAATGGGGCTCAAATGAATTTAGAAGAGAAATTTTTTTTTGAATTGATTGGAAAGGGGATTTTTGAATATAGAATCCATTTTGAATAAATTTGTGTATGTTGAAAATGGGTTCAAATATTTTTGGAGAGATTGATGCTTCCAAAGGTTCATATTTGAAATTGATTTTGGAGTTTGAGGACCCTATATTTAACAAATTTGAGTATGTTAAAATAAAGGGTCAATTGATTTTTTTTTTTATTTGTGATTTTGGAATTTACTCACTTAAAAAATTTGGGTATGCTATATTAGGTGTTTGAAAATAATTTTCTTCTTTTATTTACTTGTTTGTGAATCATAAGTGAATTTGAAAATGGAATCCTCATTTAGCTAATTTGGGTATGCTAAATGAAGAATCCAAATTTGTTTTTTTTTTTTGAAGATGTTTGAAAATATGATTCTTAGCAAATTTAGGTATGCAAAGGAAATCCAAATGTGTTTTGTTTTTGATGATTTTTGAAAAGAGGGTTCTTAGCAAATTTAGGTATGCTAAGGAAATCCAAATGTGTTTTATTTTTGTTGATTTTTAAAAATAGGATTCTTAGCAAATTTAGGTATGCTAAGGAACTAAAATGTGTTTTATTTTTGATTTTTTGAAAATAGATTCTTAAGCAAATTTAGGTATGCTAAGGGAAATCCAAATGCTTTTTATTTTAATTTTGATTTTTTAAAGATGTTTGTTAATTTTATTTTTTTTTGAAAATGTGTTTGTTGATTTGATTTTGAAAATGAAATCTTCATTCAATAAATTGAATGAAGGTGTTCATTGTTCTTTTTTTAAATATGATTGTTGTTTTATTTTTTTGATCTTCATTCAACAAATTGAATGAAGATGTTCATTTTATTTAAAATATGATTGTTGTTTTATTTTGAAATGAAATCTTCATTCAAAAAATTGAATGAAGATGTTCATTTGTGCTTTTGAAAATATGATTGTTGATTTTATTTTGAAGAGATTTGTTGATTTTTTTTGAAAATTGATTGTTATTTTGTTTTGAAAATGAAATCTTCATTCAATAAATTGAATGAAGATGTTCATTTATTTTTTTGAAAATATGATTTTGATTTTATTTTGAAAGATGATTGATTTTCTTTTGAAAATGTGATTGTTGATTTTTGTTTTGAAAAATGAAATATTCATTAAATTGAATGAAGATATTCATATGCTTTTGAAAAGATGATTTTATTTTATTTTGAAAAGATGATGTTGATTTTATTTTGAAAATGAAATCTTCATTCAACAAATTGAATGAAGATGTTCATTTGTGATTTTGAAAATATGATTTTGGTTTTATTTTGAAATGATCCTACATATAACAATCATGAGATTGTAGATATGATTTATGAAAATTTTTTGCAAAACATTTTATTATGTGCATTTTGAAAAAGTGCTTTTTAGAAATTGATGTTTTTGTAAAGGATTTATTTTTCTTTATTTTGAATGAACCTTTCCTTACCATAAAATGGTAAGAAAGGAAGTCTTTAGTTATTTCTTTTATTAAATTTTTATTTTCACCTATTGGAAATTGGTTTTAAGACCACCGAGTGAGGTCCTAAAACAAGATGTTGGCTAGCTTAAGGATGAAATAAACTAAGTGCCAATGAAAAAGAAAGATAGTCTTATTCATATAAAATACAAACCCACTATTAATACTTGGAGACAATGATCATTTACCAAAGATGGAGAGAGGAACCATCCCAGTGCTTGAAAAATCTGGTGAAATTTATTATTTTTGATTCTTCTATCTGAAGAGAAAAAAATAAAAGAAAAATATATCAAATACTTCTTGTTTGGACACCACAGATCAGATGTTCTTATTAGGTGATGATGCATTGAGGAATGATGTACTATCTCGAGAGAAGTCACCATCCTACAATGGACCTAATCACCTTGTAAGGACTCTAAGGACTATGGGTCTTGGATGTAGATTCTTCCCTACTTTACATGGAAAAGTAAAGCAGGTTTATTTTAAACGGGTTCATTAAGTTCCCTATGGAGGCAAGCCTCATAGTTAATTACATCTAAGAATAGATTCTTAGAATACTCTCGATTAAGGTAAATGATCATTGTCTCCAAAGATTTCAATAGGACTATCAATCAATTGGTTTATTTTTGAAGATCAAGTGGGATTGATCAAGAGGAGGAGTTATTATACAAAGAAGATAAGTAGGGGATACTTAAGATACTAGGAAGCCTAGTAAGCATCCAAAACTATTCTATTATTGGGCTTTATATTTTTGAAATTGAAGTGATTTATTTGTTTGAGTTGAATTTTTATTAGAAATCTAGGCTTACAATTCCATGACACAAGATCATGGAAATGCCTAAGAGGTGAGGATTTATGCTTATAGCCTGCACAAGAAAGTAGCAACCTCTAAACCTAAATCTAGGGAGCTTTGGCGAGGACTAAGACATGAACTAAATCTAAGGCAAAAATGGGTATTTGGTTTACCTCCTCAAGAGAGGATAAACCACCCAACTGTTGGACTTACAACCTTTGGGGTGGCAGCTAACTCCTCCTACGATTTTAAATACATGTAGGCAAGTCATATGCTTTTGCAAGATAGCTAGGCTTTGTTTATTTAGAAAGAGACTAAGTCCTTAAACACACTCCTAAGAGACTAGATCATGTAGGGCATGATTAATGACTTAAATCTAATGCAAATTTTGTTATGTTTTTTTATTTTATTTTGGACAATCAATTTGACACAGTTTTATTCATATGCCTAATGCATGAAATTGATTATGGGCCAAAATCAAGAGAAAGGAGGTGTTTCCACCATGGCTCTCAAAGGTCAAAAAGTTCTCACGGCAAAGGTGGAAGCCCTCCATAATAAGAGTGAAATAATGCTTTTATGATGCATGATGTGAAAAATATACAACATCCATAAGGGTTGCTAAATCTTTCATCTTGTTTTATAGCCTAGGCTTTAGGTGAGGTTATGAGTTATTTATTTTTAATTTGAAATGATTAGTTGAATAGAAAATTTATTTTTTCTAAGAGGCTAATCATCATCCAGGCCATACAACAAAGCAAGGAAGAAACTAGGAAAATATGTCATCTTAATGCACAAGCTAAACAAACATCAAACAATTTATAGAGATAGTACAAAAGAATAAAAAGGCCTTTTGTGGTTGGGCTCCATCACAAACCCAAAATAAATTGGGTAGTCTACCCTTATACAAGATTACAAATGAATTTAATACAATCAAAAAGGAATTCATTGTTATAGGGGACTTCATTCTTCATTTCTTCTTTCTTCTTTCTTCTTCCTGCCTTCATCTTTCTTCTTTCTTCTTTTGGTTGGTTGGAATGTGGTTGCTCAAAGGCTTCACATGGTACATAAGACATAGTCTTATGACCAATGTTCATCCTAATCCCCCATAACAATCATTCCAAATCATAATTGCAAAATTACATGAAAATGGGAAAAAGTAAATCTAACTAAAACCTACAAAAATAGAGATTAGCTAAAATAAATCATACAATCCCAAGCATGTATATGAATAAATTGGACTTAGCACCCCATACATGGGTAACCAAGTCCACAGCCTATTTTGGATTATGCTTAGGGGTATAAGCAACACATAAAAAAATATTTATATTTTTTTTATAACCTTTAAGCACAATCCCTATAGAAGATAATGATTAGACTAGATCATCCTACCATTCAATCTAGCACTAACATCCAGACTAAAATATTATCACAAAATAAAAGCAAACATCAAATCATGTACCACCCTAACATAGGACAAGAAATGATGACTTAGTCTAATTTGTGTGCCATTTCAGGCTTGTGTGGTATATCTTTGCTAGGCTTTAAGGTTAGAGTTTTCTAAGTATGAAAATGTTCAACTTAGAGGGTGGTTTCATTTAAGTGATTTAGTTGATTTGTTTGATTTTATTTTATGATTTGATTTGGTTTGAATGAACCTACATTTAATTACTAAGTGTTGTGAGAGGAAAAGAAGAGAACTTCTCTTTCCTCCCTACCTTAAGTAATTTCTAAGGTAGATTCATTATTGATTTTTTTTTAGTGAATGTTTTATTATGTGTTTTAATTAATCCTAAGTTTAGATTTTTCTAAACAAACCTATTCAAAAGAAAGGCATTTTAAGATTAAGTAAAGTGAATTACTATCACAAAACACACAACACTTTATTTCTTTCCAACATATGTAACATGCATATGGATGAATCCTAAGCATATCTATACATGCAAATGGAAATATTAGCACACCTTAATGATGAATGCTAAGAGATGTTGCTTAATGAAATTTGGAATGTTTCATGTATGCATGATTTTGTTAAGTAGAAAAGAGAGGTTCTTTTATTCACTATTCATATGCACATTTACATGTATGAAAGACATAAGTGAGTATGTCGCCATTGTTTTCTACACCAGGGGTGTAACGTATAAGACCTACTTGGGGCTAATTAAAACCTCAACCCGGGATGTCCATAATATACCACTTTTCTTAAATACATGTGCATGTACAAAAAAGAAATGAATGAAAAAAGAATCATGCAAAAGGCTTATGTTTGTTTGATTTGTTGGTTGTTTAATTTATATGTGCAAATGTGAAGATCCTTCTTAAATGATAACATAGGAATGAATAGGAATGGATTTAAGCAAGTGTTGTGTTCTTTTCAAATGAACTATACACTTTGCAAATCCTATTCAAAACTATGTTAAAAGAGAAGAGAAGGAAAGTCACATAATGCACATCTTATATTATACTCACATGCAAGCTTATAAATAATTATAAGTAGCATACCTTTCATTTGTAATGTTTGATTTATAAGTTTTGAAAATAATTTTGGATTTAGTAGTGATAATAGCCATTCATATTCTTACTTTAGCCAAAACATGCAATTTGACATAAAATATTTCATTTTAATTTGATTTTTCAAAGACATGAATGCATGATTTTCATATGACATACACATTTAGCATGCTAGGAAATAAATAAAGTGATGAAGCATGTAAATTCATTCACCTAATTAATTCTAAAGACAATCCTATGGAATAAGATTATTTAAAGTGAATCAAATTATTTAAAGAAATTTTTTTTTGTTTTGAGTTTGATTTGATTTTAGGAAATGTGAAAGATTTGCTGGTCCTAACCCATCTCCCACATGTGTGTGTTATTTTAGTTTAATTTGTTAGAACCATTAGATTGATTTTATATTTTGTTTAGGTTAAGGTGTACATTAAGTTCATTAATTACCCCACCTACACACTTTAACTTTATTATTCAAATAATTATGAGCCAACATATGACATAAACCACAAGGAATTTAAATCAGAATGCACCTAAGAAAGAAAATGCAATTGGCTCATAATTAATGATTAATTAAGCTAAAGGGTTTAATTTAAGTACTTTCATAACCCTTCCACCACATGTAGGTTGGATTTGATTTTCTTAAGCTACTTGGGTTATTGAACACTAAGTATCTACCCAAAAGAATTGATTAAATTAGTTTGATTAATTTGATTTTGAATTTGGTTAATTTATTTAATAAAATGATTAAATCATTAATTAATTTGTAAATTAATTAAGTTTTCATTCAAATGAAATAGGCTTGGGGGAAAAGATTTAGAAAAGACATCATAATCTCATTACCTAAGTCTATCCACTATTCCAAGGTGGTTAACAGATTTAATTAATGAATTTATAATTATTTAATAGGTTAATTAATCATTTAATTGATTAAGGGAGTGATTAGAAGTGAATCAAGCAATTCTCTTAATTAAACTATTAATAAATCCCAAGAAAATTAGAGGAGGTAGAAGTCATCCCACTAAATATACGTGAGAAGTTTGGGATTAATCAATAGATTAATTAGGGAGTAATTAACATAATTATATTCTCAATAAAACCCAAATTGCATAAAATTTACTGTTCAAAATCAATTAAACTTAATTTTATATTATTCCCCTTTGAAATAACTTTAAAATATATCTGAGTTTGTGTTTTTTTATTTTTTTACATTTAGTTATATACTTTTTAAGTTTCTGTGATTATTAGATAATTAAATCCCTAATTATATATAACTACCATACGCCGATATAGTGCACGCTTTCCATGGGACAGATTGTTATTTAAGTTATCAAACTACACATTTAGCGTGGTGCATGTTTTCTCTTGACCATCGATCAAAGATCAATGGTCGGATCAAGCCAAACTAAAGGGATTAATCAGGATCACATGCTTTAATCATGACCTTCCATCCGAAACACGTGGGATGGATGGTCCATGATTCATCCATGCCCTCGCATGCGATGGACGGTGATCGTACATCCCTTAGGGATTCATCCGAACTCACTTGAGATTGGATTAAGTGGGGATTGATCACACACCATCTAGAGGTAAGAAGGAAGACATCTAATGGTCAAATTACAATGGGATGAAACTTTCTTTCACAAAGGACCAAGAAATCCTACACCTAAGCTCGATTTTGAGGCATACCTCACTGGAGGCTATCACCAACGCTCCCAATCATTAAGGTAGCTTCATCTAGTAGAAACGAAGCCTTGCTACAGGTTTCAAGGTTTGAGGTTGAGTATATCTTCCAATTGGCCAAAGTACTCCTCCTTATCTTGTGGCTTTGGTCTAGCTCCCTCCTCCCATGCCTTGGAAGCTTGGAAGAAGCTTGGGATGAACTTGATTGGGTCCTTTGAGGGTGCTTACAAGAGCAATTGGCTTTTGGTTGAGTGATAGATGAGTTGGAATTTTCAATGTGCTCTCTTATTTTCGGCTTGAGAAATCGAGAATGGAGAAACATAAATTGCTTGAGGAAGCTTGGAGGAACTAGTAGAAGCTTGCTCTGAGTTCTTATGGCTCAATTGAGTGTTAATGATCTAAATTCAAGTGAAATTAAGAGGAGTACATCTCCCCCTAGAAGGATCGAACGATCGAGCTTGTCTTTATCATTTTGATCAAATTGATCAAGTTCATTGACTTTGTTAGGTCATTTTGGATGCCATGTGATTCGGTGTTGGCAGAGGAAGGGAGTGGACAAGTTCCCATGTGCTCATTTGAGTGGAGGAGTGATCCCATGTGGAGGATTTCCTATTGGGTGGTCAATTTTGGCCTTGTGTTGGGTTTGGCTAACCCAAATCTATTAGGTCATGTGCATTACACTCATTAGTGTCCACTTGGTCCACTAAGAGGGTGCCAAGTGGTCATGAAAAGGATATGTCCAAATTCTAAGTGGAATTGGCAATAGGTTACCCCTTGACCTCAGGGTAAAATGGTCATTTGGCTTTGATTTTACTTTGGGAAGATTTATAATAGTTTGAAATTGGGTTGGGCCAAATTTCAAAGAATTTGGAGTTGATTTGATATCATTTGGCTCATGTTGACCCATTTAGGTCAAAATGGGTCAACTTGGGTCAAGTTGACCAATTGGTCAAATTGGGTCAAACCAAGGGTTGGGTAAAGTTCATATGAACATTTGAAATATTTTGGTATCATTGGTTTGGTTCAATTTGATTTATATTTAGTTTTGGTTCATTTGATTTCATTTAGGTCAAATGGGTCAAGTTGACCAATTTGACCCATTTGACCTAATTGGGCTAGGTCATGGGTTGGTTTAGGTTTGGTTGGTCATTTGAAATATTTTGGTGACTTTGGTTTGAATCAATTTTTGTTTGGTTTAATTTTGGCTTCATCTGAACTTTTAGGTCAAGTTAGGTTCATGGTCAATTGGGCAAGGTTGGGTCTAGTTAACTAATTGAGGCTTTGGTCAAGTTCAACAAGTGATTTAGAATGAACTTGACCCATTGGTTTCAATCAATTTGGCTTAGATCAAGATTTGACACATTTTGACTTTTTAGGTCAAGTTGGGTCAACTTGGGTCAAGTGGCCAATTGGCTAGGTTAGGCTCAAATGATGACTTGTCAAGTTCAAACATTGATCATGAATTGGTTTTGATCAATGGTTTCAATCAATTTGTCCTATGGTGGATTTTGGCTAGTTTAGTTTCATTTGGTCAAATGTTGACTTGGTCGCTAGTTTGACTTGGTTTGACCCAATTTGAGTGATTGATCATCTTATGATGATTGCTCACAATGTGGGATAGTTTCAATCCAATTTGGGTAGGATTAGAATTTGGCTCAAAAGGGTACTTTAGGTCACTTTGGGTCAAGTGAGCCTAAGTGGGTCAATTGACTTGATCAAGGCTTGATTCAAGTTTGATTGAACTCACATATGGACTTATGATTAAAATATAAATCAATTTGCAAGTGGTTTGGAGTCAAATGGGTTTTGATTCACTTGACAATTTCAAGTTCAAAGGGTGAACATGAGTTTGATTTGGGTTTGATTTTTTGAATTTAGTTTTGGTTTGGTGATTGAAGTTTGTATTTATATTTCAATTCATGATTGAAGAAATCATGAAGAAAAATCAAGGGTTTGGCTTGATTTGAGTTTGATTTGATCAAGTTCAAGAATTTGACTTGAAAGAGTATAAAATTGGATTATGATTTGGATTTGAATTTTGAATTTGTTTTGGGTATTTGAATTTATATTTCATTTATATTTATGAATATAAATGAGAATATAAATGGGTTATGAGAAAATCTCTTGAATTTGTGGTGATTTGGATTTGATTTGAGCTAAGTCCATAAGATGAAATCAAAGTGACTTAGGAAGGATTTTAGATTTTGGAATTCAATTGTAGATTTCAATCATGGGTTTCAATAATTTAGAATTAATTCATAATTTGAGAAAATCTATTGGAATTGATTTAAGGTTTGAGAAAATCAATTAAGTTGGAATTTATTTGAGATTTGATTTGGAATTGAAGTTGATTTGAATTTAGAATTGATTTGAATTTGGAATTGGTTTGAGTTTGAAGTTGATTTGAATTGAAATTTGACTTGAAGGAAGGAAGTGAGGATCTATTTCAAGTTATAGGGTAGGCAAGTTTTCCTAACACCCCTAAGGCATGGCCTATTTCTATGGCTAACTCTTCTAAGTCTCTAGGGTTAGGTTGAGTGTTCACCTAATCACTAGAAGTGTCTTAAGACTATGGAACTCTTAGTGTCTAAGAGAAGTCCTATGTATAAGATGGAGAGGTTGAGAAATCATTCTAAAAATGAGGTCAACAGTCTTCAAATATACCAGAGATCTTTCCCCTACTTTACATGGAAAAGTAAATTAGGGTTTATTTTAAGCTAAGTTCATTAAGTTCCCCATAGAGGAAAGCCCTCATAGTTAATTATATCCTAGTGAATGTGAATTCCTTAAGAATACTCTCAATTAAAGCAAATAATTAGGGTCTCCAAATATTTCAAAGATAAGACTGTCAAAGAATTGGCTATTTTAGAAAATCAAATGGAATGGATCAAGGAGAGTTATTTTAATCCAATGGAGAAAGTAGAAATGCTCATGATACTAAATGAGCATTCCAATCTATCATATGGTTGGGTTTATATGTTTGAAATTGAGGAGATTATTTGCTTGAGTTGAAATTTTATTAGGAAGCTAGGACTTACAATCCAACAACATAAGATTATGAAAATGTCTAAGTGGTGAGGATTTATATTTGTAGCTCAAAGAAAATGGCTACCTCTTATCTTAAATATGGGGAGCTTTGGCATATGCTAAAGAACAACCTAAATCTAAGAGAAAATGGGCATAAGGTTTAACTCCACAAGAGAGGATGAACCACCCGACTGTTGGACTTATAATTGCATGGAGTGGTGAACACCTCCTATTCAAATTATGTAGTTTGCCTTATGAAAGTGAAATAGTTTATTGTTATTTAATTTGAAAGAGAAAAGTCCTTAAACCCATTCTGGGACTAAAGCATGAGTGGCATGAGTAATAACTTAATCTACAAATGAAATGTTTCATTTTATTTCATTTTTTTAACACTTTATTTTGACAAAGGCCATGATTTCTATGCCTAAATGAATGTTGAAAATATGTCATGGCTAAATCAAAGAAGGTGTTTCCACCATAAGAGATGCCATCATCACATTTCTCTATCATGCATGGATGGAAATCCTTCATGTTCAAGAGAGGGAGAATATGCATGAATGTTGTGAGACATTCAACCATTCATCTAAGGGGTTACTAAATCTTTTAATTATATTGTTTAATGTCTAAACTTTATGGTGAGGTTATGAGTTGTAGAAAATTTTAATTATTAATTTTTAATTGAGATAGAAAAATTAATTTTATTCTAAGAGCCTACCGCATCCAAGACACACATTCATACATAAATAATAAGAAACTATGAAAAGCATGCTATTTCTAATGCGTAATCTAAACTTAACATCAAACATTTTATAGCTACCATAAAAGAATAAAGGGCCTGGTGGTACCTGTTAACCCAAAAGAAATGGGTAAATTGAGTTCTACCTTTATATAACCCGGATTACAAAAAGAATAATTACAATAAGAAAAGAATACCTATTATGGGGTCTTCATCTTATTCAATTTTCATTCTTCTTTTCCTTGCTTCTTTGATTTGGTTCACTTCAAGGCATCACATGCCAAAGATATTTTTTAGCTAATGCTCATCTAATCCCCAATAGCACTAATCAAATTGAAAATTACATTTAAATGGAAAAGCAAATCTAACTACACCTGTAAAATAGAGGTTAGCTAAACACACATTCCACCCAAGAAATTAAATTTATAATTTGGACTTAGCACCCTGCACATGGGTAACCAAGCACACCTATCCTAGTCTGGATTATGCTTAAAGATTTAAGCAACCTGCAAATAGAGCATTTATATATATTATGCCTTGTTGGGATGTCACGCAGATCTGCAGATGTTCTTATTAGGGTGATTGGGTATGACATTGAGGAGAGGTGTACTATCTCGAAAGATAGAAGTCACCACCTATAATGGACTTAATCACCTCAATAAGGACTCATAAGGACTATGGATCTTCAGAATGTACTAGATTAGTCCCCTATTTTATATGGAAAAAATGGTTTAATTTAAACTGGGTTCATTGTTCTAGGCAAGCCCCATAAGTTAATGCAAGAAATATTTCTTAGAATCTCTATTAAGGTAAATGATCGTTATCTCCAAAGATTTTGAAAAGGTAGACTTAATCATGGTTGGGCTTTACATTTTGAAATTGAATTAATGTGTTTGAGTTGAATTTTTATTAGAATGTAGGCTTATAATTCCATGACAAGGTCAAAAAAATGCCTAGAGGTAAGGATTTATGCTCATAGCCCATAAAGGAAAGTAGCAACCTAACCTAATCTAGGGAGCTTTGGCAGGTCAAAAGCACTAAATCTAAGAGAAAATGGGTATTTGGTTACCTCCACAAGAGAGGATAAACCACTTGATTGTTGACTTACAACCTTATGGGGCTAACCAACTCCTCCTATATTTTAAAATACAAGAAAGTCATATGCTATAAGATAACAAGGTTGTTATTTATTTAGAAAGAGACTAAGTCCTTAAACACACTCCCTAAGAGACTATATCATGTAAGGGCATGCTTTAATGACTTAAATCTAAAACAAAATTTTCATATGTTTTATTTTTATTTTGGGCAATCAATTTTACACAGGCTTTAGGATTCATATGCCTAATGCATGAGAAATTAGATTATGGGCTAAAATTAGCAAAATGAGAAGGTGTGTTTCCACCATGGCTCTCACAGGTCAAGCCAAGTTCTCTAACAAAGGTGGAAGCCTTCCAATCAAGAGTGAGATAATATTTTTTTTATGCATGATGTTATAAAAGTAGGACAACATTCAGCTAATGGGTTGTTAATTATTTTATCTTGATTTATAGCTAAAGCTTTAGCTGAGCTAATGAGTTATTTATTTTTAGTTTTGAGTTATTTAATTTGGTAGAAGATTTATTTTCACTAAAAGTCTAATTGTCATCCAAGCCATACATCAAAGCAAGGATGAAATTAAGAAAAGATTTCATCTTAATGCGCAAGTTAAACAAACATCAATCAGTTTATAGAACTAGCACAAAAGAATAAAATGCCATTTGTGGTCGGGCACCACCGCACAAACCCGAAAACAAATTGGGTAGCCGAGCTCTACTCTTATACAACCCGATTACATGAATGAATTAATTACAATTAAGCAAGGAATTCATGTTATGGGGTCTTCATTCTCATTTCTTTCTTCTTTCTTCTTTCCTTCCTTCTTTGGTTCCTTCTTTGATGGTTGGAATGGTTGCTAAAGGCTTCACATGGTACATAAGGTGAAATCTTATGACCAATGCTCATCCTAATCCACCATAACAATCATTCCAAAATTATAATTGCAAAATTACATGAAAAGGAAAAGTAAATCTAACTAACACTTGCAAAAGAGAGATTAGCTAAACAAACCATACAATCCCAAGTGTATGATATATTTGGACTTAGCACCCACACATGGGTAACCAAGTCCACTTGACCTATTGGATTATGCTTAGGGGTATAAGCACTTTGACAACAAATGCAGTTATATTTTTATTACAACACCCCTTAAGCACAATCCCCAGCAGAAGATAATGATTAGACTAAATCTTCCTATCATTCAGTCTATGCGCATACACCCTAATATCAAGACTAAAATATTACATCACAAAATGAAAGTAAAGCATCTAACCATGCACCGCCCTAACCTAAAGCTAGAAATGATGACTTAGTCTAATCTGTGTACTATTTAAGGTTTGTGTGGTATGCTTAGCTATGGCTTTAAGGTTTAAATTTTCTAAGTATGAAAAATGTTCAACTTAGATGGGTGGTTTTATTTAAGTTGTTTAGTATATTTAGTTGATTTTTATTTGGTGATTTGTTTAAGTTTGAATGAACCTACAATTAATTACTAAGTTGTAAAGAGAGGGAAAAGAAAAGAGGAGCTTCTCTTTCCTTCCCTACCTTAAGTAATTTTTAAAATAAATTCATGTTTGGTTTTGTTTAGTGAATATTTATTATGTATTTTAATTAATCCTAAGTTTAGATTAACTCTAAACAAACCTATTCAAAAAGAGAGACATTTTAAGATTAAGTAAAGTGAAATAATATCATAAAACACACACCACTTCATTTCTTTTTCAACATCTATGACATGCATATGGATGAATCCTAAGCATATCTATACATGAAAATGAGAATGTTTAACACACCTTAATTATGAATGCTAAGTAGTGTTACTTAAGAAAATTTGGATGCTTTATGATGCATGATTTTCATTAAGTGGAAAAAGGGGGTATTCTTTTATCCTTTATTCATATGCACATGTGTATGTATGAAAGGCATAAGTGAGTATGACACTATTATTAGCACTAGAGGTGTAAGGTACAAGACCTACTTAGGGCTACTAAAAGTCTTGCAACCCCGAGGTTGTCCAGACTGATATACCACTTTCCTTAAATACATATGCATGTACAAAAGAAATGATGGAAAAAAGATGCAAAAGTTTATATTTATTTGATTTTTGGTTTTGTTTTTAATTTATATGTGATGATTCTTAAGTTATGACATGGAATATAGGAATGAATTTAGCAAGTGTTATTTCTTTTCAAATGAACTATACACTTTGCAAATTCTATACAATATGTTAAGAAAGAGAGAGAATCAAAGCCACATGACACATATCTTATATTTCTCACATGCAAGCTTATAAATAATTATAAGTTGCATACCTTTTAGTTTTGATGTTTGATTTATAAATTTTTGAAAATAATTTTGAATTTAATAGTGATAATAGTCATTCATATTCTACTTTAGCAAAACATGCAATTGACATAAAGAAAATATTTCATTTTAATTTTGATTTTTTAAAGGAATAAATGCATGATTTTCATATGGCATACATATTTAGCATGCTAAGAAAGAAATAAAGTGATGAAAGCAATGTAAATTCAGTTACCTTAATTAATTCCTAAAGATAATCCTATGAATAAGATTACTTAAAATAAATCAAATTTGTTTTAAGGAGAGTTTGATTTTAATTTGAGGAATGTGAGATCAGTTTGCTGGTCCTAACCCATTTCCCCATATTTAAGTTATTGAAGTTCAACTTTTTAGATTATTAAATCAATTTTTTGTTTTAGTTAGGTTAAGGTGTACATTAAGTATATTAATTACCCCTTACTTATACCACCTTAGCATATTTAACCAAATAATTATGAGCCAATGATATGACATAAAACCACACAAGGAATTTAAATCACAAATGCACCTTGGAAAAAAAGGGCCAAATGCTTTTGGCTCATAATTAATGATTAATTAAGCTAAAGGGTTTAAGTTATGTACTTTCATAACCCTTCCCTCACATGTGGATTAGGTTTTGATTTCCATAAACCACTTAGGTTATTAAACACCTAAACATCTACCCAAGATGGATTGATTAAGTTCTGGAATGTTTTGAAAATTTTATCAATTAAGTAAGCAAAGTGGATTAACCCTTATGAATTTAGATTTAGAAGAGAAAGGGGTTTAAAGAATAGCTTAGGAAAATATCCCAAAATTATTTCAAACCTCTATCACTCAAAAAAAGCTTAATTAACTCAATGGGATTAAATTCATTAATTACTTAATTATATTAAGAGGGTATTATGATTCAATGATCAATTAACCCATCAATAAATCCCAAGAAAATTAGGGAGGAAGAAGTCATCCCCTAAATGCAAATATGAGAAGTTTGAGATTAATGGATAATTAGGGAGTAATTATGGTTATCAATTTTTCATTAAAACCCTAATTAAGAAAAATATACTAATTAAAATCTAGTGAAATTAATTTTAGAATATTCTCCTCTGAATTATCTTTCCAATGTTATTTACCATATATTTTTGATTTTCTAGAATTAGTTATGAAATTATGAAGATTCAATGATTAAGGATAATAAATAAATCTAATTCTAATCTCCACGCCATGGAGGGATGCACGCTTTCTATGTGGCACAATGAAAGAGGCTATTTAAGTTATCACATCATAGCATCGTGTCAACGGCGGCGCTACACGCTTTTTCCCCATCCGTCTAATCAAGGATCGGACGACTGAGATTAAGCCCACGATATTAAAGGATTAAATCAAATATCCTATGCATCTTGATCATGGCCGTCCATCCAAAATGCAGAGATGGATGGCCCATGATCCATCTCGATCTTCCTTGCAGGAAATGGCCATCGTCCATCTTCTAGGGAAAGATCTGATCTCGTTTGAGCTCAGATTGAAACCAAATTCAGCCCACACCATCTAAGAGTAAAGTGGAACACATCCAATGACTAATTTTTCTTTGGGTGAAACTTTCCTTCACAAAGGACCAAGAAAAAATGAAACTATGCTCGATTTAATGGTATACCTCGTCGGAGGCTATCACCGGTGCTCAAATCCCTTGAAGCAGCTTCGTCTAGTGGAGATGAAACTTTGTTAAAGGCTTGAGGTGTTGAGATTGATTGGATCTTCCTATGGATCAAGTTTACCTTCAAATGCTCACGACCTTGATCAAATTCCCACCTCCCTTGCCTTTGGAGCTTGGAAGAAGCTTGGGATGAGTTTGAATGCCCCTCAAGGTGCTCAAGGAGGAATTGGATTGGTTGAGTATGATGGAAATGCTTGAGCTCCCCTATTTTTAGTTTAGAGAAACTAATAAATGGATAATTCTAACTCACTCAAGAAAGCTTGGGGAGTCTTGCAATGACTTGCTCTGAGTTCCCTAAGCTCAATCAAATGTGTCACTCTTGATTTCAAATGGAATTTGGGGGAGTATATCTCCCCCTAGGTGAATCGTACGGCCGCAAGATTACTTGCCATTTTAATCCAATACACCCTATTCAAAGGGTTTGTTAGGCTATTAGGAGTGTCATGGTATTTAGTTTGGTTAGAGGAGTGGAGTGGTGAAGCTCCCATGTGCTTAATTGAGTATAGGAATGATCCCCATGTGCTCATGTTCAAGCAAGTGGTCGATTTTGGCCTTGAGTTGGGTTGGACAGACCCAAGCCCATTGGGTCATGTGCATCATGTCCATTAGTGATGATTTGGTCCACTAAGAGAATGTCAAGTGTCAATGAAAAGGAATTGACCAAATTCCAACTGATTTTAATTTTAGGTTACCCTATGGCCTAGGGGTAAAATGGTCATTTGGCTTGGATTTCAATTTGAATATATTTGGTATGATTGAAAAATGGGTTAGGCCAAGTTTCATTGATTTTTTTTGATATGATTTGGCTCATGTTGACCCATTTAGGTCAAAATGGGTCAACTTGGGTCAAGTTGACCAAATAAATTGGTCAAACCAAGGGTTGGTCAAGTTCACTGACCATTTGAAATGTTTTGGCATCATTGGTTTGGTTCAATTTGATTTATATTTGGTTTTGGTTCATTTGATTTCATTTAGGTCAAATGGGTCAAGTTGACCAATTTGTCCCATTTGACCTATTTGGGTTAGGTCATGGGTTGGTTTACTTTGGTTGATCATTTGAAATGGATTGCTATCTTTGTTTCTAATCAATTTGGTTTATATTTGGATTTGGCTCACCTTTAGGTCAAGTTGTTCAAGGTCAATAGGTTATTGGGTCTAGTTGGCTAATTGAGGCTTTGGTCAAGTTCAACAATCATTTTGGAATGAACTAGACCATTTGTTTCAATCAATTTGGATTAGATCAAGTTTTGACATATTTTGACTTTTTAGGTCAAGTTGGGTCCACATGGGTCAAGTGGCCAATTGGGCTAGGTTATGCTCAAATGATCACTTGGTCAAGTTCAAACATTGATCATGAATGAGTTTTGATCAATGGTTTCAATCAATTTAGCCTATGGTGGATTTTGGCTAGTTTATGTTTCATTTTAGCTAAGTGTTGACTTGGTTTGACCTAATTTGAGTGATTGATCATCTTATGATGATTGTTGCTCACAATGTAAGGCTTAGATAGGCTTAGTTCAATCCACTTTGGTTTGGATTAGAATTTAGCTCATAAGAGTACTTTAGGTCACTTTGAGTCAAGTGAGCTTAAGTGGGTCAAATGGCTTGGTCAAAGCTTGATTTGACTTTGAGTCAAGTGATTTGAAGTCAAATGGGTTTTGATTCATTTGACAATTTCAAGTTCAAAGGATGAACATGAGTTTGACTTGGGTTTGATTTTTGAATTTAGTTTTGGTTTGGTGATTGAAGTTTATGTTTATATTTGGATTCATGATTGTAGGATTGATTGAATCACGATGAAAAATCAAGAGTTTCGCTTGATTTGAATTGGATTTGGCTAAGGCCAAGAGGTTGACAAGAAAGGCTTAGGTTGAATTTTGATTGAATTTGGATTTGATTTTTGAATTAATTTTTTTGGATATTTGAATTTATATTTAATTTATATATGCCAATATAAATGAGAATATAAATGGGTTATGAGAAAATTTCATGAATTTGAAGTGATTTGAACTTGATAGTTTGAATTTATATTTCATTTATATATGTGAATATAAATGAGAATATAAATGGGTTGTGAGAAAATCTCTTGAGTTTGAATTGATTTAGGTTATATTTGAGCTAAGTCCAAAAGAGGAATCAAAGGATTTTAAAGATTTTGATTTGGTTTGATTGATTTGAATTTATATTTCATTTATATATATATGAATATAAATGAGAATATAAATGGGTTATGAGAAGATTCCTTGAATTTGAATTGATTTAGATTTGATTTACGCTAAGTCTATAAGAGGGAATCAAAGGACTTAGGAAAGATTTTTTGATTTGGATTTCAATCATGGGCTTCAATCATAGGTTTCAATTATTTGGAATTGATTCATGATTTGAGAAAATTCCTTGAATTGATTTGAGGTTTGAGTTAGAGTTGGAGTTGCTATGAGTTTGGAGTTTTGACTTGGAAGAAGGAAGTGAGGATTTAATTCAAGCTATAGAGTAGGCAAATCTTCTAACACCCCTAAGGCATGATCTATTCTTATGGCTAACTCTTCTAAGTCTCTAGGCCTATGTTGAATGTCCACCTACTCACTATATGTGTCTTAAGAGTAAGGTACTCTTAAAGTCTAAGAGAAGTCCTATGTTTAATATGGAGGGGTTGAGAGCTCTTTCTAAAAAAGTGGTCAATAGTGACTTAATCTAATGTGTGTGTATTAAGGCTTGTGTGGTATGTCCTAACTAGGCTTTAGAGTTAAGATTTTATAAGTGATAGAGGATTTAATTTAAAGGATGGTCTCACTTCAAATGCTTTAATTGATTGATAAATTTTAATTTGTGACTTATCTTGTTTCATATGACCTACACTTAATCTCTAAGTATTGTAAAGAGAAGAAAAAAGATTATCCTTTTTCATCCCTACCTTAAGTCATAACTAAATCATATTAATTGATCAATTCTCTTCAGTGAATGACTTATTACATATTTCAATTAGTCCTAGGTTTAGGTTCACTTTGAATAATCTCATTCAATCAGAAAGGCATCTCAAGATTAATTGAAATGAACTATCCTCACATGACACATGCATGTTTATTTCTTTCCATCATATATAACATGCATATGATTAAGCCCTAAACATACTTATACATGCAATTTCTAACTTAGCACACTTGAATGATGAATGTAAGCAAATGAATTTTAGAATTTTTGTTTCATTTTGTTGAATTATTTTGTCATATTATTTTAAAAGCGCTATCTAAATTCTTATACAAAAGCATAAGAAAAGAGCTTTAAGTTGCATGACCAAGCAATTCAATCACTTAAACCAAATATGAATGCATGCTTCTTTTTAATAGAAAAGGGGGATTTTCATTCATTATTCAAATGTAGACACAAATGTATAAAAGTTTTAAGCAAGTACATTGTCATTGTTCTACACCAAGGGATTGAGGTAGGAACCTCCTTAGGGCTACTTAAAGTCGTGCGTCCCTGGGATGTCCAGACTAATAAACCTGCTATCCTCAAATACATATGGATGTATAAGCAACTATAAAAATGAGAATCATGCAAAAGTAAAATTTGATTTGATTAAATTATAGTTTTCATCCACTAGTTGAATCATACATAAATATGTATATATAAGAATTTTAAGTAGGTACGACGCAATTATTTTACACCAAGGGAGTGAGGTAGAAACCTCCTTAGGGCTACTTAAAGTCGTGCATCCCTAGGATGTCTAGACTAATATACCCACCATTCTTATATATATTTGAATGTGCAAGCAACTATAGAAATGAAAACTATACAAAAGTTGGATTCAATTTAATTGATTTATTTGTGTAAATGAATTAAAGCTTTATCTAAATTCAAATGTCAAAGATGAATAAGAATGAAATCAAGTAGGTACATCGCCATTGTTCTGCACCAAGGGAGTGAGGTAAAGACCTCCTTATGGCTACTTAAAGCTTTGGATCCCTGGGATGTCCAGACTAATATACTCGCTAACATTCTTACTTATGCAAATCAACACATGAATATAAGAAAGAAACTTCACTTCAAATACTAAGTTTATATTCACATGCACCTTCCATATATGTATAACTAAAGTCACAATACCTATTCTTATTCATTAAGAAGCTTTCAAAAATATGTTTGAGATTTAGTAGTGATAATAGCCACACATATTTTTAATTAAGTCAACACATGCAAATTTGACATAAAGAAAATCATTTTAATTTAATTAATTTTAAAAGAGATGAATGCATGAATCAAATTACTTACACTATTTTAATATGATTAGAAACAAATAAAGGAACATAAGCACATAATCTCATCCAATCTAATTAATTCCTAAGGACAATCATATTAATTAAGATCATTTAAAGTAAATAAAAGCATCTTATTAAGTTATTTTTGGATGTTTGATTTGATTTAGAGGAGAGAGGAGATTCAACCATTTGCTTCTCCTAACCCATTCTCATATTGGTTAATTAATTTGGTTCAATGAAAAGAAAGTAAGTGAGTTTTATGGATTAATTAAGTTGTGATATGCAATAAATCCATTAATTACCCCTTACCTATGCCTCCTTAGCATAATTATCCAAGTAATTATGAGCCAACATGGTATGCACATACTTTGAAAATAAAATCAGCAATGATCTTATGAAAATAAAATGGCCTAATGCAATTTGGTTCACAATTAATGGTTAATTAGATTAAGGGACTTAAGTACTTTTATGGCTTCCTCACACATATAGGTTAGTCATAATTTCCTTAAATAGGTTTAGGTTATTAAACACCTAAAGATATACCTAAGGAACTTAATTAGGTAAGTTCTAGAATGATTATGATTTTAATTTAATTAATTAAGGCACTTAATTAATGAATTAAACCATTAATTAATCCCAAATTAATTAATCTCAAGTAAAGTGAAATTAAGTTAGGGAAAAGGATGGGAAAGAGGTCTCAATCTCATTCCCCAGGCCCATTCACTGTTCCACAATGATTAACAAACTTAATTAATGATTTTCTTAATGTTTAGATTATTAATTAATTATTTAATTAATTAAGAGAGTAATTAAGACTAAGACAAGAAATTTTTCTAATTAACCAAGCAATAAATCTCAAGAAAATTATGGGAGGTAGAGGTCCTCGCATTAATCAAACTCAGAAAGTTTGGGAATAATTACTTAAGTAATTAGAGAGTAATTAAACTAATTAATTTTTTATTTAAACATAAATTAAGATTTAATTACTATTCAAAAATTATTAGAATTAATTTTAAATTAATTTTCTCTGAAATAACTTTAAAATGAGCACTTATTTGTATTTTTTGGATTTTTCTACAATTTGTTATGATTTTTTAAAATTTTAGTTGGTTTAAGTAATTTTTCATGATTTTTATAAAACCCATTAATTCATTTTTACCATTTAAACTTCAGAGAGAGATATCTTCTAATTCAGAGATCCTTTTGACTTAAAACTTTTGTGGTAGGTGTATTTTAACTTCAATTTCAATCCTTGAAAATTTTAAAATAATTTGATGTGCATTTTTGGTTTAATTAATAAATTTTAATTTTTACTAAAACTTAAATTCAACTCAAACTATTCAGTTGAATTTGATAATTTTTGGTGTTTTGGATTTCTCTTGGAAAGACAAATTCAACGAGCTCTTGTTTAAATTTGTTTGATAAATATTTTATTTTCAATAAATTTTTGAAGTTTTAGGTGATTTAAATAAATCTGAAAATCAGAAAATATGCGATTTTTCCACTTAAACTAGTTACAACCTCATGTGCCAGTGAAATGGCAACGCGGTGCCACGTGGCACCGCGCGATTGGATAGCATGATTCCATGTGGCACACGTACCATGTAGTGTCGGACAATTGGCTAGTGTGGTGTCGCGTCACCAAATGAGTGGGAAATAGAGGGGGAGTGAGGATCGTGATGCGTGGTTAGATCCGAACCATCCGATCATGGATCGTACGATCCATATCCGATCTACTTGATCCAAAGGGTGAAAACAAAGGATCTATTGTGCGACCACCGTTCTGAATGTGGATCGGATGGTTGTTGTTTTCTAAGTGGTAAAAAACAACCGAACACTCATAGAGTAATTTTGTGAAGTTTCACCGAATGGGCTCATTTTGCGGATTCACCAAAAACTTTATTTCACATTAGGATTATATAAAATAAAGAATGCAAGGGATTTCTAAGAAAAATTCTTAATATTGCACTAAAAACTATTATAAATAATAGATCTTAAGGGCAGCTACGATTTGACAAAATTACCTCGGATGGTTTAGTGGTGGTGATGACTCAAGCTCTGAAAAAGAGGAAGAAGAAGTTTAAACCTTTTCTTTCCTTTGGAATGTCGTGATCACTAATGGCCACTATTTTCTCATCGAAAAAGCTTCAGTTTGATGTTTTTTATCTTAAATCAAGTGGGGGAAGGTTGCTCCTTGCTTTGGGAAGCTTTTGGGGGCTGAATGAGCTCAGGACTCAATGGAATGATGCCTTTTTTTCAAGGGGATGGCCGAAAATTGCATTAAGGATGATAGGGAGGTGGTTGTGATGGTGGTAGCTTGATTAAGTACTTTAGATTTAGCTCCAATGTCTTCTTTTGGGGCTGTGGAGTCAACTCCATTGAATGCCAAGGATGGGGGTAATTGAATGCAAGTGATGGGGAGGATTAAATGAGATTAGGTGGAATCTTATGTGAGGGAGGATCCATGAGGGATTTGATTGGGTTGGGTTGATTTTGGGCTAATCCTAAGTGGATTTGGGTTGGGTTTGATCAGCTCCCAAGATGCCATAGGTTGGTTTCAAAGGATTTGGCTCAATTTGGGTCATATGGGTCACATTGGGTCATATTGGGTTAGGTTGACTAATTGGTCAAATTAGGTCAAATCAAGGCCTAAGTTAGATTCAAATGATAATTTGAAGTATTTTGGTATGATCAATTTGATTTAATTTGGCTTAGGATTGATTTTGGCTCATTTGGATTCAAATGGGTTAAATGGGTCAAGTTGACCAATTTGACCAAAATTGGCCAAATTGTCTTGGGTTATGGGTTGATTCATGTTCAATTGGCTAATTGAAGATGAATGTACATTTTGGTTTGAATCAATTTGGATTTAATTTGAATTTAGGCCAAATTCACCCTTTAGGTCAATTTGGGCTAAATTGGTCAATTGGGCCCAATTGTTCAAATTGGGTTTGGTTATGGCTTTGGCCAAGTTTAATAATCAATTTAGAATGAACTCGAGCCATTGGTTACAATCAATTTAGGTTAAATCATGATTTGACCTAATTTGTCCTTTAGGCCAATTTGGGTCAACTTGGGTCAAATGGTCGTTTGGCTCAATTGGTGGTCAAGTCATATTCAAATATTAGTTTTGAGTTGGTTTGAATCATTAGTTTCAATTAATTTGATGTAAGATGGGTTTTGGTTAGTTTTGGATCATTTGGGCTAAAAGGCTGATCTGGTCAGGTGATCACATTGACTTAGTTTGACTCAATTGATTGTAATTGATCATCCTATGGTGATCAGCAATCATGATGGAAGGTTTTGGTGAACTTGGTTCAATCCGATTTGAATTAGATTGATAGTTTGCTCAAATGGGTCCTTTAGATCACTTTGGGTCAAGTGGACCTAAGTTGGTCTTTTGGTTTGGTTTTGGCTTGATTTATGTTTAGTTGGACTTGTATGTGAGCCTTGGATTGAAATATAAATCCAACTTCAATCAATTTGGAGTCCAATAGGTTTCGGCTTAATTAAAAGTTTCAAGTCAAAGGGGCTAAGTTGGATTTTCCTTGGGTTGACTTGGATTTAGTTTGATTTAGTTTGATTTAGTTTTGAACATTTGGATATGGATTTCATTTATATTTATAAAAATAAATGTAGGAATAATTGATTTATAAAGAAATCAATTGAATTTGATTCAATTTAAAGGGGGTTTTAGCTAAGCTTATAAAGGTGGTTCATATGGCTTAGGAGGGGCCTTGGGATTTGAATTTGATTTTGGGTTTCAATCATTTGGAGTAAAATTTGGAATTAGATTTGGAATTTGAATTTGAATTTGAGGTTTGGTTTGAGATTTGAATCTGGGTTTAATTTGAGCAGGTGCATATGGATTGAGTTTAGGCTATAGGATAAGTGATTTCCTTAAGTCCTAAGGTATGGCCTAATCATATGATTAACCCTTTTAAGTCTCAGGCTTAGGTTAAGTGTTCACCTAAGCACTAGAAGTAGTCCTACCATTAGAAGTCTAACTCCCATCATTAAGGATAAAAATAAAAGAGCTAATTCTTTACAAAGCTCAAAGGCTTGGAGGTCATGCCAATCTCAAGTTGTTTGAGCCAAATGATTTAAGCTCATGTTGATTTTTGGTGAAATATTTTCTCATCTCATCATCCTTTTTGAAGAGGATAAATAAAAAAAAATATCTTTTATTTGGACATGTAGATCATAGATGTTCTTATTAGGGTGATAGTGACATTGAGAGGTAATCTCGAAAGATAGAAGTCACCACCCTACAATGGATCACTCTTAAGGACTCAGGACTATGGTCTCCATATATGTAGAGATTCTTCCCTTGCTTTACATGGAAAAGTAAAAGGGTTTATTTTAAATTGTTGGTTAAGTTCCCTATGAGGAAAGCCCCATAGTTAATTACATCTTGGGAATGAGATTCCTTAGAATACTCTCGATTAAGGTAAATGATCATTGTCTCCAAAGATTTTGAAGGTAGACTATCAATAAATTATTTTTATTTTTGGAAGATCAAATGGGATTGATCAAGAGAGTTATTATGAAGGAAGAACATAAGTAGAGATACTCTGATGCTAGGAAACTTAAGTATCTATATGGAGCTTTATATTTTGAAATTGAATTATTTATTTGAGTTGAATTTTTGTTGGAAATAGGGCTTATACAATTCATGGCATAAGATCATGAAATGCCTAAGAGGTGAGGATTTATGCTTATAGCCCATGAGGAAAGCAACCTGAGATCTAAATCTAGGGAGCTTTGGTGAGGGCCAAAAGCATGACCTAAATCTAAGGTGAAAATGGGTATATGGTTTACCTCCACAAGAGGATAAATCCACTGTTGGACTTACAAAGCGGGGCTGCCAACTCTCCTGATTTTAAATTCATGTAGCAAGTCATATGATTTATACAAGATAGCTAGCTTATTTATTTATTTAGAGACTAAGTCCTTAAACTTCCTAAGAGACTAGATCATGTAAGGGCATGAAATGACCTAGATCTAATACAAAACATATTACATTATTTTATTTTTGGAAAATCATTTGACTCGCTTATAGGATTCATATGCCTAATGCATGAGTAAGATTATTAGAAAAAATCGTGAAGAGGAGGTGTGTTTCCACCATGGCTCTCAAGGTCAAGCCAAGTTTCTCAGCAAAGGTGGAAACCCTCTAATCAAGAGTGAAATAATATACTTTTATGCATGATGTTATAAAGAAATACTCATCCAACTTAGGGGTTGCTAATTCTTTTATCTTCATTTTAACTTAGGCTTTAAATGAGGTTATGAGTTATTTATTTTAATTTTGAGTTGATTAATTTGGTAGAAGATTTATTTTTCCAAGAGCCTAATCTTCATCCGGGCCATACATCAAGGAAGAAAACTAAAAATGCCATCTTAATGCACAAGCTAAACAAAACATCACATTTTTAAAAATAACAAAAGAATAAAATGCCATTTGTGGTGGGCATCACACCAAAAAAATAAATTGGGTGGAGCTCTACCCTTATACAACCCGGATTACAAATGAATTAATTTACAATCAAGTAAGAAAACTCATGTTATGGGGGTCTTCATTTCTTCTTTTCTTCTTTCTTCTTTCTTCTTTCTTCTTTATTTTTTCTTCTTTTGGTTCCTTCTTTTGGATGGTTGGAAGGTGGTTGTGCCAAAGGCTTCACATGGTACATAAGATCAAATCTTATGAATGCTCATCTAATCCCCATAACATTCATTCCAAAAAATCTAATTATACATGAAAAGGAAAAGTAAATCTAACTAACACACAGCAAAATAGAGATTAACTAAACAAATCATACAAATCCCAAGCATGTATATTGGACTTAGCACACACATGGGTAACCAAGTCCACGGCCTATTAGATTATGCTTAGGGGTATAAGCACACTTACAGCATTTATATTTTTTTATAAAGCACAATCCCACATAAAATAATGATTAGACTAAATCATCTACCATTCATTCTACACACATTCACCCTAACATCTAGAATAATACATCACAAAATAAAAGCAAACATCAAACCATGCATCACCTAACCTAAAGCTAGAAGTGGTGACTTAACCTAATGTGTGTGCTTTAAAAGGTTTGTGTGGTATGCTTAGCTATGGCTTTAAGGTTTAGATTTTCTAAGTGTGAAGATGTTCAACTTAGATGGGTGGTTTCATTTAAGTATTTAGTTGATTTGGGTTGATTTTATTTTGTATTTTTGGTTTGTTTAAGTGAACCTACTTAATTACTAAGTTGTAAGAGAGAGGAAAGAGAAGAGAACTTCTCTTTCCTTCCCTACTAAGTAATTTCTAAAGTGAATTCATATTTGATTTTATTTAGAATGTTTTATTATGTGTTTTAATTAATCCTAAGTTTAGATTTTCCTAAACAAACTATTCAAAAGAAAGCATTTTAAGATTAAAGTAATTAATTAAAAACACACATCACTTCATTTCTTTCCCAACATGTATAACATGCATATGAATGAATCTAAGCATATCTATACATACAAATGGAAATGTTTAGCACACTTTATGATGAATGCTAATATTACTTAAAATTGGAATGCTTTATGATGCATGATTTTCATTAAGTAGAAAATAGGTTTCTTATCCATTTTTCACATGCACACATGTATGTGAATAAGTAAGTCATGACATTGTTAGCACCGTGTAAGGTACAAGACCTACTTAGGGCTACTTAAAACCTCATAACCTCGGGGTTGTCAGACTAATATATCACTTTCCTTAAATACAAACATGTACAAAAGAAATGAATGGAAAAGAAAGATGCAAAAGTTTGTATTTGTTTATTTATTTTATTTATGCAATTTATATGTGCAAGTGTGGATGTCCTTCTTAAGTAATAGTATAAGAATAGGAAGGCAAGTTGTGTTTTTCAAATGAACTATACACTTTGCAAATCCTATTCAAAATTATGCTAAAAGAAAGAAGGAAAAACCACATTATGCACAATATTTATATCCACATGCAAGCTTATAAATAATTATAAGTAGCACACTTTCAGTTTTAGATGTTTGATTTATAGATTTTGAAAATAGTTTTGAATTTAATAGTGATAATAGCCATTCATATTTTTACTTTAGCCAAAACATGCAATTTGACATAAAGAAAATATTTCATTTTGAATTTGATTTTTTGAAAAATGAATGCATGAAATTCATATGACATACACATTTAGCATTATTAGGAAATAACTAAAATGATGAAAGCAAAATAATCATTCATTAATTCTAAAGACAATCTTATGAAATAAGAAAGCTTAAAGCAAATCAAATTATTTTAAGGAAGGTTTAATTTTGTTTTGAGTTTGATTTAATTTGAGAAATGTGAGGTGTGTTTCTATTCTAACCCATTCCCACATATATTTGTTGTTTTAGTTTAATTTTTAGATTAGACAAATTTTATGCTTTGTTAGGTTAAGGTATGAATTAAGTGTGTTAATTACCCCTTACCTACCACCTTAGCATAGTTAATCAAATAATTATGAGCCAATGAGATAACATAAAATCACACAAGGAATTTAAATCAGCAATGCACCTAGGAAAGAAAGGCCTAATGCAATTGGCTCATGATTAATGATTTAATTAAGGGTTTAGTTAAGTAATTTCATAACCCCTCACACATGTGAGTTGGATTTTGATTTCCTTAATTGTACTTAGGCTCTTGAACACCTAAGCATCTGGATTAATTGAGTTCTAAAGTTTTAGAATTTTATAAAATTAAAGGGGTAATTAGTGAATTAACCCTTAATTAAGGTTGGATTAAGGAAAGAGGGGTTTAATTAATATCTTGGAAAGTATCCCAAAATTATTCCTAAATCTCATATTCACTTAAAAAAACTTAATTAACTCAATCAAGGGTTAAAACTAGTAATTATACCCTTAATTAATTAATTACATTAAGGGATTAAGGAATGAACTAGAATTTCTAATTAAGCCACCAATAAATCCCAAGAAAATTAGGGAGGCGTCATCCCACTAATTATGTACAAAATTTGGGATTAATCGGGGATTAGAGGTAATTAGTAAAATACATTCTAATAAAACCCAAATCAGAGAAAAGCACTATTCAAAATCCATTCAAATCATTTTAGAATATTCTATGTTCAATTATCTATCAATGCAATTTATTTCATATTTTTTGATTTTTTAGGCTTAGATATGAATTTAGAAGTTTCATGATTAATTAATGATTTAATAGCCTAATTAAATGTTTAATCCATCGGCCATGTGGGCGGCGACATGCACTTTCATGTGATGCGATGGGATTTGATATTAAAGTTATCACATCTTAGTGTCATCGGCGATGGCTACATGCTTTCTCTCCTCGTCGATCAAGGACGAGGATAAAGCGGTCTAAGGGATAAACATGTGATCTACGTCTTAATCATGGTCCATCCAAAATGTGCGGATGGATGGCCCATGATCTATACCTATATTTCTCTATAAAGAATAGACATCGTCCATCTTCTAGGGGATGACCCGAGCTCAATTGAGCTTGGATTCATTCCAAAATTTACCCACACCATCTAAGCACAATGGTAAACACATCAAATGGCTAGGATTTTATGAGATTAAACTTTACTTCATAAAGGACCAAACCACTTTGAACTAAAGCTCGGTTTAATGGCATAGGTGATCATGCTCGATTCCTTGAGAAGCTTAGAGTGGAGATGAAGCTTTGTTGAAGTTTGGAGGCCTTGAGATTGGGTGGATCTCCTATGGGCCAACTCCTCCTTGAGCTCGGTCTTGATCAAGAATGGTCTTCCCTTGCCTTTGGAACTTGGAAAGAGCTTAGGTAGGTTTGATTGAGTTCACTGATGGAGCTTGCAAAGGGAATTGGGTTGATTTGAAGTGTGGAGTAAGTTGAATTTTTAGTGGAGCTCCCCTATTTTCAAGCTATGAAAATTGAGAAGATGGAGTTTGGGAAATGCTTGAAAGAGCTTAGGGAGGCTGGGAAATGACTCCTCTGGCTTCCTATTACTCAATAGAATTATGGAATCATGGAATGAATTCCAATTAGGGGGAGTATATCTCCCCCTTGAAGGATTGGATGGGCGTGCCTCTCCCTTCCATTTTGATCCAATTGAGCTCATGCAATGGGTTTGTTAGGCTATTTAGAGCACATGGGTCATTTTGGGAGGGTAGTGGAAAGTGTCCATGTGTTTAATGAGTGGAGGAAGGATTTCCATGTGCTCAATTCTGAAGGAGGTGTCAGTTTTAGCTTGGTTGGGTTAACAAACCCATTGGGTTGTGCACCACTCTAGTGTTCACTTGATCCACTAAGAGGGTGTCAAGTGGTTATGGAGAGGATTTAACCAAATTCCAAGTGGATTTGGCCAAAATTTACCCTATGGATTAGGTATAAAATGATCATTTGGCTTAGGTTTCAATTTGAATATGTTTGTCATGTTTGAAAAATGGGTTAGGCCAAATTTCATTGAATTTGGAGTTGCTTTGATATGATTTGGCTCATGTTGACCCATTTATGTCAAAATGGATCAAGTTGACCAATTGGTCAAATTGGGTCAAACTAAGAGTTGGGTCAAGTTCACATGACCATTTGAAATGTTTTGGTTGTTTTGGTTTGATTCAATTTGGATTTTGGTTCAATTGTGTTCATTTAGGTCAAATGGGTCAAGTTGACCAGTTTGACCCATTTGACCTATTTGGGTTAGGTCATGGGTTGATTCATGTTTGGTTGGTCATATGAAATGGGTTGGTATATTTGTTTCTAATCAATTTGGTTTATGTTTGAGTTTGGCTTAATATGACCCTTTAGGTCAAGTTAGGTTCAGGTCAATTGGGCTAGGTTAGGTCTAGTTAGCCAATTGAGGCTTTGGTCAAGTTCAACAATCATTTTGGAATGAACTTGACCCATTAGTTTCAATCAATTTGGCTTAGATCAAGTTTTGACACATTTTTACTTTTTAGGTCTAGTTGGGTCAACTTGGGTCAAGTGGCTAATTGGGCTAAGTTAGGCTCAAATGTTGACTTGGTTAAGTTTAAACATTGATCATGAATGAACTTAGATCATTGGTTTCAATCAATTTGGCCTATGGTGGATTTTGGCTATGTTGGGTTTCATTTTGGCTAAGTGTTGACTTGGTCAACCCTTAGGTTTGACTTGGTTTGACCCAATTTGAGTGATTAATCATCTCATGATGATTGTTGGTCATGATGAGAGGCTTAGGTGGGGTTAATTCAATTCGATTTGGTTAGGATTAGAATTTGGCTCATAAGGGTACTTTAGGTTACTTTGGGTCAAGTGAGCCTAAGTAGGTCAAATGGCTTGGTCAAAGCTTAATTTGAGTTTGATTGAACTCACAATGGACTTATGATTGAAATATAAATCCATTTGCAAGTGGTTTGAAGTCAAATGGGTTTTGATTCATTTGACAATTTCAAGTTAAAGGGGTGAACATGAGTTTGACTTGGGTTTGATTTTTGAACTGAGTTTTGATTCGGTGTTTGAAATTTATGCTTATATTTGGATTCATGATTGAAGGATTGATTTAATTATGAAGAAAAATCAAGAGTTTGGCTTGATTTGAAATTCATTTGGCTAAGTTCAAGATTTTGACTTGAAAGGCTTAGGTTGGATTTTGATTGAATTTGAGTTTTGATTTTTGGAGTTGGTTTTGGTTATTTGAATTTATATTTTATTTATATATGTGAATATAAATGAGAATATAAATGGGTTATGAGAAAATTTCAAAGGTTTGAAGTGATTTGAACATGGCTTAGGCTAAGTCCTTAAAAGGGAATTAAAGGACTTAAGAAAGATTTTTTATTTGGATTTGAATTTTTGATTTAGTTTGATTGATTTTAATTTATATTTCATTTTTATATGTGAATATAAATGAGAATATAAATGAGTTGTGAGAAAATTTCATGGCTTTGAATTGATTTAGATTTGATTTAGGCTAAGTCCATGAGAGGGGATCTAAGGACTTAGGAAATATTTGGAATTTCAATTTGAAATTTGATTTGATTGATTTCAATTTATATTTCATTTATATATGTGAATATAAATGAGAATATGAATGGGTTGTGAAAAATTATGAATTTGAATTGATTTGAACATGACTTAGGATAAGTCCTTAAGAGGGAATTAAAGGACTTAAGAAAGAGTTTTGATTTGGATTTGAATTTTGGATTTAGTTTGATTGATTTGAATTTATATTTCATTTATATTTGTGAATATAAATGAGAATATAAATGGGTTGTAAGAAAATTTCATGACTTTGAATTGATTTAGATTTAATTTAGGCTAAGTCCATGAGAGGGAATTAAGGACTTAGGAATGGGTTTCAATCATAAGTTTCAATCACTTGTTTCAATCATGTGGCATTGATTTTTTGTTTGGAGAAAATCAATTAAGATGGAATTGATTTTGGTTTGATGTTGATTTGATTTGGAGTTTGACTTGAAGGAAGGAAGCAAAGAAAGTGGTTCAAGCTATAGGGTAGGCAAACTTTTCTAACACCCCTAAGGCATGACCTATTCCTATGGCTAACTCTTCTAAGTCTTTAGGGCTAGGTTGAGTGTCCACCTAATCACTAGATGTGTCTTAAAACTAAGGATCTCTTAAATTCTAAGAGGAGTCCCTAGGTCGGCACTCTCTCAGTAGTTGCCCTTAGGTCGGGTTCGACTTGTTGTGCCACCAACAGGTCACCCCGGCGATCATCCTTGCTTCGGAAGATATAAGTCTATCACGCATTCTTTGCAGCATGACTGTTGCACATTGATGGGAAGCCTTAGGTCAGGTTCAGTTTATTGTGCTATCAATGATCACCAAGTGGTTCCTTGTTTAGGAAGTTGTAAGTCGACAAGCTTTCTTCCTGACTTGGCCATTTCACACTAAAAGGCACCCCTTAGGTTGGTTAGGTCTACCCCACGGCCAGTAGACTATCCCTTTGGATTTGTAAATCTAAAATAGGACTAGGTTAATATTGGCCCCTTCATAGTAGATCCATCACACAGATAGGGTCCATCTAAAATTAAATTAATTCTGAGTATTCTTGAGTCGATATGAGTCCACAGCAGAATTTGCACGAATAGTCACCCCAGGTTGGGTTCTATTTGTTGTGCCATCGATAGATCACCCCAACCGCAGATCCCTACTTTGAAAGATGTAAGTCTGTTATGCTTTCTTCCTAGTGCAACTGTTGGACACCGAAAGGCAACCTTTAGGCCGGATAATCCTACCTTGCGGCTAGTAAACTACCCTTTTGGATTTGTAAATCTGAGATAGGTCAAAGCCGACATAGCCCCTTCTCAATGGGTCCATTGCACGCCAACAGGGTCCACAACATAATACACCAAATTAAATTAAATTAAATCATATCAAATCATATGAAATTAAAATCAAATTAATCATCAGGACTACTCTTGAGTTGAGGTAAGACCCCCAGTGGTGCTCACTCAGTAGTCTCCTTAGGTAGGATTCAATGTGTTGTCCATCCAATAGATCACCCTAGTGGCTTTTCCCTTCTTTGGAAGATGTAAGTCTGCTACACTTTCTTCCTAGCATAGTCATTGAACACCGAAAGGAAACCCCTTAGGTTGGATAGTCCTACCTTATGGCAGGTGGACTACCCATTTGAACTTATAAATCTAAGATAGGCCAAGGCCCCTTTGGCTCCTTCTTAGTGTGGTCCATCACACACCGAGCCAACCCAAACCAATTACACCAAAACACTTGAAATCATCATTTGAACTTGACCCAAGCCTTGGCTTGACCCAATTTGACCAATTGATCAACTTGACCCAACCTTGCCCAATTTGACCTACATGAGTTAAATTGAGCCAAACCTATTAAAACTAAGCCCAAACACCTTGAAACTTGGCATGGCCCATCCTTGGCTCTCCTTGGGTTATTCCAAGTCCAACCCAACCCATGCTTGACTATAATTGACATAAACTCAATGGGTAAAGCTTGCCAAATGGTACAAATACCCCATTTGAATGGTCAAATACACCTCCCCTCCACATGGCTGCCTTCTATACCTCCGCCTAAGCAAGAAAGAGCGGTTCACGATCCAATGGTGGTTGGGTCAGCCATGAGCCAAGTGGAGGTGAGTTCACTCCTATTTCTCCATTGACACACTTGGTAACCCAAGGACACCCACACTCCTCCCATGGCAACCATATTCCCTCACTCATTCACTCAAATCAAGCCAACTCAGCACCTCCTTGCCACCCATGACCATCTGAGGCGACCGAGTGACCACTAGAAGCCAAGGGAATCAAGGCCATCCGATCCAAGGGAGGAGGGGGTCTACCCCCCTCATTTTGATCCAAATCAAACACACACATCCTCGAGCTCATTTAAGTCTTTTCAAAGCCCGAGAGTTTCATGAGATCCTTAAGCCTTCCCATCGCAAAAATATATCAAATTGAGCTCACCTGAGATAGGACAACCATCATCTCCATCCAACTCCACCGAAACTCAACCCCATTCAAATTAACTTCACCCACATGTTCACTGAACTCAAGCGAGTCGAAACAAGTCATCCCCTGAGCATTTCGATCACCAGAAGTACCTCCTAGACCAACTTTGGCGAGCATTGCAGGGTCGTTTGGTCCATAGAGCAACCAGTGGGGAGGCATCGCACCATCTTCTCAATAGGGCTTCACCTCATCAAGGTGAAGCTACCTCGGTTAGTTCACCAACGGTCATGAGCTCCGGTGAGGTACTAGTTTATTAAATCAAGATTTTTTAAAAAATGTTGGTCCTTTTTGAAGAAAATGTTGATGTTGTCTGAATCCAACCGATAGATCCTCTAAGATTCCTGTTGTGAAGGTGTGGGATCAATCCCAAGCCAATCCGAGCTCCAACAAGCTCAAATTAGGCAAAGGAAGGTGGACGGTGTCCATCTTTCATCATGTGGGAGATGATAGATCATCTGTCGTCCATTCTGCGTGATTGGAACAGATGATCATGATCTCCCGATTAGGTTTAATCTGATTTATCCCTTAGGAACCGTGAGATTAATCTCTATCGTCCGATCTTAGATAGAATGGTGGGTATGAAAGCACGTCTGCCACCTTCACATCAATGTTGAATCAGATAATTTTAAATAACCAATCCTGTGATGCTAAGTGGAAAGCGCACCACGTCAGTGATCCTTGTGATGCTAATGGGATTAAGCTTAATTAAGAGTTAATTACTCATTTTAATCACTAAAACTTTGAAAAATTATAACTAATTATATAAAAATTCAAAAAAATATAAATAAATACTCATTTTAAAGGTAAGATAGAGTTTATTTTAATAAAATTAATTCCAATTAATTTTTAATAGTAATTAAAGCATAATTAGGGTTTGAATGCCCACTTAATTAGCTTAATTAAGCCCTAATTAATTCCAAACATGGAGAATTTATTTAAAGGATGACCTATACCTCCCATGATTTTTTTGGAATTTATTGCCAAGGTAATTAAGAAAATTGATGTTTCAAACCCTAATTACCTTCTTTAATTAATTTAATGATTAATTAACATTCAAAATAATCAAAATTAGTTACTTGAAGCTTATTAATCACTATTTAATAGTGAATGGATGAGGGAGGGGATTAGGACCTCTTTCTTAATCTCTTTCCTAAATTCACTTCATTTTAAGAGAATTAATTAAGATGAGAATTAATTAAGTGCTTAATCAATCAATTAAGTGGCTAAATTAAATCAAAATGAAATACAAATTACATCAGATAGTTAACAATGAAATTAAGGGTTCCTCTTTTTGTGTTTTATAACATAAAGACCCTTTAAGGAAATTATGATTAACCCATAGGTGTGGAAAAGTCATAAAAGTACTTAATTAGATTTTTTAACTTAATTAATCTATAATTATGAGACAATTGCATTAGGTCTTTTAAGTGCATTGCAACTTTACTTTTCTCACATGTTCATATCATTTGTGGCTCATGAATAAATGATTTATCAAATTAAGGAAGCATAGGAAAGGGTAAATAAATAATTTTCTTAATGATTTAACTTAATCAATTCATAAAATCTACTTAATTATTTTTCCTTAAACCAATTAAAATTACCAATTTGGGAATGAGATTAAAATAGAAAATAATCTCCTCTTTAAATCAAATCAAAATAAAAAAAATCAAATTAATAAGAAGCTTTGTTTTTCTTTAAACAATTTTATTTGATGTGATTGTCCTTATGAATTAATTTAGATGAAAGAACCATGTGTTTATATTTAGTTATTCTTTTCCAATCATTTCTAAATGTTGTATGCCATTATGGTGTTTATTTTTAGATGTGGGGGAGATACACCACACAGATCATAGGGGGTACTTATTAAAATGATTGTGTATGACATTGAGGCATGACATATTATCTTGAAAGATAGAGATATCACCTTACAATGAACCTAATCACCTAATAAGGACTCCTAAGGCATGATGGGTTTTTGAATGTACCATAGATTTTTCTCTTGCTTTGTGTGGATGAATAAAGCAAGGTTTATATTTAGCTAGGTTCTTAAGTTTCCTATGGAGGCAAGCCTCTATAGTTAATTACATCTTAGGAATTGAAATTCCCTAAGAATACTCTCGATTAAAGTAGACGATTGTTATCTCCAAAGATTTCAAGGTTAAACTATCAAAGGATTAGCTATATTTGGAAAATCAATTGGGAAAGTTTAAGGAGAAGACTTATTTTAAGAATCCAAAAAAAAGTAGAATGCTCATGATCTTAGTGAGCATTCCAATCTATCTATGATTGGGCTCTATAAAAAATGAAGAGATTTATTTGAGTTAAATTTTTAATTAGGGCTTATAATCCACCAACACAAGATTGTGAAAATATCTAAGAGTGAAGATTTATGCTTGTAGCCTAAAGGAAATAGCTACCTTGGATTTTAAATCTAGGGAGTTTTAGCACAAGCTAAAGCACGAAATAAATCTAAGTGACAAGTGGACATAAGGGTTTATCTCCAAAAGAGAAAGTAAACCCGTTTGACTTCTGGACTTACAACTGTCTAGACTGGCCATGAGCTAACTCCTCCTATAATTTTAAAACAATGTAATCCTGTCTTATGAAATTGCAAGATAGTCAGGGCAGTTATTTAACTTGAACGAGAATAAAGTCCTAAACCCACTCCCTAGAGACTAAAGCATGAGTGGTATGAACATATGACTTAATCTAATAATGCAAAATATTTTCATATTTTATTTTAATTTGGACATATCATTTACACAAAGGCTTTGGAATATTTTTATGCCTAAATGCATGATGAAAGTTGATTATTGGCCAAATCAGAAGAGAAAAAGGGTGAAGCTCCGTTGTCAGGGGTTGCTCTCATAGGTTAAGTAGTCCCTATTCTGTAAGGATGGAGGCCCTCATTTTACAAGAGTGATAGAAGGTGCATGTATAATGTGAGACATATAACATACAACTAAGGGGTTGCTAAATCGTTTAGTTCTCTTGATTATAGCATAAGCTTTATGGTGAGGTTATGAGTTATTTAAAATTTTAACTATTAGTGATTAGTTAGGTAGCAAATTTATTTTATCTTAAGAGCCCACCGCATCCAGGCCACACATTAAAGCATCAATCATAAAGAAACTATGAAAAAGGTACAATCCTCATGCATAATATAAATAAATCATCAATCAATTTTATAAACTATCATAAAAGAATAAGAGGCAGGTCCGATCGGGTGCTGCCGTACAACCCGAAAAGAGAAAATATGGGTAGCTGAGCTCTACCCTTATATAACCTGGTATATGAAAGAATAATTAAAATTAGAAATGAATACATTCTATGGGGGTCTTTACTTTTTCATTTATTTATTTCTTCCATCTCCTTCACTTTCGATTCGTGCTTCAAAGGCATCACAATGCACCCTAGGACTAAGCCTTCTAGCCACTTCTTATCATAATCCCCCATAGCACTAATATAATCTTATTGCAAAAATTATATTTATATAGAGAAAGTAAATCTAACTACACTTGCAAAATAGAGGTTAGCTAAACATACACACAATCCCAAGTAGTTATATATATAATTGGACCTTACACATGGGTAACCAAGCCCACATGTCTTAACTTGGATTATACTTAGGGGTTTTAAATGACCTACAAAGAGAGCATTTATATTTGTTTTTAAGCGGCCCCTTAAGCACAATCCCCTGTAGAAGACATGATTAGGTTAAGAATAGCCTAACATCTAGTCTACAAAGCATACACCTAACATCCGGTCTATGTAACATATACTTTAACATCCAGCCTAAAATATTACAACATAAAATAAAATATACATCACACATACACCGTCCTAACTTAGAGCTAGAAGTGGTGACTTGGTTATAATGTGTGTGCTAGGCTTTGTGTGGTATGTCTTAATTAATCATTAGAGTTATGCTTTTCTAAGTGTGGAAGAATTTAATTTAACATAAAGGTTGGTTTCATTTCAATTTATTTAATTACTTTGTGAGTTTTAATTTAAGCTTTACTTAGTTTCATTTGATTTACACTTAGCATGTAAGTGTTATAAAGAGAGGAAAAAGGATTAACCTCCTTCATCCCTACCTTAAGCCATTTTCTAAAGCATGCTTTTATGATTTAGTTTTCTTTAGTGAATGGCTTATTAAACATTTTTTTGTTAATCCTAAGTTTAGGTTAACTTTAAGTAACCTTATTTAACATGAAAGGCATCTTAAAATTAATGATGTTGAATTACTACCACATGAAATATATTGAGCCATTCCTTTCCATCACATGTAACATGCATATGACTTAATACTTAGCATATCTATACATAACGTGTATTTTTGGCACATTTAAATGGTGATGAATGCATATGTTTGGATTCTATTATATTGAATTGAATTATTTAATACATGTAAATTAAAGCTCTATCAAAATTATAATACCAACAATACATAGGAATGAAATCAAATAAGTATGTGTCATTGTTAACTAGGGAAGTGAGGTAATCAAATGACCTCCTTATGGCTACTTAAAGTCTCATATTTTTAGGATGTCCAGACTATATACTCATTAACTTTTAAACTTATGTAAATCTATGTATGAATCACAAGAAAGAGAATGCTAACCTACATCTAATATAGGCCAATGGCTTAGATGATTATGGATGCATGCATTTTTAATAATAAAAGGGGATTTTTATCTTTTAATTAAGCATATATACACATGTATAAAAGATATAAGCAAGTACATGTCATTATTAACTAGAGAAGTGAAGTAATCAAATGACCTTCTTGGGGCTATTTAAAACCTCCTATTCCCGGGATGTCAGACTAAACACTTGCTATCTTAAATAAATGCAAATGTATACAACATTATAAGGATGAAAATCATGAAAAAAGTTTTATTTTTCTTTAGTTGAATTATTTATGCATATGAATTAATGCTCTATCCAAATTTTAATACTAAAATACATAGGAATGAAACCAAATGAGTACATGTCATTGTTAAATCCTCATATTCTCTGGATGTCCAGACTATATACTCATTATTGTTCAAACTTATGCAAGTCAATATACAAATCATAAGAAAGAGAGCTTTATTTAATATCATGCAAATCCTTTATATATTCATAACTACTATCACTCCACATATTATTATCAATTTATAAACTTTTGGAAAATAGATTTGAATTTACTAGTGATAATAGCCACACATATATTAAGTTAAGCCAACACATGCTAGCTTATATGAAGGAAATTCATTTGATTCATTTGGATTTGAAAACATGAATGCATGAAACCATATGACATACACCATTTAAAGTGATTCAAAAGGAATGATTAAATATAAACACATGGTTCATTCAATTAAACTAATTCCTAAGGACAATCACATCAAATAAACTCATTTAAAGAAAACCAAAGCTTCCTTATTAATCTATAACTTAAGATTTTGACTAAGTTTAAAGAGGAGAAGAATTATTTGCTATTTTAATCTCATTCCCATATTTGTGGACTTAATTGGTTTAAGAAGAGGTAATTAGGTAGATTTTATGAATTAATTAAGTTAGATCATTTAATTAAATCAATTAATCACCCTTACCTATGTTTCTTTAATTTGATTTACTACTTAATCGTGAGCCACAAATGACATGAACATGTGAGAAAATAAAATTGCAATGCTCCTACAAGGACCTAATGCAAATGGCTTATAATTAAAGATTTATTAAATTAAAGAACTTAATTAAGTACTTTTATGATTTTTCCCACACTTATGGGTTAATCATAATTTCATTAAGGGTCTCTATGTTATTAAACACATAAAGAGGAACCCTTAATTTCATTATTAATTATCTGATATGATTATGATTTCAATTTGATTAATTGTTTATTAACTAATTAGCTCTTAATTAATCTTCATGTTAATTAACTTTCTTTCAAAATGAAATGGACTTAGGAAAAGAAGCTAGAGGTCCTCACCCCATTCCCCTTGTTCATTCACGTTAAATAGTGATTAGTGAGCTTAATTAATTAATTTATTACTATTTAGGTATTAATTAACCATTAAGTGGATTGTAATTAAAGCCTAAATGATAAATTTCCTTAATTAACCAAGTAATAAATCCCAAAAAAATTATGGGAGTCAGAGATCATCCCATTAGACTAACACACAAAGTTTGGGATTAATTACTCAAGTAATTAAGGGTTAATTAAGTTAATTAAGTTTGTAATTAAACCCTAATTAAACTTTAATTACTATTCCAAATTAATTAGAATTAATTTTAAATAATTATCCTCCATTTTACCTTTAAAATGAGTATTTATTTATATTTTTTGGATTTTTCTACAATTTGTTAAGAGTTTTTAAAGATTTAATCATTAAAATAAATTAATTAATCCTAATCCCATTGGCACCATGCAGACCACTGACTTGGCGTTGTGGGATTGGCTACTTAAACCCATCTGACTTAGCACCTATGTGGCTGGCGGCGGATGCGATTTGATCCTCGTCGTCCTATCTAAGATCGAACGTCAAAGATTAAACTCGCGGTTCTTAAAGGATAAAATAAATTAAATTTAACAAATTAATCATGATCGTCCATTTCGATCACATGGAATGGATGATGTGTGATCCATCATCCTCTGAGCGATGAGAGATGGATGTCATCCACCTTCCTTCACTCGATCCAAGCTCACCTTAGCTCAGATGACCATAAAATCTATCCTACACCTTCACAAGGTAGATCCAAAGGGATCCAATGGTCAAAATTGCATGACATAGAACTTTATTTCAAAAAAGCCCAAGAAATTTTTACAAAAGCTTGGTTTAATGGAACTTACCTTGTTGGAGCTCAAGACGGCCGCAAATGCTTGAGAGGAAGCTTTTCCTGGATGAGGTAAGGCACTATGGAGCAACATGTGTGCTAATTTCTTATGGTTGACTATATGGACCATGAATCAATGATTTGTAGAGGGACGCCAATTGAAGTAGCACCTCTGGTGGTCATGAAGCTCATGAGAAGTTTTGTTTATGCTCAATGAGTGTGGGGAGTGTGTGGGTGAAATTAATTTGAGTTTTGGTGAATATTTGAGGGAGTTGGGTTAGAAATTAGCTTGCCCTATTTTGGCTTGGTGGTTTTCAGCAAAGGGAAGGCTTGGGAGACTTGGGGAGAGCTCTAAGGATTTTGAAATCACTTTTGGAAACTCTTTGAGGGTTCAAGTGTTCGAATTGGCTCAAAATGCGGAGGGGAGGGGGGGGGGGGGATATCCTCCTCCTTGGATCAAATGACTGGATTCCCCTCAAAGCCGCCCACCCTCAGCATAAAAGGTCGGGAGAGGTCGCCGATTTGTTGGCCAAGAGCTTTGGTTGGTGGCTCAAGGCAGCCTCCTTTTTCTTTGGATCCAATGGGTTCGACTAAGGTGGGGAGGTGAGTTAACTCACCTCCCTTTGGTCCATGGCTGACCTATCCCACTTGGGTTGGGCCAGGCATATAGGTTAGGCCCTATTTTATGGCATTGGATGGCTACCAAGTGACAAGAGGGGGATGTTGACTTGCCAATTTGGGTATAATCCTATGTAGGGGGATTTAGCCAAAGGGAAATGCATTGGGTAGGGGTCCAATTGAGATGGGATGGCTTTGGGATGATCCAAGGTGAATCTATGATGGGTTAGGTCACATCTCACTAGGTTTGGGCTTATTTTGAGTGAGTTTAGCTCAATTTGACCTATATAGGTCCAATTGGGTCAAACCAAAGCTTGGTCAAGTTTAAATGATGATTTGAAGTGTTATGGTTCAATTGATTTGAGTCAATTTGGCTTGGATTTGATTTTGGCTCATTTGAATTCATGTAGGTCAAATGGGTCAAGTTGACCAATTTGACTAATTTGGCCAAATTGGCTTTGGTTAGGGGTCGATTTATGTTTGATTGATCAATTGAAGATGATTGTGGGCTTCAATTTTAATTAATTTGGATTTGGTTTTATTTAGGCCGATTTGACCCTTCAGTTCAATTTAGGCTAAATGGGTCAATTGAGTTCAATTGGGGCTTTGGTCAAGTTCGACAATCAATTTAGAATGAACATGAGCTATTAGTTGCAATCAATTTGGATTATATTTTAATTTGACCCTATTTGGTCTTTTAGGTCAAATTGGGTCAAGAGGGTGAATTGGGTTTGGTTTGGCTCAATTGAGGTTCAAGTCATGTTCAAATATTGATTATAGGTTGGTATGAATCATTGCTTTCAATTAATTTGGCTTACGATAAAATTTGGCTAGTTTGGTTCATGTAGGTTAAGTGGGTTGACTTAGTCAAATGACCAAGTTGACTTAGTTTGACCCAATTGATGACAATTGATCAACCTAGGGTGCTCAACAATCATGAAAGGAGGTTTTGATAGGCTTGGTTCAATCCAATTTGGGTTGGATTGTAATTTGGCTCAAATAGGTCCTTTATGTCACTTTAGGTCAAGTGAGCCTAAGTGGGTTAATTGGCTTGATTTTGAGTTGATTTGGATTTAGTTGAGATTATATATGGATTTAGGATGGATTTATAGCTTTCATTGCAATTAATTTGGGTTGGAATGGATTTTGGTTCATTTGAATATTTAAAGTCAAAAAGAAATGGTTTGATTGATTTTTATTTTGGCTTGATGATTTGATTGCAAATTTCATTTATATTTGGGATCATAATTGAAGAAATAATTGATTTATGAGAAAATCAATTGAGTTTGATTTGGATTGAAGGGAATTTTGGCCAAGTCCATAAGATTGAATCACATGGCTTAAGATAGGTTTGATTTGGTTTGGGTTTGGTTTAGAATATAGATTTCATTTATATTTGGGAAGCTGACTAAAGAAATAATTAATTTATGAGAAAATCAATTGAGTTTGATTTGGATTGAAGAGAATTTTGGCAAAGTCCATAGGATTGAATCATATGGCTTAGGATAGGTTTTGTTTGGTTTGGGTTTTGGTTTAGTGCATGTGAATGTAGGTTTCATTTATATTTGGGAAGATGATTGAAGAAATAATTGATTCATGAGAAAATCAATTGAAATCGATTTGAATTGGAGGGAATTTTGACCAAGTCCATGAGATCAAATCATATGGATTAGGATAGGTTTGATGTGGTTTGAATTTTGATTATAGGTTTCAATCATTTGGTTTGAAATTTATTGTATATTTGATATGGGTTGATTGAAGAGTTGAATTGATTTTGAAAAAAATCAACTGAGTTTGAATTGATTTAGATTGGTCTGTCTAAAGATTGAATTATGGGCTTAGGATAAGTTTGATTTGAATTTAATTTTGATTATGGGTTTCAATCATTTGGTTTGGAATTTGAATTTGAATTTGGTATTTGAATTTGGATGAATTGAATTTGAGGTTTTGTGTACGTCAAAGAGGCAGGCATAAATTGGGTTTGGGCAATAGGGTAGGTAAGTCTCTCTAAGTCCTAAGGTATAGCTTAATCCTATGATTAACCCTTCTAAGTCTCTAGGCTTATGTTAAGTGCTCACTTAATTGCTAGAAGTGCCTTATGACTAAGGAGAATCTAGTGTCTAGAAGACTTCTAAATCTAAGTAGAGGAGATTGAATCCTCACTCCAAAAGTGAGGTCAACAAATGATGATTCCATGCATTCATTCTTTCAAATTTAAGTGAATCAAATGAAAGTTATTTATGTAAGCTTGCATATGTTGACTTAATTTAATTATATGTTTGGCTATTATTACTAATAAATTCAAAATTTTTTTCATAGTTTATAAGTTGATAGTAATATGTGGAGTGATGATAGTTATGAATACATATAGGATGTGCATGTGCTTATAACTTAAGTATGTTAATGTGAAGCTCTCTTTCCTTTATTCATATATATATTAACATATATTTGAATATTAATAAGTATATAGTCTAGACATCCTAGAAATATGAGTCTTTAAGTATCCCCAAGGAGATCATTTGATTACCTCACTTCCTTGGTTAACAATGACATGTACTTATTTGATTTTATTCTTATGTATTTTAGTATTAGAATTCGGATAGAGCTTTTATTCATATGCATAAATAATTCAATTAAAGAAAACACAATCTTTGCATGATTTTCATCCTTATAATTATGTATACATTTATATGTGTTTAAGATAGCAAGTTTAGTCTAGAAATCCTGTGAATATGAGGCTTTAAGTAGCCCTAAGGAGGTCATTTGATTACCTCACTTCCCTGGTTAACAATGGCATGTACTTGCTTACATCTTTCATGCATGTGTATGTGTGCTTAATTAAAAGATGAAAATGCCCTTTATTATTAAAAAACATGCATCCATAATCATCTAAGTCAAGACATATATTACATGTAAATTATTGCTCTCTTCCTAGATTCATACTGATTTACATAAGTTTGAATGTTAATAAGTATATAGTCTAGACATCCCGAGAATACGAGGCTTTAAGTAGCCCCAAGGAGGTCATTTGATTATCTCACTTCCCCGATTAATAATGACACGTATTGTTGACGTCACTTTTGGAGTGAGGATTCAATTTTCCCTTCATAGGTCTAGTCTTTGACACCAAGAGCTCCTTAGTCATAGGATACTTCTAGTGGCTAAGTGAACACTTAACCTAAACTTGGAGACTTAGGAGGGTTTGGATTAGGCTAAGCCTTAGGACCCAAGGTGACTTATCCATCCATGGCCCAAATAAGCCCATGCACCTCCTTAGCCAAAACTTAGATTAAACCCAAATAAGCTCAATAGAAATCTAAATCAAACATATTTGAATTAAAATCTAAATTCAATTGAGCCTGGGTTGAGGTAATTTGGCTGATTAACTCAATTAACCCGTTTATGCTTAAATCACTAAAGTCTGAATAAAATCAAATTAAATTAAAATTAATTCAAATTAAATCCAACCAAAAGCACAAAATTAATGCATTAACACCAAAAAACCGAAAAAATAAATCAAGATAGGACATAAAGTGGCAAATAGATCATTTAACCTAGAGTTGACTCATCCCCACTAACTCAAAAGTCAATTAATCGAAATGTAGCCAAATTAAACCACTCCAAGAATTCAAACTCATCAAATGAAAATGTTTAAATATAATTCTAAACAAATCTGAATCAAAAGAGGTCTTAAGTGGGTTGATTTGACCACATAACTCAAATAAACTCAAATAGACATCATTAAGCCAAATCCAAATCAAATAAATAATAATAATCTAAATCAAACATTCAAAATCAATTGAAAATCATAAATGAACATAATCCAACCTTTCCTTGGATTTAATTTAACCAATTTGGACATTTGAATTAATTAAAGCCAATTAACCTATTTGAGTCAAAATGAATCAATTTGAACTAAAAAAATAAATTGAATTAAGCTTAAACCAATTAAATTTAATCAAATGCAAACATCATAAATGAATAATCAAACATAAATAAAATTAAAATTCAATTCTAAAATGGATAATTGAGTTAAGAAAGCTAACTTAATTCATTTAGGCCAAAAGAATTAAAACTTAATCCAAATGATCAATAAGATACAATTAAAATCAAATCTAAATTATCAAGTGAGTAATCATGCTTAGAGAATCAATTTGACTTATTTGAGTCAAATGAATTAAGCTTAGCATAAACTAAATCAAAATCCCATAAAAGTTGAATCAATTGGCCTCCAAATCATTTATTGAATAAGCAACATTGATGAAAATTCAAATCCCAAATGTTAATTAATCAAATGAATTTAATATAAACTGACATAAATCAAACAAAAGTGAATTAAAAGATGGTATGAAGCCATGTGAAGGGGTAAGAAATATAAAGCACTCATGCATGAAGACCACTCTCCAACTCCTCCCTACCTTCATTAAATGAAGTTGATCCTATAGCCAAAAGAGGAGACTTTGGGAGCAAAATTCCAAGGTTTCCAATCACCCATAGCCAACCACCTTTGACTTCCACATGAGGGAAGGATCTTGGCCAAAAGAAAAGAGGGGAGTGATTCTAACCATCCAGAAAAGTTTAAGAGGAAGAGAGGAGGTAAGTCAACCCATTTTCCTGAGCCTCTCACCGCTGTCGACTGGGTTCCAACTGCTCCAAGCTCCTCCAATAAAAAGAGGCTCTCGGCCAACTTCTAAAACCAGGGAAACTGAGCTCATAAAGGTGGATTGAAGCTTCCTACACGTTCTAGAAGCAAAGGTAAACTCAATCGAACCCATACCCCATCATCCTGTCAGCAGCGAGCCAAAAATGACCAAAGATGACGGTAATGGGCGGAGCATAGGTGTCCATGGTGATCGGTGGGGAGGCAATTTGACTCCACTTCATTGGAGTTTCAATTCATCCTAAAGAAGCTCCTCGACTGGTCAACGCCGCCAAAAATTCACTCCGGCAAGGTATAATAAAAATCTTTAGCTAGCCATAGATCTCTTTATTTATGTTGATGTTCGCATGATTTAGGAATATCAATTAGATACCCCTTGTACTTTCTATTTTAAATGATCCTAATGCGATAACGTGAGTTTTTTTTGATGAGATTCACTAGAAAATAGAGTTTAGACAGACCCTGGGCTCAGTTTTCTTGTTCGTCGGCTCTAGTTAGTCGGCTGGGAGGAAGAAGATTAGTCAGCCATCAGATCCCCATTAATAGGAACAGACAACTTAGATTTGAGCGTTAGAAACTTTGATTTCAGCCCTTAGATCCCGTCTTGATCTAGACCGTCCGATCTTGATTAGACGTTCGATCTAATTGTAGTTTTCTGCTCAAAGTCGGGTAGATCACGCGGTCCAATCGCTACGATATGCATAACATGATCGCCATCCATGTTGACCTCACTTTTGGAGTGAGCTCTCAACTTCTCCATCTTAGATTATAGACCTAGCCTAGACAGACACTTCTAGTGATTGGTGAACACTTAACCTAACCCTAGAGGCTTATATGGGTTTATTATAGGATTAGGCTATGCATTAGGGATGTAAGGCAACCACTTACCCTATAGCTCAAATTCAGCCCATGCACTCCTTCAAACCAATCCAAAATCAACTCCAAATTCAATTAAAATGAATAAAACCTTTAATCAATCCCAACCCAATTGATTTTCCCAAATCTCAAATCAATCCCTCAATTGATTTTCAAATTCAAAATCAACTCCAAATTCAATTTCAATCCAAAATAATTCAAATCTAAAATCAATTCTAAATCAAACTCCAATTCTAGATGATTGAAACCCATGATCAATTCCAAATCAAAACCTTCCTAACCCTTATGACTCACATCCATAAGAGCCAAACCCTTCAAATCAAAGCCAAGTCATTTATTTATAAATCACTTATTCCATCATTCATATTTACATAAAATGAAATTGGCATCTAAAACATCCAAATCAAATAAATAAAAATCAAAACCCTTTTCAAACTTTTGGCCTATTTTAACCAAATTCACAATCAAATCACTCCTATTCACATGATTCTCTCATGGATCATTTATATTCTCATTTATATTTAGAAATATAGATGAAATATAAATTTAAATGGCCAAAATCAAATTAATATAAATTCAAACCTCAAATCCAAACCCAATTTTTATCCTTTAAGCCAATTTCTTGGATTTAGCTAAATCATTCTCAAATCAATCCAAACCCTTGGATTTTCTCTTCAAATAATCACTCCTTCAATCATATGCCCAAATATAAACATAAACTACAATCACCAAGCCAAAATTAAACTAACCCAAGCCAAAGCCATGTTCATCCTTTTGACTTGAAATTGTCAAATGAACCAAAACCCATTTGACTCCAAACCACTTGTAATTGGATTTATATTTCCATCATAAGTGCATATGTGAGTTCAACCAAACTTGAATCAAGCCTTGCTTGACCCATTTAGGCTCACCTAACCTAAAGATCTTTTGAGCTAAATTAATCTAACCCAAATTGGATTGAACTAAGCCCATCTAAGCTTCACGCAGATCAACAATCATCCTAGAATGATCAATCTCTCAAATTGGGTAAAACCAAGTCAAACTTAGCCTTTGACTAAGTCAACACTTAGCCCAAATGAGACTAAACAAGCCAAAATTCACTATGTGCCAAATTGATTGAAACCATTGATCTAAATCAATCCATAATCAATGATTAAACATGATCAAGTCATCAATTGAGCCAAACCAATCCTAATTGGCCACATAACCTAAGTTGACCCAAATTGACCTAAAGAGCTAAAATGGGTCAAATCATGATTTAATCCATATTGATTGCAACCAATGGCTCAAGTTCATTTCAAATCACTTGTTGAACTTGACCAAAATTTCAATTGACCAATTAGACCCAACCTAGCCCAATTGACCATGAACCCAACTAAACCCAAAAGGCTAAATCAACTTGAAATCAAACTAAATCAGAATTGATTGAAACCAACGCTTGCAATACATTTCAAATGATCAACCAAGCCTAAACCAACCCATGACCTAAGCCAATTGGGTCAAATTGGTCAACTTGACCCATTTGACCCAAATGAACCTAAATGAACCAAAACCAAATCTAAACCAAATTAAACCAAACCAATGATACCCAAAGGCTCCAAATGATCATTTGAACTTGAGCTAACCCAGAATTTGACCCAATTTGACCAATTAGTCAACCTAACCCAATTTGACCCAACTTGACCCAAATGAGTCAAATTGAGCCAAATCAAATCAAATGAACTTCAAATCACTTGAAATTTGGCCCAACCCATTTTTAAATCATTGCAAATTTGCCAAAATCAAACTCATAGCCAAATGACCATTTTTCCCTTAGGTCAAAGGTATCCCATGACCAAATTCACTTGGAATTTGGCCATTTCTTTCTCAAGGCCACTTAACACCTATCTATTGGTCCACATGGGCACCAAGAAGGGAGGTGAACATGACCCAATGAGCTTGGGTCGGCCATGAACCAAGGCAATAACCTCCCAATCACCCTTGGGCACTTGGCTCACCAAAATTCTTTAATCACATAAGCAGACCTCCCTCACTCCTCCACCCAAAATGACCTGGGATGTTTTCAGTCAAAATATTGGGATTTGAATTTGATTGGGTTTCAATCATTTGAGTAAAATTTGGAATTAGATTTGGAATTTGAATTTGAATTTGAGGTTTTGAGATTTGAATGGTTTAATTTGAGTGGTGCATATGGATTGAGTTTAGCAGATAAGTGATTTCCTTAAGTCCAAGGTATGGCTAATCATGATTAACCCTTTTAAGTCTCGGCTTGGTTAAGTGTTCACCTAAGCACTAGAAGTAGTCCTACCATTAGAAGTCTAACTCCCATCATTAAGGATAGCTGTTGGCAGTAAGATCATAATAGAGCAGAACGCTAAGTTACAGTTAGAAGAGCTCAAAGGCTTGGAGGGGAGACGCCTCTGGGCATGCCAAAATCTCAAGTTGTACAAAGCCAAAATGATTTAAGCTCATAACAAGTTGGTCTGTCTATGGTGAAATATTTTCTCCTTCATCTATCCTTTTGAAGAGGATAAATAAAAATAAAAATATACGCCTTTTATTTGGACATCATGCAGATCCGTAGATGTTCTTATTAGGGTGATCGGGTACGATATTGAGGGAAGGTGTACTATCTCAAAAGATAGAAGTCACCACCCTACAATGGATCTGATCGCCTCAATAAGGACTCCTAAGGACTATGGGTCTCCATATGTACTAGAGATTCTTCCCTTGCTTTACATGGAAAAGTAAAGCAGGGTTTATTTTAAACTGGGTTCGTTAAGTTCCCTATAGAGGAAAGACCCCATAGTCAATTACATCTTAAGGAATGAGATTCCTTAAGAATACTCTCGATTAAGGTAAATGATCATTGTCTCCAAAGATTTTGAAGGTTAGACTATCAATAAATTATTTTATTTTGGAAGATCAAATGGGATTGATCAAAGAGAGAGAGTTATTATTGAAGCCAAAAGAACATAAGTAAGAGATACTCATGATGCTAGGAAACCTAGCGAGTATCTCAAACTATCCTATGGTTGGGCTTTATATTTTTGAAATTGAAGTTATTTATTTATTTGAGTTGAATTTTTGTTGGAAATCGAGGGCTTACAATTCTATGGCATAAGATCATGGAAATGCCTAAGAGGTGAGGATTTGTGCTTATAGCCCACAATGAGGAGAAGCAACCTCAGATCCTAAATCAAGGGAGCTTTGGTGAGGGCCAAAGCATGACCTAAATCTAAGGTGAAAATGGGTATATGGTTTAGCTCCACAAGAGAGGATAAATCACCCAACTGTTTGGACTTACAATCGCCTGGGGGTCGCTGCCAATTAACGTCTCCTACGATTTTAAATTCATGTTGGCAAGTCATATGATTTATACAAGATAGCTAGCTTGTTATTAATTTTAGAAAGAGACTAAGTCCTTAAACTTGCTTTCTAAGAGACTAGATCATGTAAGGGCATGAAAAATGACCTAGATCTATTACAAAACATATTACACATTATTTTTATTTTTGGAAAATCATTTGACTCAGTCTTATAGGATTCATATGCCTAATGCATGAGAAGTAAGATTATTAGAAAAAATCAGCGAGAAGGGAGGAGGTGTGTTTCCACCATGATTTTTAAAGGTCAAGCCAAGTTTCTCTAGCAAAGGTTGAAACCCTCTAATCAAGAGTATAATAATATACTTTTATGCTTGATGTTATAAAAGAAATACTCATCCAACTTAGGGGTTGCTTTATTTTATCTTGATTTTAACTTAGGCTTTAAATGAGGTTATGAGTTATTTATTTTTAATTTTGAGTTGATTAATTTGGTAGAAGATTTATTTTTCCATAAGAGCCTAATCTTCATCCAGGCCATACATCAAGCAAGGAAGAAACTAGGAAACATGCCATCTTAATGCACAAGCTAAACAAAACATCACACATTTTATAAAGCTAACAAAAAAGAATAAAATGCCAAGTGTGGTCAGGCATCACCGCACAAACCCAAAAATAAATTGGGTAGCCAAGCTCTACCCTTATACAACCCGGATTACAAATGAATTAATTTACAATCAAGTAAGAAAACTCATGTTATGGGGGTCTTCATTTCTTCTTTTCTTCTTTCTTCTTTCTTCTTTCTTCTTTATTTTTTCTTCTTTTGGTTCCTTCTTTTGGATGGTTGGAAGGTGGTTGTGCCAAAGGCTTCACATGGTACATAAGATCAAATCTTATGACTAATGCTCATCCTAACCTCCCATAACATTCATTCCAAAAATCCTAATTGCAAAAATACATGAAAAGGAAAAGTAAATCTAGCCAACACCTGTAAAATAGAGATTAACTAAACAAATCATACAAATCCCAAGCATGTAAATTGGATTTAGCACCCCACACATGGGTAACCAAGTCCACCTAGCCTATTAGATTATGCTTAGGGGTATAAGCACATGCATATCAAACGCATTTATATTTTTATTATAGCACCCCTTAAGCACAATCCCCTGTATAAAATAATGATTAAACTAAATCATCCTACAATTTATTCTACACACATTCACCCTAACATCGAGACTAGGAATAATACATCACAAAATAAAAGCAAACATCAAGCCATGCATCACCTTAACCTAAAGCTAGAAGTGGTGACTTAACCTAATGTGTGTGCTTTAAAATGTTTGTGTGGTATTTTTAGCTATGGCTTTAAGTATTAGATTTTCTAAGTGTGAAGATGTTCAACTTAGATGGGTGGCTTCAATTAAGTATTTAGTTGATTTGGGTTGATTTTATTTTGTATTTTTGGTTTGTTTAAGTGAACCTACTTAATTACTAAAGGTTGTAAAGAGAAGGAAAAGAGAAGAGAACTTATCTTTCCTTCCCTACCCTAAGTAATTTCTAAAGTGAATTCATATTTGATTATTATTTAGAGAATGTTTTATTATGTTTTTTAATTAATCCTAAGTTTTGATTTTCCTTAAACAAACCTATTCAAAAAGAAAGTCATTTTAAGATTAAATAAAGTGAATTAAGATCACAAAACACACATCACTTCATTTTCTTTCCCAACATGTATAACATGCATATGAATGAATCCTAAGCATATCTATACATACAAATAGAAATGTTTACCACACCTTATGATGAATGCCAAGAAATATTACTTATGAAAATTGGAATGCTTTATGATTCTTGAATTTCATTAAGTAGAAAATAGGTTTTCTTATCCATTTTTTCACATGCACACATGTATGTATGAAAGCCAAAAGTAAGTACAATGACATTGTTAGCACCAGGGGTATAAGGTACAAGACCTACTTAGGGCTACTTAAAGCCTCGCAACCTCAGGGTTGTCTAGACTAATATATCACTTTCTTAAATACAAACACATGTACAAAAGAAATGAATGGAAAAGAAAGATGCAAAAAAGTTTGTATTTGTTTATTTATTTTATTTATGCAATTTATATGTGCAAGTGTGGATGTCCTTCTTAAGTAATAGTATAAGAATAAATAGACAGGGGACTAGGCAACTGTTATGTTTTTTTTTTCAAATGAACTATACACTTTGCAAATCCTATTCAAAATTATGCTAAAAGAAAAGAGAAGAAAAACCACATTATGCACACCTTAATATTTATATCCACATGCAAGTTTATAAATAATTATAAGTAGCACACTTTCAGTTTTAGATGTTTGATTTATAGATTTTAAGAAGTAGTTTTGAATTTTATAGTGATAATAGCCATTCATATTTTTACTTTAGCCAAAACATGCAATTTGACATAAAGAAAATATTTCACTTTCATTTTTGATTTTTGAAAAGGATGAATGCATTAAATTCATGTGACATACACATTTAGCTTATTAGGAAATAACTAAAATGATTAAAGCAAGTAATCATATTCACCCTTATTAATTCCTAAAGACAATCTTATGAAATAAGAAAGCTTAAAGCAAATCAAATTATTTTTAAGGAAGGTTTAATTTTGTTTTGAGTTTGATTTAATTTGAGAAATGTGAGGTGTGTTTCCTATTCCTAACCCATTCCCACATATGTTTGTTGTTTTAGTTTAATTTTTAGGTGATTAGAACAAATTTATGCTTTGGTTAGGTTAAGGTATGAATTAAGTGTGTTAATTACCCCTTACCTATACCACCTTAGCATAGTTAATCAAATAATTATGAGCCAATGAGATGACATAAAATCACACAAGGAATTTAAATCAGCAATGCACCTAAGAAAGAAAGGTACCTAATGGCTCATGATTAATGATTAATTAAGCTAAGGGGTTTAAGTTAAGTAATTTCATAACCCCTCACACATGTGAGTTTTTGATTTCCTTAATTGTACTTAGGCTCTTGAACACCCAAGCATCTACCCAAGATAGATTAAAGTTCTAGAAAGTTTTAGAATTTTATAAAATTAATTAAGGGGGTAATTAGTGAATTAACCCTTAATTAAGGTTGGATTAAGGAAGTAAGGGGTTTAATTAATATCTTAAGGAGAGTATCCCAAAATTATTCCTTAAATCTCATATTCACTTAAGCAAAACTTAATTGACTCAATCAATGGGTTAAACTAGTAATTATACCCTTAATTATGCTTAATTACATTAAGGGAGTGATTAAGGAATGAACTAGAGATTTCTCTAATTAAGCCACCAATAAATCCTAGGAAAATTAAGGGAGGCAGGGGTCATCCCACTAATTATGTACAAAACATTTGGGGTTAATCAGCGGATTAATTAGAGGGTAATTAGTAAAATAGCATTCCTAATAAAACCTAAACATAGAGAAAAGCACTATTCAAAATCCATTCAAATCATTTTTAGAATATTCTATGTTCAATTATCTATCAAATGCAATTTATTTCATATTTTTTTGATTTTTTTAGGCTTAGATATGAATTTAGAAAGGTTTCATGGTTAATTAATGATTTAATAGCCTTAATTAAATGTTTAATCCTATCATCGCCATGTGGGCTGCTGACGCAGCATGCACTTTCTATGTGATGCGATGGGATTTGAGATTAAAGTAGTCACATCTTAGTGTCACATCAGCGATGACGCTACATGCTTTCACTCCCGATCATCGAGGGTTGCCAGGATCTAAGGGATCAAACATGTGATCTACATCTTAATCATACCGTCCATCCAAAATGCATGGATGGCCCATGATCTATCCCATATTTCTAAAGAATGGATCGTCCATCTTCTAGATGACCCAGCTCAATTGATTATTCCAAAATTTACCCACACCATCTAAGCACAATGGTAAACACATCAAATGGCTAGGATTTTATGAGATTAAACTTTACTTCACAAAGGACCAAACCACTTTGAACTAAAGCTCGGTTTAATGGCTAACCTCATCGGAGGTGATCATCGACACTCGATTCCTTTAGAGAAGCTTCGTCTAGTGGAGATAAAGCTTTGTTGAAGTTTGGAGGCCTTGAGATTGGGTGGATCCTCCTATGGGCCAACTCCTCCTTAACTTGAGCTCGGTCTTGATCAAGAATGGTCTTCCCTTGCCTTTGGAACTTGGAGCTTGTAGGTTTGATTGAGTTCACCCATGGAGCTTGCAATTGGTTGATTTGAAGTGTGGAGTAAGTTGAATTTTTAGTGGAGCTCCCCTATTTTCAAGCTATGAAAATTGAGAAGATGGAGTTTGGGAAATGCTTGAGAGCTTGGGAGAGGGAAATGACTCCGGCTTCCCTTACTCAATAGAATGGAATCATGGAATGAATTAATTAGGGGAGTATATCTCCCCTTGAAGGATTGGATGGCTCTTTCCATTTTGATCCAATTGAGCTCAATGGGTTTTAGGCCATTTATGGCTTACACATTCATTGGAGGGGTAGTGGGAAAGTGTCCATGTGTTTAATTGAGTGGAGGAAGGATTTCCATGTGCTCAATTTGAAGGAGGTGATCGGTTTTTACCTTAGGCTAGGTTGGGTTAACCCAAACCCATTGAGTTGGGTGCACCACACTCCCTAGTGTTCACTTGATCCACTAAGAGGGTGTCAAGTGATTATGGAGAGGATTTAACCAAATTCCAAGTGGATTTGGCCAAAATTACATGGATTAGGTAAAATGATCATTTGGCTTGGTTTCAATTTGAATATGTTTGTATGTTTGAAAAAGAGCCAAATTTCATTGAATTTGGAGTTGGTTTGATATGATTTGGCTCATGTTGACCCATTTAGGTCAAAATGGATCAAGTTGACCAATTGGTCAAATTGGGTCAAACCAAGGTTGGGTCAAGTTCATATGACCATTTGAAATGTTTTGGTTGTTTTGGTTTGATTCAATTTGGATTTGGTTCAATTGTGTTCATTTAGGTCAAATGGGTCAAGTTGACCAGTTTGACCCATTTGACCTATAGTTAGTCATGGGTTGATTCATGTTTGGTCATATGAAATGGATTGGTATATTTGTTTCCAATCAATTTGGTTTATGTTTGAGTTTTAATATGACCCTTTAGTCAAGTTGGTTCAGGTCAATTGGCTAGGTTAGGTTTAGTCTGCCAATTGAGGCTTTGGCCAAGTTCAACAATCATTTTGGAATGAACTTGACCCATTAGTTTCAATCAATTTGGCTTAGATCAAGTTTTGACACATTTTACTTTTAGGTCAAGTTGGGTCAACTCAAGTGGCTAATTGGGCTAAGTTAGGCTCAAATGACTTTCAAGTTCAAACATTGATCATGAATGAACTTAGATCATTGGTTTCAATCAATTTGGCCTATGGTGGATTTTGGCTATGTTGGGTTTCATTTTGGCTAAGTGTTGACTTGGTCAACCCTTAGGTTTGACTTGGTTTGACCCAATTTGAGTGATTGATCATCTCATGATGATTGTTGATCATGATGAGAGGCTTAGGTGAATTCAATTATTTGGGGGATTAGAATTTGGCTCATAAGGGTACTTTAGGTCACTTTGGGTCAAGTGAGCCTAAGTAGGTCAAATGGCTTGGTCAAAGCTTGATTTGAGTTTGATTGAACTCACATATGGACTTATGATTGAAATATAAATTCATTTGTAAGTGGTTTGAAGTCAAATGGGTTTTGATCCAATTGGAAAGTTCAAGTTAAAGGGTGAACATGATTTTGACTTAGATTTGATTTTTGAATTTAGTTTTGATTTGTTTGAAATTTGATGCTTATATTTGGATTCATGATTGAAGGATTGATTTAATTGAAGAAAAATCAAGAGTTTGGCTTGATTTGAAATTCATTTGGCTAAGTTCAAGATTTTGACTTGAAAGGCTTAGGTTGGATTTTGATTGAATTTGAGTTTTGATTTTGGAGTTGGTTTTTATTTGAATTTATATTTCATATATGTGAATATAAATGAGAATATAAATGGGTTATGAGAAAATTTCAAAGGTTTGAAGTGATTTGAACATGATTTAGGCTAAGTCCCAAAAGGGAATTAAAGGACTTAAGAAAGATTTTATTTGGATTTGAATTGATTTAGTTTGATTGATTTTAATTTATATTTCATTTTTATATGTGAATATAAATGAGAATATAAATGAGTTGTGAGAAAATTTCATGGCTTTGAATTGATTTAGATTTGATTTAGGCTAAGTCCATGAGAGGATCTAAGGACTTAGAAATATTTGGAATTTCAATTTGAAATTTGATTTGATTGATTTCAATTTATATTTCATTTATATATGTGAATATAAATGAGAATATGAATGGGTTGTGAGAAAATCGTATGAATTTGAATTGATTTGAACATGACTTAGGATAAGTCCTTAAGAGGGAATTAAAGGACTTAAGAAAGAGTTTTGATTTGGATTTGAATTTTGGATTTAGTTTGATTGATTTGAATTTATATTTCATTTATATTTGTGAATATAAATGAGAATATAAATGGTTGTAGAAAATTTCATGACTTTGAATTGATTTAGATTTAATTTAGGCTAAGTCCATGAGAGGGAATTAAGGACTTAGGAATGGGTTTCAATCATAAGTTTCAATCACTTGTTTCAATCATGTGGCATTGATTTTTGTTTGGAGAAAATCAATTAAGATGGAATTGATTTTGGTTTGATGTTGATTTGATTTGGAGTTTGACTTGAAGGAAGGAAGCAAAGAAAGTGGTTCAAGCTATAGGGTAGGCAAACTTTTCTAACACCCCTAAGGCATGATGACCTTCCTATGGCTAACTCTTCTAAGTCTTAGGGCTAGGTTGAGTGTCCACCTAATCACTAGATGTGTCTTAAGAAAGGATCTCTTAAATTCTAAGAGGAGTCCCTAGGTGGCACTCTCAAGATGTTGCTTAGGTCGGGTTCGACTTGTTGTGCCACCAACAGGTCACCCCGGCGATCATCCTTGCTTCGGAAGATATAAGTCTATCACGCATTCTTTGCGCATGATTGCACATTGATGGGAAGCCTAGGTCGAGTTTATTGTGCTATCAATGATCACCAAGTGGTTCCTTGTTTAAGTTGTAAGTCGACAAGCTTTCTTCCTGACTTGGCCATTTCACACTAAAAGGCACCCCTTAGGTTGGTTAGGTCTACCCCACGGCCAGTAGACTATCCCTTTGGATTTGTAAATCTAAAATAGGACTAGGTTAATATTGGCCCCTTCATAGATCCATCACACACTAGGGTCCATCTAAAATTAAATTAATTCGAGTATTCTTGAGTCGATATGAGTCCGAGTCGAATTTGCAGAATAGTCACCCGTGTTGGGTTCTATTTGTTGTGCCATCGATAGATCACCCCAACCGCAGATCCCTACTTTGAAAGATGTAAGTCTGTTATGCTTTCTTCCTAGTGCACATTGGACACCGAAAACCTTTAGGCGGATAATCTACCGGCTAGTAAACTACCCTTTTGGATTTGTAAATCAGATAGGTCAAAGACATAGCCCTTCTCTCAATGGGTCCATTGCACGCCAACAGGGTCCACAACATAATACACCAAATTAAATTAAATTAAATCATATCAAATCATATGAAATTAAAATCAAATTAATCATCGTGACTACTCTGAGTTGAGGTAAGACCCCGCTGTTCCTAGTCTCCTTAGGTAGATTCAATGTGTTGTCCATCCAATAGATCACCCTAGTGGCTTTTCCCTTCTTTGGAAGATGTGCTACACTTTCTTCTAGCATAGTCATGAACACCTAAAGGAAACCTTTAGGTTGGATAGTCCTACCTTATGTGTGGACTACCCATTTGAACTTATAAATCTAAGATAGGCCAAGGCCCCTTTGGCTCCTTCTTAGTGTGGTCCATCACACACCGAGCCAACCCAAACCAATTACACCAAAACACTTGAAATCATCATTTGAACTTGACCAAGCCTTGGCTTGACCCAATTTGACCAATTGATCAACTTGACCAACCTTGCCCAATTTGACCTACATGAGTTAAATTGAGCCAAACCTATTAAAACTAGCCCAAACACCTTGAAACTTGGCATGGCCCATCCTTGGCTCTCCTTGGGTTATTCCAAGTCCAACCCAACCCATGCTTGACTATAATTGACATAAACTCAATGGGTAAAGCTTGCCAAATGGTACAAATACCCCATTTGAATGGTCAAATACACCTCCCCTCCACATGGCTGCCTTCTATACCTCCGCCTAAGCAAGAAAGAGACTGGTTCACCTGATCCAATGGTGGTTGGGTTAGCCATGAGCCAAGTGGAGGTGAGTTCACTCCTATTTCTCCATTGACACACTTGGTAACCCAAGGACACCCACACTCCTCCCATGGCAACCATATTCCCTCACTCATTCACTCAAATCAAGCCAACTCAGCACCTCCTTGCCACCCATGACCATCTGAGGCGACCGAGTGACCACTAGAAGCCAAACTGATCAAGGCCATCCGATCCAAGGGAGGAGGGGGTATACCCCCCTCATTTTGATCCAAATCAAACACACACATCCTCAGAGAGCTCATTTAAGTCTTTTCAAAGCCGCCAGAGAGTTTCATGAGATCCTTAAGCCTTCCCATCGCAAAAATATATCAAATTGAGCTCACCTGAGATAGGACAACCATCATCTCCATCCAACTCCACAAACTCAACCCCATTCAAATTAACTTCACCCACATGTTCACTGAACTCATGAAAGAAACAAGTCATCCCCTGAGCATTTCGATCACCAGAAGTACCTCCTAGACCAACTTTGGCGAGCATTGCAGGGTCGTTTGGTCCATAGAGCAACCAGTGGGGAGGCATCGCACCATCTTCTCAATAGGGCTTCACCTCATCAAGGTGAAGCTACCGTTAGTTCACCAACGGTCATGAGCTCGGAGGTACTAGTTTATTAAATCAAGATTTTTTAAAAATGTTGGTCCTTTTTGAAGAAAATGTTGATGTTGTCTGAATCCAACCGATAGATCCTCTAAGATTCCTGTTGTGAAGGTGTGGGATCAATCCCAAGCCAATCCGAGCTCCAACAAGCTCAAATTAGGCAAAGGAAGGTGGACGGTGTCCATCTTTCATCATGTGGGAGATGATAGATCATCGCCGCCCATTCTGTGATTGGAACAGATGATCATGATCTCCATTAGGTTTAATCGATTTATCCCTTAGGAACCGTGAGATTAATCTCTATCGTCCGATCTTAGATAGAATGGTGGGTATGAAAGCTCCCGCCACCTTCACATCAATGTTGAATCGATAATTTTAAATAACCAATCTGTGATGCTAAGTGGAAAGCCACGCCGCGTGATCCTTGTGATGCTAATGGGATTAAGCTTAATTAAGAGTTAATTACTCATTTTAATCACTAAAACTTTGAAAAATTATAACTAATTATAAAAAATTCAAAAAATATAAATAAATACTCATTTTAAAGGTAAGATAGAGTTTATTTTAATAAAATTAATTCCAATTAATTTTAATAGTAATTAAAGCATAATTAGGGTTTGAATGCCCATTAATTAGCTTAATTAAGCCCTAATTAATTCCAAACATGGAGAATTTATTTAAAGGATGACCTAATACCTCCCATGATTTTTTTTGGAATTTATTGCCAAGGTAATTAGAAAATTGATGTTTCAAACCCTAATTACCTTCTTTAATTAATTTAATGATTAATTAACATTCAAAATAATCAAAATTAGTTACTTGAAGATTAATCACTATTTAAGTGAATGGATGAGGAGGGGATTAGGACCTCTTTCTTAATCTCTTTCCTAAATTCACTTCATTTTAAGAGAATTAATTAAGATGAGAATTAATTAAGTGCTTAATCAATCAATTAAGTGGCTAAATCAAAATGAAATACAAATTACATGATAGTTAACAATGAAATTAAGGGTTCCTCTTTTGTGTTTTATAACATAAAGACCCTTTAAGGAAATTATGATTAACCCATGTGGAAAAGTCATAAAAGTACTTAATTAGATTTTTTAACTTAATCTATAATTATGAGACAATTGCATTAGGTCTTTTAAGTGCATTGCAACTTTACTTTTCTCACATGTTCATCATTTGTGGCTCATGAATAAATGATTTATCAAATTAAGGAAGCATAGGAAAGGGTAAATAAATAATTTTCTTAATGATTTAACTTAATCAATTCATAAAATCTACTTAATTATTTTTCCTTAAACCAATTAAAATTACCAATTTGGGAATGAGATTAAAATAGAAAATAATCTCCCTCCTCTTTAAATCAAATCAAAATAAAAAAAATCAAATTAATAAGAAGCTTTGTTTTTCTTTAAACAATTTTATTTGATGTGATTGTCTTATGAATTAATTTAGATGAAAGAACCATGTGTTTATATTTAGTTATTCTTTTCCAATCATTTCTAAATGTTGTATGCCATTATGGTGTTTATTTTAGATGTGGGGAGATACACCACACGGATCATAGTACTTATTAAAATGATTGGGTATGACATTGAGGCATGACATATTATCTTGAAAGATAGAGATATCACCTTACAATGAACTAATCTAATAAGGACTCCTAAGGCATGATGGGTTTTTTGAATGTACCATAGATTTTCTCTCTTTGTGTGGATGAATAAAGCAAGGTTTATATTTAGCTAGGTTCTTAAGTTTCCTAGGCAAGCCTCTATAGTTAATTACATCTTAGGAATTGAAATTCCCTAAGAATACTCTCGATTAAAGTAGACGATTGTTATCTCCAAAGATTTCAAGGTTAAACTATCAAAGGATTAGCTATATTTGGAAAATCAATTGGGAAAGTTTAAGGAGAAGACTTATTTTAAGAATCCAAAAAAAAGTAGGGAATGCTCATGATACTAGGAGACCTAGTGAGCATTCCAATCTATCCTATGATTGGGCTCTATATATTTAAAAATGAAGAGATTTATTTGAGTTAAATTTTTATTAGACTATTAGGGCTTATAATCCACCAACACAAGATTGTGAAAATATCTAAGAGCTGAAGATTTATGCTTGTAGCCTAAAGGAAATAGCTACCTTGGATTTTAAATCTAGGGAGTTTTAGCACAAGCTAAAGCACGAAATAAATCTAAGTGACAAGTGGACATAAGGGTTTATCTCCAAAAGAGAAAGTAAACCCGTTTGACTTCTGGACTTATTTATGCAGGTGGCCTAACTCCTCATAATTTTAAAACAATGTAATCTGTCTTATGTGCAAGATATCAGGCGTTATTTAACTTGAAGAGACTAAAGTCCTAAACCCACTCCCTAGAGACTAAAGCATGAGTGGTATGAACATATGACTTAATCTAATAATGCAAAATATTTTCATATTTTATTTTAATTTGGACATATCATTTACACAAAGGCTTTGGAATATTTTATGCCTAAATGCATGATGAAAGTTGATTATTGGCTAAAAGGGTGAAGCTCTTGTGGGTTGCTCTCATAGGTTAAGTAGTCCCTATTAGGGATGGAGGCCCTCATTTTACAAAGTGATAGAAGGTGCATGTATAATGTGAGACATATAACATACAACTAAGGGGTTGCTAAATCTTTAGTTCTCTTGATTATAGCATAAGCTTTATGGTGAGGTTATGAGTTATTTAAAATTTTAACTATTAGTGATTAGTTAGGTAGCAAATTTATTTTATCTTAAGAGCCCACCGCATCCAGTCCACACATTAAAGCATCAATCATAAAGAAACTATGAAAAAGGTACAATCCTCATGCATAATATAAATAAATCATCAATCAATTTTATAAACTATCATAAAAGAATAAGAGGCGGTCGATGGTCTGTAGACAATGAAAGAGAAAATATGGGTAGCTGAGCTCTACCCTTATACAACCTGGTATATGAAAGAATAATTAAAATTAGAAATGAATACATGGGGTCTTTACTTTTTTTTTTTTCTTCCATCTCCTTTCGATTTTGAATCCTTGACTAAGCCTCTAGCCACTTCTTATCATAATCCCCATAGCACTAATATAATCTTATTGCAAAAATTATATTTATATAGAGAAAGTAAATCTAACTACACTTGCAAAATAGAGGTTAGCTAAACATACACACAATCCCAAGTAGTTATATATATAATTGGACCTTACATGGGTAACCAAGCCCACATGTCTTAACTTGGATTATACTTGTTTTAAATGACCTACAAAGAGAGCATTTATATTTGTTTTAAGCATTTAAGCACAATCCCAGAGAAATGATTAGGTTAAGAATAGCCTAACATCTAGTCTACAAAGCATACACCCCAACATCCAGGTCTATGTAACATATACTTTAACATCCACTAAAATATTACAACATAAAATAAATATACATCACACATACCGTCTAACTTAGAGCTAGAAGTGGTGACTTGTTATAATGTGTGTGGCTTTTGTGTGGTATGTCTTAATTAATCATTAGAGTTATGCTTTTCTAAGTGTGGAAGAATTTAATTTAACATAAAGGTTGGTTTCATTTCAATTTATTTAATTACTTTGTGAGTTTTAATTTAAGCTTTACTTAGTTTCATTTTGATTTACACTTAGCATGTAAGTGTTATAAAGAGAGGAAAAGGATTAACCTCCTTCATCCCTACCTTAAGCCATTTTCTAAAAGCATGCTTTTATGATTTAGTTTTCTTTAGTGAATGGCTTATTAAACATTTTTTTTAATCCTAAGTTTAGGTTAACTTTAAGTAACCTTATTTAACATGAAAGGCATCTTAAAATTAATGATGTTGAATTACTACCACATGAAATATATTGAGCCATTCCTTTCCATCACATGTAACATGCATATGACTTAATACTTAGCATATCTATACATAACGTATTTTTGGCACATTTAAATGGTGATGAATGCATATGTTTGGATTCTATTATATTGAATTGAATTATTTAATACATGTAAATTAAAGCTCTATCAAAATTATAATACCAACAATACATAGGAATGAAATCAAATAAGTATGTGTCATTGTTAACTAGGGAAGTGAGGTAATCAAATGACCTCCTTATGGCTACTTAAAGTCTCATATTTTTAGGATGTCCGACTATATACTCATTAACTTTTAAACTTATGTAAATCTATGTATGAATCTGAAAGAGAATGCTAACCTACATCTAATATAGGCCAATGGCTTAGATGATTATGGATGCATGCATTTTTAATAATAAAAGGGGATTTTTATCTTTTAATTAAGCATATATACACATGTATAAAAGATATAAGCAAGTACATGTCATTATTAGAAGTGAAGTAATCAAATGACCTTCTTGGGGCTATTTAAAACCTCCTATTCAGGGATGTGACTTGCTATCTTAAATAAATGCAAATGTATACAACATTATAAGGATGAAAATCATGAAAAAGTTTTATTTTTCTTTAGTTGAATTATTTATGCATATGAATTAATGCTCTATCCAAATTTTAATACTAAAATACATAGGAATGAAACCAAATGAGTACATGTCATTGTTAAATCCTCATATTCTCTGGATGTCGGACTATATACTCATTATTGTTCAAACTTATGCAAGTCAATATACAAATCATAAGAAAGAGAGCTTTATTTAATATCATGCAAATCCTTTATATATTCATAACTACTATCACTCACATATTATTATCAATTTATAAACTTTTGGAAAATAGATTTGAATTTACTAGTGATAATAGACACATATATATTAAGTTAAGACACATGCTAGCTTATATGAAGGAAATTCATTTGATTCATTTGGATTTGAAAACATGAATGCATGAAACCATATGACATACACCATTTAAAGTGATTCAAAAGGAATGATTAAATATAAACACATGGTTCATTCAATTAAACTAATTCCTAAGGACAATCACATCAAATAAACTCATTTAAAGAAAACCAAAGCTTCCTTATTAATCTATAACTTAAGATTTTGACTAAGTTTAAAGAGGAGAAGAATTATTTGCTATTTTAATCTCATTCCCATATTTGTGGACTTAATTGGTTTAAGAAGAGGTAATTAGGTAGATTTTATGAATTAATTAAGTTAGATCATTTAATTAAATTCAATTAATCACCCTTACCTATGTTTCTTTAATTTGATTTACTACTTAATATGAGCCACAAATGACATGAACATGTGAGAAAATAAAATTGCAATGCTCCTACAAGGACCTAATGCAAATGGCTTATAATTAAAGATTTATTAAATTAAAGAACTTAATTAAGTACTTTTATGATTTTCCCACACTTATGGGTTAATCATAATTTCATTAAGGGTCTCTATGTTATTAAACACATAAAGAGGAACCCTTAATTTCATTATTAATTATCTGATATGATTATGATTTCAATTTGATTAATTATGCCACTTAATTAACTAATTAGCTCTTAATTAATCTTCATGTTAATTAACTTTCTTTCAAAATGAAATGGACTTAGGAAAAGAAGCTAGGAAAGAGGTCCTCACCCCATTCCCCTTGTTCATTCACTGTTAAATAGTGATTAGTGAGCTTAATTAATTAATTTATTACTATTTAGGGTATTAATTAACCATTAAGTGGATTAAGAGAGTAATTAAAGCCTAAATGATAAATTTCCTTATTTAACCAAGTAATAAATCCCAAAAAAATTATGGGAGTCAGAGATCATCCCATTAGACTAACACACAAAGTTTGGGATTACTCAATTAAGTAAGGGTGTAATTTGTAATTAAACCTAATTAAACTTTAATTACTATTCCAAATTAAATTAATTTTAAATAATTATCCTCCATTTTACCTTTAAAATGAGTATTTATTTATATTTTTTGGATTTTCTACAATTTGTTAAGAGTTTTAAAGATTTAATCATTAAAATAAATTAATTAATCCTAATCCCATTTCCCATTCCCTTGACTTGGCGTTGTGGGATTGGCTACTTAAACCACCTTATGTGGTCGCGTTGATCCTCGTCGTCCATCACCAAAGATTAAACTCGCGGTTCTTAAAGGATAAAATAAATTAAATTTAACAAATTAATCATGATCGTCCATTTCGATCACATGGAATGGATGATGTGTGATCCATCATCCTCTGAGCGATGAGAGATGGATGTCATCCACCTTCCTTCACTCGATCCAAGCTCACCTATTTCGGATGACCATAAAATCTATCCACCTTCACAAGGTAGATCCAAAGGGATCCAATGGTCAAAATTGCATGACATAGAACTTTATTTCAAAAAAGCCCAAGAAATTTTTACAAAAGCTTGGTTTAATGGAACTTACCTTGTTGGAGCTCAAGACTGGCCGTGCAATGCTTGAGGAAGCTTTTCCTGGATGAGGTAAGGCACTATGGAGCAACATGTGTGCTAATTTCTTATGGTTGACTATATGGACCATGAATCAATGATTTGTAGAGGGGCGTATTGAAGTAGCACCTCTGGTGGTCATGAAGCTCATGAGAAGTTTTGTTTATGCTCAACGGAGTGTGGGGAGTGTGTGGGTGAAATTAATTTGAGTTTTGGTGAATATTTGAGGGAGTTGGGTTAGAAATTAGCTTGCCCTATTTTGGCTTGGTGGTTTTGAAGGGAAGGCTTGGGAGACTTGGGGAGAGCTCTAAGGATTTTGAAATCACTTTTGGAAACTCTTTGAGGGTTCAAGTGTTGAGTGGCTCGAAATGCGGGAGGGGGGGATATCCTCCTCCCTTGGATCAAATGACTCGGATTGCTCCCTCGAATTTAGCCGGTCAGCCACCCTCCGAGCATCGAAAAGGTCAAGGTCAAGCAGAGGTCGCTCGATTTTGTTGGCCAAGAGCTTTGGTTGGTGGCTCAAGGCAGCCTCCTTTTTCTTTGGATCCAATGGGTTCGACTAAGGTGGGGAGGTGAGTTAACTCACCTCCCTTGGTTGGGCGGCATATAGGTTAAGCCCTATTTTATGGCATTGGATGGTTGCCAATTGACAAGAGGGGGATGTTGACTTGCCAATGTGGGTATAATCCTATGTAGGGGGCTTTAACCAAAGGGAAATGCCTTGGGTAGGGGTCCAATTGAGATGGGATGGCTTTGGGCTGACCCAAGATGAATCTAGGATGGGTTAGGTCACATTTCACTAGGTTTGGGCTTATTTTGAGTGAGTTTAGCTCAATTTGACCTATATAGGTCCAATTGGGTCAAACCAAAGCTTGGTTCAAGTTTAAATGATGATTTGAAGTGTTATGGTTCAATTGATTTGAGTCAATTTGGCTTGGATTTGATTTTGGCTCATTTGAATTCATGTAGGTCAAATGGGTCAAGTTGATAATTTGACTAATTTGGCCAAATTGGCTTTGGTCGTTTATGTTTGATTGTTCAATTGAAGATGATTGTGGGCTTTTTAATTAATTTGGATTTGGTTTTATTTAGGCGATTTGACCCTTGATTCAATTTAAAATGGGTCAATTGAGTTCAATTGGGGCTTTGGTCAAGTTCAACAATCAATTTGGAATGAACTTGAGCTATTAGTTGCAATCAATTTGGATTATATTTTAATTTGACCCTATTTGGTCTTTTAGGTCAAATTGGGTCAAGAGAGGCTTAATTGGGTTTGGTTTGGCTCAATTGAGGTTCAAGTCATGTTCAAATGTTGATTATAGGTTGGTATGAATCATTGGTTTCAATTAATTTGGCTTAGGATAAAATTTGGCTAGTTTGGTTCATGTAGGTTAAGTGGGTTGACTTAGTCAAATGACCAAGTTGACTTAGTTTGACCCAATTGATGACAATTGATCAGCCTAGGGTGCTCAACAATCATGAAAGGAGGTTTTGGTAGGCTTGGTTCAATCCAATTTGGGTTGGATTGTAATTTGGCTCAAATAGGTCCTTTAGGTCACTTTAGGTCAAGTGAGCCTAAGTGGGTCAATTGGCTTGATTTTGAGTTGATTTGGATTTAGTTGAGATTATATATGGATTTAGGATGGATTTATAGCTTTCATTGCAATTAATTTGGGTTGGAATGGATTTTGGTTCATTTGAATATTTAAAGTCAAATGGGTTAGGTTAGGTTTGATTGATTTTTATTTTGGCTTGATAATTTGATTGCAAATTTCATTTATATTTGGGATGATAATTGAAGAAATAATTGATTTATGAGAAAATCAATTGAGTTTGATTTGGATTGAAGGGAATTTTGGCCAAGTCCATAAGATTGAATCACATGGCTTAGGATAGGTTTGATTTGGTTTGGGTTTTGGTTTAGATCATGTGAATATAAATTTCATTTATATTTGGGAAGCTGACTAAAGAAATAATTAATTTATGAGAAAATCAATTGAGTTTGATTTGGATTGAAGAATTTTGGCAAAGTCCATAGGATTGAATCATATGGCTTAGGATAGGTTTTGTTTGGTTTGGGTTTTGGTTTAGTGCATGAATGTAGGTTTCATTTATATTTGGGAAGATTGAAGAAATAATTGATTCATGAGAAAATCAATTGAAATCGATTTGAATTGGAGGGAATTTTGACCAAGTCCATGAGATCAAATCATATGGATTAGGATAGGTTTGATGTGGTTTGAATTATAGGTTTCAATCATTTGGTTTGAAATTTATTGTATATTTGATATGGGTTGATTGAAGAGTTGAATTGATTTTGAAAAAAATCAATTGAGTTTGAATTGATTTAGATTGGTCTTGGCTAAGTCCATAAGATTGAATTATGGGCTTAGGATAAGTTTGATTTGAATTTAATTTTGATTATGGGTTTCAATCATTTGGTTTGGAATTTGAATTTGAATTTGGTATTTGAATTTGGATGAATTGAATTTGAGGTTTTGTGTACGTCAAAGAGGCGCATAAATTGGGTTTGGGCAATGGGTAGGTAAGTCTCTCTAAGTCCTAAGGTAGCAATCCTATGATTAACCCTTCTAAGTCTCTAGGCTTATGTTAAGTGCTCACTTAATTGCTAGAAGTGCCTTATGACTAAGGAGAATCTAGTGTCTAGAAGACTTCTAAATCTAAGTAGAGGAGATTGAATCCTCACTCCAAAAGTGAGGTCAACAGCCGTATGATTCCATGCATTCATTCTTTCAAATTTAAGTGAATCAAATGAAAGTTATTTATGTAAGCTTGCATATGTTGACTTAATTTAATTATATGTTTGGCTATTATTACTAATAAATTCAAATTTTTTTCATAGTTTATAAGTTGATAGTAATATGTGGAGTGATGATAGTTAAACATATAGGATGTGCATGTGCTTATAACTTAAGTATGTTAATGTGAAGCTCTCTTTCCTTTATTCATATATATATTAACTTATATTTGAATGTTAATAAGTATATAGTCTAGACATCCTAGAAATACGAGGCTTTAAGTAGCCCCAAGGAGATCATTTGATTACCTCACTTCCTTGGTTAACAATGACATGTACTTATTTGATTTTATTCTTATGTATTTTCGTATTAGAATTCAGATAGAGCTTTTATTCATATGCATAAATAATTCAATTAAAGAAAACACAATCTTTGCATGATTTTCATCCTTATAATTATGTATACATTTATATGTGTTTAAGATAGCAAGTGTTTAGTCTAGAAATCCCAGGAATATGAGGCTTTAAGTAGCCCTAAGGAGGTCATTTGATTACCTCACTTCCCTGGTTAACAATGGCATGTACTTGCTTACATCTTTCATGCATGTGTATGTGTGCTTAATTAAAAGATGAAAATGCCCTTTTATTATTAAAAAACATGCATCCATAATCATCTAAGTCATTAGCACATATTACATGTAAATTATTGCTCTCTTTCCTAGATTCATATACAGATTTACATAAGTTTGAATGTTAATAAGTATATAGTCTAGACATCCCGAGAATACGAGGCTTTAAGTAGCCCCAAGGAGGTCATTTGATTATCTCACTTCCCCGATTAATAATGACACGTATTGTTGACGTCACTTTTGGAGTGAGGATTCAATTTTCCCTTCATAGGTCTAGGCATCTTTTAGACACTAAGAGCTCCTTAGTCATAGGATACTTCTAGTGGCTAAGTGAACACTTAACCTAAACTTGGAGACTTTAGGAGGGTTTGCCATAGGATTAGGCTAAGCCTTAGGACCTAAGGTGACTTATCCATCCTATGGCCCAAATAAGCCCATGCCTACCTCCTTAGCCAAAACTTAGATTAAACCCAAATTCAACGAAGCTCAATAGAAATCTAAATCAAACATATTTGAATTAAAATCTAAATTCAATTGAGCCTGGGTTGAGGTAATTTGGCTGATTAACTCAATTAACCCGTTTATGCTTAAATCACTAAAGTCTGAATAAAATCAAATTAAATTAAAATTAATTCAAATTAAATCCAACCAAAAGCACAAAATTAATGCATTAACACCAAAAAACCGAAAAAATAAATCAAGATAGGACATAAAGTGGCAAATAGATCATTTAACCTAGAGTTGACTCATATGGGCCCCACTAACTCAAAAGTCAATTAATCGAAATGTAGCCAAATTAAACCACTCCAAGAATTCAAACTCATCAAATGAAAATGTTTAAATATAATTCTAAACAAATCTGAATCAAAAGAGGTCTTAAGTGGGTTGATTTGACCACATAACTCAAATAAACTCAAATAGACATCATTAAGCCAAATCCAAATCAAATAAATAATAATAATCTAAATCAAACATTCAAAATCAATTGAAAATCATAAATGAACATAATCCAAACCTTTCCTTGGATTTAATTTAACCAATTTGGACATTTGAATTAATTAAAGCCAATTAACCTATTTGAGTCAAAATGAATCAATTTGAACTAAAAAAATAAATTGAATTAAGCTTAAACCAATTAAATTTAATCAAATGCAAACATCATAAATGAATAATCAAACATAAATAAAATTAAAATTCAATTCTAAAATGGATAATTGAGTTAAGAAAGCTAACTTAATTCATTTAGGCCAAAAGAATTAAAACTTAATCCAAATGATCAATAAGATACAATTAAAATCAAATCTAAATTATCAAGTGAGTAATCATGCTAGAGAAATCAATTTGACTTATTTGAGTCAAATGAATTAAGCTTAGCATAAACTAAATCAAAATCCCATAAAAGTTGAATCAATTGGCCTCCAAATCATTTATTGAATAAGCAACATTGATGAAAATTCAAATCCCAAATGTTAATTAATCAAATGAATTTAATATAAACTGACATAAATCAAACAAAAGTGAATTAAAAGATGGTATCGAAGCCATGTGAAGGGGTAAGAAATATAAAGCACTCATGCATGAAGACCACTCTCCAACTCCTCCCTACTCCTTCATTAAATGAAGTTGATCCTATAGCCAAAAGAGGAGACTTTGGGAGCAAAATTCCAAGGTTTCCAATCACCCATAGCCAACCACCTTTGACTTCCACATGAGGGAAGGATCTTGGCCAAAAGAAAAGAGGGGAGGAAGAAATGGAAAGGAGTGATTCTAACCATCCAGAAAAGTTTAAGAGGAAGAGAGGAGGTAAGTCAACCCATTTTCCTGAGCCTCTCACCGCTGTCGACTGGGTTCCAACTGCTCCAAGCTCCTCCAATAACAAGAGGCTCTCGGCCAACTTCCAAAACCAAGGAAATTGAGCTCCTAAAGGTGGATTGAAGCTTCCTACACGTTCTAGAAGCGAAGGTGAACTCGATCGAACCCATACCCCATCATCACTGGCTGAGCCAAAATGACCAAAGATGACTAATGATGGTGAGCATAGGTGTCCATGGTGATCGTGGGAGGCAATTTGACTTCATTGAGTTTCAATTCATCCTAAAGAAGCTCCTCGACTGGTCAACGCCGCCAAAAATTCACTCCGGCAAGGTATAATAAAAATCTTTAGCTAGCCATAGATCTCTTTATTTATGATGATGTTCGCACGATTTAGGAATATCAATTAGATACCCTTGTACTTTCTATTTTAAATGATCCTGCGATAACGTGAGTTTTTTTGATGAGATTCACTAGAAAATAGAGTTTGCAGACCACAGGCTCGCTTTCTTGTTATCTAGTTAGTGGTGGGAGGAAGAAGATTGACCATCGATTCCCCATTAATAGGAACAGACAACTTAGATTTGAGTGTTAGAAACTTTGATTTCAGCCCTTAGATCCCGTCTTGATCTAGACTGTCTGATCTTCGATTAGACGGTTCGATCTAATTGTAGTTTTCCTGCTCAAAAGTCGTGTCAGCATCACGTGGTCCAATCAGGCTACGATATGCATAACACATGATCCAGTCAGCCATGTTGACCTCACTTTTGGAGTGAGCTCTCAACTTCTCCATCTTAGACATAGGACTCCTCTAGACACTAAGAGTTCCTTAGTCTTGAGACACTTCTAGTGATTAGGTGAACACTTAACCTAACCCTAGAGGCTTATATGGGTTTATTATAGGATTAGGCTATGCATTAGGGATGTAAGGCAACCACTTACCCTATAGCTCAAATTCAGCCCATGCACACTCCTTCAAACCAATCCAAAATTAACTCCAAATTCAATTCCAATCCCAAATGAATAAAACCTTTAATCAATCCCAACTCAATTGATTTTCCCAAATCTCAAATCAATCCCAACTCAATTGATTTTCTCAAATTCAAAATCAACTCCAAATTCAATTTCAATCCAAAATAATTCAAATCTAAAATCAATTCTAAATCAAACTCCAATTCTAGATGATTGAAACCCATGATCAATTCCAAATCCAAAACCTTCCTAACCCTTATGACTCACATCCATAAGCTTAGCCAAACCCTTCAAATCAACCCAAAGCCAAGTCATTTATTTATAAATCACTTATTCCATCATTCATATTTACAATTATAAATGAAATTGGCATCTAAAACATCCAAATCAAATAAATAAAAATCAAAACCCCTTTTTCAAACTTTTTGGCCTACCTTAACCAAATTCACAATCAAATCACTCCTATTCACATGATTCTCTCATGGATCATTTATATTCTCATTTATATTTAGAAATATAGATGAAATATAAATTTAAATGGCCAAAATCAAATTAATATAAATTCAAACCTCAAATCCAAACCCAATTTTTATCCTTTAAGCCAATTTCTTGGATTTAGCTAAATCATTCTCAAATCAATCCAAACCCTTGGATTTTCTCTTCAAATAATTACTCCTTCAATCATATGCCCAAATATAAACATAAACTACAATCACCAAGCCAAAATTAAACTAACAAGCCAAAGCCATGTTCATCCTTTTGACTTGAAATTGTCAAATGAACCAAAACCCATTTGACTCCAAACCACTTGTAATTGGATTTATATTTCCATCATAAGTGCATATGTGAGTTCAACCAAACTTGAATCAAGCCTTGATCACGTCAGTTGACCCATTTAGGCTCACCTAACCTAAAGATCTTTTTGAGCTAAATTCTAATCTAACCCAAATTGGATTGAACTAAGCCCATCTAAGCTTCACAGTGTGATCAACAATCATCCTAGAATGATCAATCTCTCAAATTGGGTAAAACCAAGTCAAACTTAGCCTTTGACTAAGTCAACACTTAGCCCAAATGAGACCTAAACAAGCCAAAATTCACTATGTGCCAAATTGATTGAAACCATTGATCTAAATCAATCCATAATCAATGATTAAACATGATCAAGTCATCAATTGAGCCAAACCAATCCTAATTGGCCACATAACCTAAGTTGACCCAAACTGTCCTAAACCGCTAAAATAGGTCAAATCATGATTTAATCCAAATTGATTGCAACCAATGACTCAAGTTTATTTCAAATCTCTTGTTGAACTTGACCAAAATTTCAATTGACCAATTAGACCCAACCTAGCCCAATTGATCATGAACCTAACTTGACTGAAAATGTCAAATCAACTTGAAATCAAACTAAATCAGAATTGATTGAAACCAACGCTTGCAATACATTTCAAATGATCAACCAAGCCTAAACCAACCCATGACCTAAGCCAATTGGGTCAAATTGGTCAACTTGACCCATTTGACCCAAATGAACCAAAACCAAATCTAAACCAAATTAAACCAAACCAATGATACCCAAAGGCTCCAAATGATCATTTGAACTTGAGCTAATTTGACCCAATTTGACCAATTAGTCAACCTAATTTGACTTGACCTAAATGAGTCAAATTGAGCCAAATCAAATCAAATGAACTTCAAATCACTTGAAATTTGGCCCAACCCATTTTAAATCATTGCAAATTTGCCAAAATCAAACTCATAGCCAAATGACCATTTTCCCTTAGGTCAAGGTATCCCATGACCAAATTCACTTGGAATTTGGCCATTTTCTCAAGGCCACTATCTATTGGTCCACATGGGCACCAAGAAGGGAGGTGAACATGACCCAATGAGCTTGGGTCGGCCATGAACCAAGGCAAGGCCATACCGACCTCCCCAATCACCCTTGGGCACTTGGCTCACCAAATTCTTTCACTAATCACATAAGCAGACACTCTCCCTCACTCCTCCACCCAAAATGACCCAAGTGGGATGTTTTTCAGCTCAAATCGATCAGCCAATCCAAGAAATTGAGCTAAAATAGCAAATCAACTCTCCATCATCTGATCCAAGGAGGGGGAGATATACCCCCTCCCTCATTCTCACTCAAATAGAAGGCATTCATCCCTCATAGCTCCAGGAGTCAAAGCCAAGCATCCCAGACCTTTCCTCAGCCATTTTCTAGCACCCTTGCTTCCCTACTCTTGGTTGTACTCAAAGCTAAAATAGGGGAGGTGATTTCTGAATCCAATTCGCTCAATTCTCAACCAAAGTAAAATTAATCTTGCACACACCATCCATGGACCAAGGTGAGTCGAAATGAATCAAATCCCGAGCTTCCCCACAATCGAAGCTAGGAGTTCGATCAAGACCGATCTCCATTGAAGAGGAGCTTGGTCAACTGAGAAAACCACTTCAAATCAAGATCAGATTTCTTCAACAGGGCTTTGTCTCTATTAGACGAAGCTACCTCCATTATTGGAAGCACTGGTGATAGCCTCCGGTGAGGTATGCCACTGAAACTGACCTTAGAGTAAAATTTGCTTGGTCCTTTGTAAAAAAGAATGATCAAGTCATGCGATCACCATCATTAGATGTATTGCTTGTGCTTCCCCAAAGGTGTGGGATGAATTTGAGCTCCATTCAAGCTCGTGAGCTGGATCGATTAACGATAGCATCCGTCTCACCGCCAGGGGATGATCATGGACCATTTGTTCCATGTGATGGATGTCTCGATCAAATCAAACCTTTAGATTCCTGATTTCCTCAAGTGGATTAATCTCGCCCGATCTGATACGCAGATAAGACGCCCCCGCCCGACTCACCGATGAATGTGATAACTTAAATAATCAATCTCATCATGCCATATGGAAAGTACGCTGCATCAGCTGTCACGTAGCCCTTCGGGATTAGGAGTTTAATTAGGCTTAATTAGTCTATTTTAATGATGAAACTTCCAAAATTCATAACTAATTGTAAAAAAATTCAAATAATTCAAATAAATACTCATTTTAAAGGCAATTTTAGGAGAATAATAGAAAATTAAAATCAATTAATTTTGAATAGTAATTTTGACTTATTTAAGTTTTATTAAAAAGGTAATTAAGTTAATTACTCTCTGATTACTCCAACAATTAATTCCAAACTTTTAATTTTGATTAGTGGGATGACCTTTGCCTCCCATGATTTTTTTTGGAATTTATTGCTTGATTAATTAGGAGAATTGCTTATTTGATTCTTAATCCCTCTCTTAATTGATTTAATGATTAATTAGCATGTTAAATAGTAATGAATCCAATAATTAAGTTGGATAATCATAATGAAATAGTGAAGGTACATAGGGAATGAGATTAAGACCTCTTCTCCAATCTTTTCCCCTAAGTTTATTTCATTTGGATAATTCTTAATCTTGAAACTAATTAATGGCTTAATCACTTCATCAAATAGTTTAATTAATCCAACTCAAAACCAAATCATTCCAGAACTCAACCATTTAAATCTTGGATAAATTCTTAGGTGTTCAATAACCTAAAAGAATTTCAAAGGAAATTATAATCAAACTACATATGTAGGAGGGTTATAAAAGTACTTAATCAAACCCTTTAGCTTAATTAACCAATAATTGTGAGCCAATTGCATTATGCCCATTCATTTCTTAGGTGCATTGCTAATTTAATTTCCATGTGGTTGCATATAATACGTTGGCTCATAATTACTTAGATAATTATGTTAAAGTTGTATAGGTAAGGGATAATTAATGGATTTAATTCATACCTTAACCTAATCAAAACATAAAATAAACCTAATTATTCTAAAATTAAACCAAACCAATTCACACATGGGGGAATGGGTTAGGACTAGCAAACCCTTCTTGTATTTCCTAAGTCAAATCAAATTCAAAGGTAAAAATCTCCTTAAGGAATTTTTGATTCATTTTAAATGATCTTATTTTATATGATTGTCCTTAGGAATTAATTAGGGTTAATGACATCATGTGCTTACATTCCTTAATTTCTTTCCAATCATGCTAACAATTATTTGTCATTTTAATTCATGCATTCATTTCTTTCAAAAATTAATTAAATAAAATTTTTTTTCTTTTATGTCAAATTGCATGTGTTGGCTAAAAATAAGAATATGAGTAACTATTATCACTATTAAACCAAAAATTATTTTTTAAAACATATAAATCAAAGATTATAAATGAATAGATGCTAGTTATAAATTATTTATAAGCTTGCATGTGATGATAGCATAAGATATGTATTATGAAGTTCTCTTTCCTTTTCTTAACATGGATTCCAATAGGATTTGTAAGTGTATAGTTCATTTGAAAAGAACACAACACTTGCCTAAATCTATTTCTATGCATCTCTATATTAAGACTTAGGAAGAACCTTCATATTACTCATGTAAATCATGCAACCAAATCAAATATAATCTCTTGCATGATTCTTTATCCATTTGGTTCTTTTTGTATCTACATGTATCTAAGAAAAGTGGTATATCAGTCTAGACATCCCAGAGCTACGAGGCTTTAAGAATCCTTAAGTCAGTCTTGTACCTTACGCCCCTAGTGTAGAAAATAATGGTGTCGTACTCACTTATAACTTTTATACATGCGGATGTGCATTTAGCTAATGGATGAAAAAGACCTCTTTTCTACATAACAAAGACATGCATTAATGATCCAATTAACAAATGGAATAACCAAATTTTCAAATCACATCTCTTTGTATTCATCATCAAAGTGTGCTAAGATTTTCATTGCATGTATATGTATGCTTAGGATCATTCATATGCATGGTATACATGATGGAAAGAAATGAATGGGTGTGTGTTATGTTATGGTAATCCACCCTAACTAATTCTAAGATATCTTTCTTATTCAATAGACTATTTAAAGAGAGCCCAAACTTAGGACCAATTAAAACACATAATAAACCATTCACTAAAGGAAATTAATTAATGAATCTTTCTTAGAAATGCTTTAAGGTAAGGATGAAATAGAGCTCTCTTCTCTTTTCTTCTCTTCATAACATTTTTTCAGTAAGTGTAAGGTTCATTCAATCCAAATCAAATCACCAATTAAAATTAACAAGTCAACTAAATCACTTAAAATGAAACCACCATCTAAATTGAATCTTTCACACTTGAAAAATTTTAACCTTAAACCCTAGCTAAGATATGCCACACAAGTCTTAAATGTCACACACATTAGGCTAAGTCATCACTTCTAGCTCTATGTTTTGGTGGTGCATGGTTTGATGCATGATTTTACTTTATGGTGTAATATTTTAGACTGGATGTTAAGGTGTATGTGCGTAGACTAGATGATTTAGCCTAATCATATCTTCAACAAGGGATTGTACTTAAGGGGCCACTTTAAAAAATAAAAAGAATATAAATGCTTTTGCTATGCAGGTTGCTTAGCCCCTAAGCAAAGTCTAAATTAGGATAGGTGGACTTAGTTACCCAAGTGTGGGGTGTTAAGTCCAAATTATTCATATATTGCATGGGTTGGGTGGTATGTTTAGCTAACCTTTGTTTCGCAAGTTTAGTTAGATTAACCTTTCCCATTTTGATGTAAATTTTGTAATTAGGATTTCAAATGAATGTTATGGGGGATTCGGATGAACATTGGTTATATGATCAAGTCTTATGTACCATATGATGCCTTTGGAGCAACCACATTCCAATCAAGCCAAAAGGAAGAAAGAAAAGAAGAAAATCAAATTGAAGAAATAAAAATAAAGAAATGAAGAATGAAGACCCCCATAACATAAATTCCTTTTAATTGTAATTATTCATTTGTAATTCAGGTTGTATAAGGGTAGAGCTCGGCTACTCACATTTCTTTTCAGGTTATACGGTGGTACCCGACTGCACTTGCCTCTTATCCTTTTATTCTAATTTTATAAATTGATTGATGTTATGTTTATGATTGTGAAATTAGGATGGCTTGATTTTTTCTAGTTTCTTAATTGTTTGATGATTGTTGAATGGCCTAGATGAGATTAGGCTCTTAGGGAAAAATAAATTTCTTATCCAATTAATCAATTTAAAATTAAACTAAACAATTCATAACCTCACATAAAGTGTAGGACATAAATCAAGATAATAAAAGATTTAGCAACCCCTTAGATGGATGTTGTATGTCTCATATCTTGCATAAATCATATTATCTCACTCTTGCCAATGGAGGGCTTCCACCTTTGCCAGAGAAAATGGCTTGACCTTTGAGATCCATGGTGGAAACACACCTCATTCTTTCTCATTTTGGCCCATAAATGATTTTCTCATGCATTAGGCACATAAAACCCCATAGCCTGTGTCAAATAAAAATCCAAATATTAAAATAAAACTTGACAAAATTTTCATTAGATTTAGGTCATTATTCATGCCCTTCATGATCTAGTCTCTTAGGGGGGTGAGTTTAAGGACTTAGTTTCTCTTCTAGGTAAATAACAACCTAACCATTTTGCAAAGCATATGACTTTCCTACATGTATTTAAAATTGTAGGAGGAGTTAGTTGGCGCCACCCTAGGTGGTTGTAAGTCCAACAGTTGGGTGGTTTATCCTCTCTTGTGGAGGTAAACTATATACCCACTTTTGCCTTAGATTTAGGTCATGCTTTGGCCCTTGCCAAAGCTCCTTAGATTTAGGATCTGAGGTTGTTGTTTCCCTTTGGGGCTACAAGCATAAATCCTCGCTTCTTAGGCTTTTCTATAATCTTGTATTATGGAATTATAAGCACTAGATTTTTTAATAAAAATTCAACTCAAACATATAATTCTCCTTAATTTCAAAAATATAAAGTCCAACCATATGATAGTTTGGGTTGCTCACTAGGCTTCCTAGTATCATGAGCATCCCTTACTCATCTCTTTTTATTTTTGATAATAACTCTCTTCTTTTGATCAATCCCACTTGATTTTTTAAAAATAACCAATTGATTGATAGCCCTATCTTTGAAATCTTTAGAGATAATGATCATTTACCTTAATTGAGAGTATTCTTAAGAGATCTCATTCCTTAGGATGTAATTAACTATGGGGGCTTACCTCCATAGGGAACTTAATGAACCCGACTTAAAATAACCCTACTTTAATTTTCTATGTCAAGTAGGGAAAAGATCTCTGGTACATTCAAAGACCCATCATGCCTTAGGAGTCCTCATTAGGTGATTAGGTCCATTATAGGATAGTGACTTCTATCTCTCGAGATAGTACACTACTCTTTAATATCGTACTCGATCACCCTAATGACTACATCTGCAAATCTACATGGTGTCCCCTCACATAAACACACACGAATCTCAAACAAAAATAAACATCAGATGCTGCGTGGCTTTGATTGGTTTAAGTAAGAAAATAAGAAATTTTTGGTTTTAAGAAATATTTAAAATTGCCCGAAACTTCAAAAATTCATAAAAAAAATACTTTTGAAAAATTACAAATAAGGCTTGTTGGATTCAACTTCTCGAGAAGAATCTAGTAAACTCAAAATCCCTAATTTCTATTAGTTATTTTGAGCTTATTTTATGTTTTAGTGAAAGTCAAATTTCATTAATTAATCTAAAAATACTAACTAGATTATTCTGAAACTTTTAGGGATTGAAATCAAGGTTAAAATACACCCACCATAAAAATGTAAAGAAAACAATTTCTGGATTGGGTGATATTAAATTTTGAAACTCAAATAGTCTATTTTAGTAAACAAAGTTAATAAATTTTATAAAAATTATGAAAATTTATCAAAATGGATTAAAATATTTTAATTAACATCAGAGAGCTAAAAAAATTAAATTGGTACTCATTGATCTCAAAATAACTAATATTCTATTCAATTTAGTTTAATTAAAATTTAAGAAATAATTAAAACTAATATTGATTTTATCAAAGCTAAAACTCAAATAAATCTCATACTAAAATAATCAATATATAAACTAAATAACTAAATTTAAGGAATTAAACCCTTAATTAGAATTTAAATAAAAGAGCATGCTAAATTTCAACTAAATCATAAGTTAGAATATATTCACCAATCCAAATCATGCTTAAGTGAAATGATAAGATTCATAAATCTAAATAACATTGAAATAATCTAAGCAACCTTAATCATATAAATTAGAATCATAAATCAAAACCCAAGAGAAAGGAATTAGATATTAATTTAAAGCGATATTGAATTATCAAAATTTAATTAAATTAAAACATTTAATCCAAAATGTAATAATAAAATCAATGAATCTATACAACATCGAAATAATATTAAACATAAATCTTAAATCAAAACCCAAAAGAAAGGAACTAGATATTAATTTAAAAGATATTGAATTATCAAAATTTAATTAAATCAAATCCAAAATTAATCAACCAAAATACATGAAGTTAAACAAACTCAAATTTTAAAATCTTAATCAAATCAAATAAACATTAATCAAATCAAATCATTTTAGTTGAATCATTTACATAAATTTAAATGGGCTAAAAGATACTTAAGGGCCTTAGTTAGACATTTTAGGATTAACATCTCATTTCATTAGGAGTTAGAATGTAGAATAGGGTGAGTTCCAATCCAAAAATGGAATTCATTCTACTCTTCATTCTTGAAATCCTAAACATCATTTTAACCAAATAAAAGTGAAGTAAAATTGGAAAGTAAATCACTAAGTCATTTGAATCAAAATCATCTGATGGTTAAATTGAATAAACTCAGAATTCAAATCAAACTTTAAAATGGAATAAATCCTAGAATAGACTTGCCACACAAGCCTTCTTTCATGCACTAGAATACTAAGCCACTTCTAGCTTTAGGTTTGGATGTATGTGATGATGTTGTGTTTTATTTTGTGATGTAATATTTTAGATTGAATGTTAAGAATGTGGATCGTAGACTAGATGTTAGGCCATTGGTAGTCTAATATTATTTTTTGTAGGGGGTTGTGCTTAAGGGGCCGCCGTAAAAATAAATATAAATATTTTGCTTGCAGGTTGTTTATGCCCCTAAACATAATTCAAGTTAGGACATGTGGGTTTGGTTACCCATGTGCAGGGTGCTAAGTCTAAATTATAAAATACAATTACTTAGATTGTATGTATGTTTAGCTAACCTCTATTTTGTAGGTGTAGATTTACTTTTTAATATAAAATATAATTTTGTAATAGGAATTAGGATTAGTGCTATGGAGTTTAGGATGAGTAGTGGCTAGAAGGCTTAGTCCCTCACATAAAGAAATGAAGAAAAAAAAAAGATCCTTATAGCATCTATCCTTTTGTAATCTAGGTTGTATAAGGGTTGAGCTAGGCTACCCATCTTTTCTTTTTTCGGGGTGTACGGTAGAACCCGACACGATCTTTTATTCTTTTACATAATTTATGCATGTTTGATTAATGTTGTGTTTAGATTGTGCATTAAAATAGCATGCTTTTCATAGCTTCTTAATATTTGATGTTTGAATGCGTGGCTTAGATGCGGTAGGATCTTAGGATAAAATTAATTTTTCTACACAACTAATCACACATAATAAAGTTTTAATCAACTCACAATATCATCATAAAGCCTAGGTTTTAAATAAGATAATTAAATGATTTAGTAACCCATTAACTATATGTTATATGTCTCACATCTCACATGTCATATTCATTCTTCCTTGAACATGGGGGATCTTCATCCTTGCATGATAGGGGAATGTTTGACCTGTGAGGGCATCGCTTGTGATAGAGAACACCCCCTTCTCGTTGATTTAGCCAATAACTCTATTTAATTATGCATTTAGGCATAAACATCTCAAGCTTTTGTCCGAATGAATGTGTCAAAATGAAATAAAAATTGTAAAATTTTGCATTTTAGATTAAGTCATATGCTCATACCACTCATGCTCTAGTCTCTTAGGGAGTGAGTTTAGGACTATAGTTTCCTTCCAATTAAATAATAGCCCACCATCTTGCAATTTCATAAGACAGGACAATATGATTTTGAATCATATGAGGTGTTAGCTGGCACCACTCTAGGCGATTGTAAGTCCAGAAATTGGATGGGTTTATTCTCTCTTATGGAGATAAACCCTTATGTCCATATTCTCTTAATTAAGGTCATGTTTTAGCTCGTGATAAAACTCTCAAGATTTAAGATTTGAGGTAGTATTTCCTTCGGGCTACAAGCATAAATCATCACCTCTTAGGAATTCCCATATCCTTGTGTTAGAGGGTTATAAGCCCTAATAATAATAAAATTCAACTCAAACAAATAAATCTCTTCACTTTTAAATATATAAAGCCCAATCATGGGGATAGATTGGAATCTCACTAGGCCTCATAGTATCATGAGCATTTCCTACTTCTTTCCTTTAGAATCTAAAAATAAGTCTTCTCATTGAACTTTCCCAATTGATTTTCCAAACATAACCAATCCTTTGATAGTCTAACCTTGAAATCTTTAGAGATGATAATTATCAACTTTAATTGAGAGAATTCTTGGGGAATTTCATTTCGTAGGATTTAATTAACTATGAAGGCTTGCCTTCATAGGGAACTTAAGAATCTAGTTTAATATAAATCCTATTTTATTCATCCAAGTAAAGCAGGGGAAAAATCTCTGGAATATTCGAAGACCCATCATGCCTTAGGAGTCATTATTAGGTGATTAGATCCATTGAAGGGTGATTCCTCTATCTTTCAAGATAGTACATCATACCTCAATGTCATACCCAATCATTTCAATAAATATTCTCTACAATATACATGGTGTGCCCCCCACACCACATCCAAAGTAAACACCACACATACTTATTTGATTTCATTCTTATGTATTTTGGTATTGGAATTTGGATAGAGCTTTAACCTACATGCATAAATAATTCAATTAACTAAAAATATAAGTTCCAAACATATGCATTCATCATCATTTAAGTGTATCAAAATACATTATATGTATAGATATGCTAAGTGCTAAAGTTATATGCATGTTACATGTGATGGAAAGGAATGATTTGATATATCTCATGTGATAGTAATTCAATTATATTAATCCTAAGATGTCTTTCACATTCAATAGGATTATTTAAAGTTAACCTAAACTTAGGATTAATAAAAAAATATTCAATAAGCCATTCACTAAAGAAAACTAAGAAATAAAAATATGCTTTAGAAAATGGCTTAAGGTAGGGATGAAAGAGGGTAATCCTCTTTCTTATCTTTATAACACTTAGATGTTAAGTGTAAATGAAATGAAACCAAGCAAAATATAAACTAAAATTTGCAAACAATTCAAACAACTTAAAGTGAAATCAACCTCAATGATTAAATTAAACTTTTAAGTTTTAGAAAATTATAACTCAAATGCTTAGTAAGACATACCACACGAAGCCTTAGCACATGCACTAGAATTAAATCACCACTTCTAGTCCTAAGTTAGGATGGTGTATGTGTGATGTATATTTTATTTTGTGATGTAATATTTTAAACTATAGTTAGATCGCTCTTAGCCTAATCATATTTTCTGTAGGGAATTGTGCTTAGGGGTTGTTTAAAAATAAATATGAATGCTTTGCTTGTAGGTTTCTTAAGCCCCTAAGAATAATTCATATTATGATAGGTGGGTTTGGTTACCCATGTGCAGGGTGCTAAGTCCAAATCATAAAGATAACTGCTTGGAATTATATGTATGTTTAGCTAACATCTATGTTGTAGGTGTAGTTAGATTTACCTTTCCCATATAAATATAATTTTGCAATAGGAATTAGGATTAGTATTATGGGGATTAAGATGGCCAGAAGGCTTAGCCTTGTTGTGCCCTGTGGTGCCTTTGGAGCAAATAAGAATAAAGAAGGAGAAAGAAGGCATAGGAGATATCAAGACATGAAGAAAAGAAGACCCCCATAGCATCTAATTTTATTTCTAATTGTAATTTTTCTTTTATATTTTGGGATGTATAAGGGTAGAGCTCGGGTACCCATCTTTTCTCTTTTCAAGGTGTACGGTAGAACCTGACCACACCGGCCTTTTATTATTTTGTGTTAGTTTATAAAATTGTTTGATTTTATGTTTAAATTGTGCATTAAGATTGCATGATTTTCATAGTTTCTTAATGTTTGAGGCTTTAATGTGTAGCCTAGATGTCATAGACTCTTAGGATAAAATTAATTTTTTTACCCAACTAATAACTCATAACCAAGTTTTAAAATTAATTCATAACCTCACTATAAAGCCTAAGATTTAAATAAGATAATTAAAAGATTTAGCAACCCCATAGCAGTATGATTCTATGTTTCACATCATACATGCATTTTCCTTCGCTCTTGAATTTGGGGGATCTTCATATTTGCACGATAGGGGAATGCTTGACCACGAGGGCATCCCTTGTGGTGGAGAACACTCTCTTCTTGGTGATTTAGCCAATAACACCATTTCATCATGCATTTAGGCAATAAAAATCCAAAGCCTTTTGTCCAAAATAATGTGTCAAAATTGAAATAAAATTTATAGAGATTTACATTTTAGACTAAGTCATATGCTCATACCACTCATGCTCTAGTCTCTTAGGGAGTGGGTTTAGGACTTAGTCTCTTTCTAATTAAATAATATGCCTAACTTTCTTTCAATTTCATAAGACCAGACCATATGGTTTTGAATCATAGGAGGTGTTAGCTAGCGGTCACTCTAGGTTATTGTAAGTCTAAAAGAGCATTATGTTCCCTTTCACTTAGATTTAGGTCATCCTTTAGCTTGTGCTAAAGCTCAATAGATTTAGGATCTAAAGTACTTATTTCCTTCGGGCTACAAGCATAAATCCTCACCTCTTAGGCATTGCCACAATCTTATGTTGGTGGATTATAAGCCTTAACATTCTGATGAAACTTAACTTAAACAAAATAATCTCTTCACTTTCAAACATATAAAGCATCATCATAGATAGGTTGGAGTGCTCACTAGGCTTCCTAATATCATGAGCACTTCCTACTTATCTTCCTTTAGCTTCCAAAATAAGTCTTTCCAATTGAACAATCTCATTTGATTTTCTAAAATAGCCAATTTATTGATAGGCATAATTTTGAAATCTTTGGAGTCTATAATTGACTACTTTAATCGAGAGTGTTCTTAGAAAATCTAAATTTCTAGGATGTAATTAACTATGGAGGCTTTCCTCCATAGGGAACTTAAGAACCTGGCATAAAATAAACCTACTTTACTTTTCCATGTAAACTTGGAAAAGAATCTGTGGTATATGCAAAGACCCACCATGCCTTAAGAGTTCTTATTAGGTGATTAGGTCCATCATAGGGTGATGTCTCTATTTGAGATAGTACACCATACCTTAATGTCACACCTAATCACTTCAATAAATACCTCCTCCCCCACATCCAAAAATAAACACCATAACCTCTTACAATTAAAAATCATGTAGGCTGATCTTATGTAATTGCAAGATGGTTTGAGCTTTTCATTAAATTGGTAAGAGACTAAAGTCCTAAACCCACTCCCTAAGAGACTAAAGCATGAGTGGTATGATCACATGACTTAGTCTACAAATGCAAAATTTTATCATTTTTATTTCATTTTGACACATTCATTTGGACAAAGGTTTTAGGATTTTCATGCCTAAATGCATGAAGAAATATGATTATTGGCCAAATCAAGAGAGAAAGAGGGTGAAGCTCCATCATGAAGGGTTGCACTCATAGGTCAAGCAGTCCCTATAGTGCAAGAGTGATTCAAGAAGATATGCATGATGTTAGACATACAACATACAACTAAGGGGTTACTAAATCTTTTAGTTATTTTATTTATATCCTAGGCTTTATGATGAGGTTATGAGTTGATTTGAAATTTAGTTATGAGTTGTTAATTGGGTATAAAAATTAATATTATCCTAAGAGCCTACATCCAGGCCACACATTAAAACATCAATCATGAAGAAACTATGAAAAGGATGCAAACCTATTGTGCAATCTAAACATAACATCAAATAATTTTATAAACTATCATAAAAAAATAAAAGGCCGGTACGACTGGGTACCACCGTACACCCTAGAAAAGAGAAAATTAGGTAGCCAAGCTCTACTCTTATACAACTCAAAATTACAAAATAATATTATAATTAGAAATGAATACATGCTATGGGGTCTTCATTTCTTACTTTTCTTCATGTCCTCTTTTCTTCATTTGATATAGTTTGCTCTAAGGCATCACAGGGCACCCTAGGGCACAGGATTCTAGCCATTGCTCATCATATAGCCCCATAGCACTAATCTTAATTTTTATTACAAAATTACATTTTTAAAAAAAAAAAGTAAATTTAACTACACCTGTAAAACAGATGTTAGTTAAACATACATACAATCCCAATCAATTATATTTGTAATTTAGACTTAGCACCCTACACATGGGTAACCAAGCATTCCTATCCTGATATGGATTATGCTTAAGGGCATAAGAAACCTACAAGAAGAGGCATTCATATTTATTTTTATACAACCCCTTAAGCATAATCCCTTATAGAAAATAACATTAGGCTAGGAATGGCCTAACATCTAGTCTATGAAACATACACCCTAACATCCAGTCTAAAATATTACTTCACAAAATAAAACATACATTACACATACACCATCCTAAGCTTTGTATGGTATGTCTTACTAAGCATTATAGTTATGATTTTCTAAATTTGGAATTATTTAATTCAACATGAAAGTTAATTTCATTTCAAGTTATTTAGTTGATTTGTGAATTTTAATTTATGTTTTTCTTATTTTATTTGATTTACACTTAACATATACGTGTTATAAAGAGAAGAAAGAGATTTTCCCTCTTTCACCCCTACCTTAAGCCTAAAGCCCATTAATTTGGTTTAGTTCTCTTTAGTAAATGACTTATTAAACATTTTTTATTAATCCTAAGTTTACGTTAACCATAAATAATTCTATTCAATATGAAAGGCATCTTAAGATTAATGTAGTTGGATTAATATCACATAATGCATGTTGAACCATTCCTTCCCATCACTTATTAACATGCATATAATTTAATTCTTAGCATACCTATACATACAACATATATTTTTGGCACACTTAAATGTTGGATGAATATATACATTTTAAATTTATATTTTGTTTGATTGAATTATGTATACATCTGAATAAAAGCTCTATCCAAATTCTAATACAAAAATACATAGGATTGAAATTAAATAAATGCATGCCTTTGTTAACTAGGGGAGTGAGATAATCAAATGACCTCCTTGGGGCTACTTAAAATCTCATATTCCCGGGATATCAAGACTATATACTTATTAGCATTCAAACACATTTAGATCTATATATGAAGTATAAGACAAAGAGAATTACATTTACATGTAATACATTTTAGTTATTTAAATGGCTATGGATGTATGCATTTTTAATAGAAAATAGGATTATCATTCTTTAATTAAACACATATATGCATGTATAAAATATGTAAGCAAGTACATGCCACTGTTAACCAAGGAAGTGAGATAATCAAATGACCTCCATGGGGCTACTTAAAGCCTCGTATTTTGGATGTCCAAACTATGTACTTTCTATCTTAAATACATACACATGCATACATAATTAGAAGAATGAAAATTATGCTATGGTTGTATTTTGTTTAATTAGATTACTTATGCATATGAGCTAAAGCTCTATCCAAATTTTGATACCAAAATACATAAGAATGAAATTACATGAGTACATTCCTTTGTTAACTAGAGAAGTAAGATACTCAAATGACCTCCTTGGGGCTAGTTAAAGTCTCGTATTCCCTAGATGTCCAGAATATATACCCATCATCAATCAAACCTATGTAAATCTATATATGAATCATAAGAAAGAGAGCTTCACATTCACATATTAGGCTATAAACACATGCAAACCCTATATGTATTCATAACTATTATCATTCCAAACATTGTTATCTATTTATACACTTTAGAAAATACATTTGAGTTTAATAGTAATAATAGCCACACATATAATTAATTAAGCCAAGATGCAAGCTTACATAAGTAAACTTCATTTTGATTCATTTAGATTTAAAAAGATGAGTGCATGAAACCACATGACATGCTACATTTAAAGTGATTGGAAAAGAATAGATAAACATAAATATGTGATTCATTAAACCATACTAATTTCTAAGGACAATCATATCAAATAAAATTATTTAAAGAAAACCAAAGCTTCTTATTAATTTGACTTTTGGATTTGGATTAGACTTTAGAGATGAGAGATTATTATTTGTTATTTTAATTCCATTCTCAAGTTGGTAATCATAATTGGTTTAAGGAAAGATAATTAGATAGATTTTATGAATTAATTAAGTTGGATCATTAGTCAAATCACTTAATTATCCTTTCCTATGCTTCTTTAATTTAATTAATCATTTAATTATGAGCCACAAATGATACAAACATGTGAGAAAATAAAATTTCAATGCTCCTAAAGGACTTAATGCAATTGGCTCATGATTGAAGATTAATTAAGTTAAAGAACCTAGTTAAGTACTTTTATGATTTTCCCACACTTATGGGATAACCATAATTTCCTTAAAGGGGCTTTATGTTATAAAACTTATAAAGAGGAACCCTTAATCTCAATATTAATTATCTGAAGTGATTAACATTTCAATTTGATTTGATTCAAGTCACTAATTGATTAATTAAATACTTAATTAATTCACATATTAACTAATCTCTTTAATGAAATTAATTTAGAAAAATGATTAGGAAAGAGGTCCTAATCACTCTCCCTCATCACCTCACTGTTAATCAGTGATTAATGAGCCTTAAATAATTAATTCTCAATATTTAGAATATTAATTAATCATTTTTGTGGTTATTTTTGGATTCATTCGTGTGTGTGTATATATGAGGGGACACCACGCAGATCTGAGAATATACTTATTGAGGTGATTGGGTATGACATCAAAGAATAGTGCACTATATCGAAAGATAGAAATCACTGCCCTACGATGGACCTTATCACCGAATAAGGATTACTAAAGAATGATGGGTCTTCAAATATACCAGAGATTTTTCCCCTAATTCATATGAAAAAGTAAAGCAGGGTTTATTTAAAATGGGTTCGTTAAGTTCCCTATGGAGGAAACCTCCATAGTTAATTATATCTTAAGAAAGTGAATCCCTTAAGAATACTCTTAATTAAAGTAGGCAATTATTGTCTCCAAAGAATTCAAAGATGGGACTATCAATAAATTGGTTGTATTTTGAAAATCAAGTGGGATAGATCAAAAGAAAAGAGTTATTATTGACGCCAAAGAAGAAAAGTAGGGACGCTCATGACATTAGAAAGCCTAGAGAGCACTCCAATCTATCATATGATTGGGGTTTATATTTTTGAAGTTGAGGAGATTTATTTATTTGAGTTAAAATTTTATTAGAAATCTAGGGTTTACAATTCCATAATACAAGATTGTGGAAATGCCTAAGAGGTGAAGATTTATGCTTGTAGCCTACAAAGGGAAATAGCAATCTTAGATCCTAAATCTAAGGAGCTTTGGTGAGGGCCAAAGGATGACCTAAATCAAAGGCAAAAATGGGTATATAGTTTACCTCCACAAGAAAGAGTAAACCACCCTCGACTGCTGGACTTATTACTGCCTGGAGTGGTAGCCAGCTAACTCTTCTTACATTTTAAATCTATGTAGGTAAGTCATATGGTTTTGCATCATAGTTAGGTTGTTATTATTTAGAAAAGAAACTAAGTCCTTAAACTCACTCTTTGAGAGACTAGAGCATGAGAGGTATGAATAATGACTTAAATCTAATGCAAATTTTTATCAATTTTCATTTAATTTGGGACTCTTTATTTTAACACAGACTATAGGATTTTGTATGCCTAAATGCATGAGAAATTCATTATGGTTCAAATCAAAAGGGAAAGAGGTGTTCTTCCATCATAGGCTCTTAAAGGTTAAACCTATTCTATATGGCAAAGATGGAAGCCCTCTCTTAACAAGAGTGAAACAAAATAATTATGCATGATATTAAACATACAACATCTAGCTAAGGGGTTGCTAAATATTTTATTATCTTGATTTAATACCTAGGCTTTTATGTGAAATTATGAGTTATTTTAAAACTTTAATTATGAGTTGTTAATGGGATAGAAAATTTATTTTTATCCTAAGAGCTTAATCACATCCAGGCCATACAATAATCACCAATCATAAATAAACTATCAAAAGGCATGATTTTTCTAATGCACAATCTAAACAAAATAGCAAATAATTTTATAGAGCCATCGCAAAAGAATAAAAGGTCAATACAGTTGGGTACTGCCGTACAACCCGAAAAAAAATATGGGTAGCCGAGCTCTACCCTTATACAACCCGGATTACAAGAAAATAATTCCAATTAAGAATAATGAATGTTATGGGGTCTTCATTCTTCATTCTTGCTTCTTCATTTCTTCATTCTTTCTTCTTCATTTCTTCATTTTAGCTTGATTTGGATATGCTTACTCCAAACGCATCACATGGTACTTAAGACTTAGTCTTATAACCAATTCTCATCCTAATCATAATGCAAAATTACATTAAAAGAAGGAAAGTAAAACTAGCTACACTTGTAAAGTAAATATTATCTAAACACATCATACAACCCAAGTAGTTATATGAAAATTTTGGTCTTAGAACCCCATACATGGGTAACTAAGCCCACGCATCCTAACTTGAGTTATACTTAGGGGTTAAGCAACCTGCACAGTAAAAGCATTTATATTTTTATTATGATGACCCCTTAAGCACAATCCCCTACAAAAAACATGATTAGGCAAAGCAAGGCCTAACATTTAGACTATGCACAAACACCCTAACATCAGTATACAATAATACATCATAAAATAAGCATGCATCAAACCATACACCGCCCTAACATATAAAAATGGTGACTTAGACGAATGTGTGTGAATTAAGGCTTCTGTGGTACATCCTAACTAGGCTTTAGAGGTGTAATTTGCTAAGTGAGAGGGATTTAATTTATAAAGTGTTGAGTTCTTTTTATGTGGTTCAATTGATTTGAAGATTTTATTTAGTGTTTTCATTTATTTCATATAGCCTACACTTAACAACTAAGTGTTATACAAAGAAGAAAGAGAGAAAATCTCTCTTTCATCCCTACCTTAAGTCACTTCTAAAGTAAGTTAATTAATCAATTTCATTTAATGAATGGCTTATTATATATTTTAATTAATCTTAAGTTTAGATTCACACTAAATGACCTTATTCAATAAGAAAGACATCTTAAGATTAATTAGAATGGATTACTATCATGTGACACATGTTTATTCATTTCGTTACATCATGTATATTATGCATATGAATAAATCTAAGCATATCTATACATGCAATTTAGATTTCTAGCATACTTGAATGATAAATGCAAGGAAGCGTATTTAGAATTTAAATATTTCATTTGATTGAATTATGAATGCACGTCTTTTTAATAGAAAAGAAGGATTTTTCATCCATTAGCTAGATACACATTCACATGTATAAAAGTTTTAAGTGAGTACATCGCCATTATTTTCTGCACCAGGGGCATAAGGTACAAGACTTACTTAGGGCTACTTAAAGTCTCACCCGGGATGTCTAGACTAATATACCACTTTTTTCAGATATATATGAATGTATAAAGAACCACAAGAATAAGAAGTCATGTAAGAAATCATATTTGATTTTATTATATGATTTACATATGTGATATGAAATTCTTCCCAAGTCTTAACATGGAGATGCATAAGAATAGGTTTAGGCAAATGTTGTGTTCTTTTCAAATGAACTATACATTTGTAAATCATATATGAATCCATGTAAGATAAGGAAAGAGAATTTCATATTGCATACCTTATATTATCAACACATGCAAACTTATAGATATTTGTAATTAACATCACTTCATTTATAATAATTGATTTATAGGCTTTTGAAAATAATATTTGATTTAATAGTGATAATAGCCACACCTATTTAATTTAAATCAACACATGCAATTAGACATAAAAGAAACCATTTCATTTAGTTAATTTTAAAAGAAATTGATGGATGATTACAAATGGCAAATATTTAACATAATTGGAAAGAAATAAAAGAACATAAGCACATAATCTCATTCATTCTAACTAATTTCTAAGGATAATCATACTAAATAAATCCATTTAAAATAAACCAAAGTTCTTTAATGTTATTTCATCTTTATGTTTGATTTGAGTTATGGAAAGTGAAAGAGGTTTGCTAGTCCTAATCCCATTTCCCATGTGTGAGTTAATTTTGTTTTAAGGAAGAAGTAACTAGGTTGACTTTATGGTTTAATTAGGTTAAGGTATAAATTAAGTGAATTAATTAACCCTGACCTACATCACCTTAAGTTAATTAACTAATTAATAATGAGCCAATATGATATGAAACCACATGGAAAGTAAATTTTCAATGCACCTAAGAAATGAAAGGGGCCTAATGTAATTGGCTCATGATTAATAGTTAATTAAGCTTAAAGTATCTCACTTAACTACTTTTATGATTTTCCCACACATGTGAGCTAACCATAATTTCATTATCTCCCCTTTAGGTTATTGAACACCCAAAGAGCTACCCAAGATTAGATTAGAGAAAATATTCAATTGAATTAATTAATTTCACTAATTAACTAATTAAATATTAATTAATCTTAACCAACCAAAATGAAATGGGCATAAAGAGAGAGATAAAGAAGGGAGCCCAAGTCTCAATCCCTAAATCCTCTCAATTAGTTAATTAAGGTATAGCTATGATTTGGATTTTGATTAATCTTGTTGATTAATTAATTAAGGGGTGTTAATTAATCAATTACTTAAGAGGGATTAGAGAAGATTTAAAGAAAAGATTGGAAGAGGGAGTCCCAATCCATTTTCCTAGACTTCATCATCATTAATAGAGGCTAATAAGCTTAATTGATTGATTAATTTACTATTCATTTGCTTAATTATCACTAATTACTTTAAGAAAGTGATTAAGGCTTAATACATTTATTTTTCTAATTAAGCAACCAATAAAATCATAGAGAAATAGAGGAGGCAGAGGTCATCCCCTAAATATGCACAGAAAGTTTGAGATTAATTGGATGGTTAATTAGGGAGTAATTAGACTAATTACATTTCCAACTAAACTTTAATTAAGCCAAATCTACTATTCAAAATAAGTTAATAATATTTTTCCTAGATTCTACTTTGAAATATCTTTAAAATGAGCAAAAGTTTATATTTTTGGATTTATTTAGAAGTAGTTATGAATTTAGGAAATTTTAGGATTAAAAACTAATTAATTAGCCCTAATTGAAGCCTTAATCCCGTCAGGCCATGTGGCGGCCGACGCGGTGCGCTTTCCACGTGGCTAACGGGATTCGCTATTTAAGTTGTCACATTTGAGTGCTGAATCGGATGGTGGGGCACACTATAACTCTATGGACTATTCGATCTAAGATCGGATGGCCACAATTAAACTCATAGTTTTGAGGGATTAATCAAGGGTTCTAAGTGTGATTAGATTAGGATTATTCATCCCAATCACGTGGGATGGACAGTCCATGATCTATCTCCTCTTGGGCATTGAGCAATGGCTACTGCCCATCAATCATCGCTCGATCCAAGCTCACCCGAGCTCGAATGAGATGAAAATCATCCCACACCTTCGGGGAAGCACAACAAGAAGATCTAATGGAGGAAATTGCATGACATGAAAATTTCTTTCATAAAAGACCAACCTATTTTCATTCAAGGATTAGTTTCAATGGCATACCTCACCGGAGCTTATGACTAGCAGATCCAATGATTGATGAATTTGTTTAGTTAAAATGAAGCTCTATTGAGCCACATGAGCTTTGATTTGGTGTAGTTTGCTTGAAAGACTAATCCACTAGGCGTAGGTGCTCGGGCTTGATCGAATTATACCCTCAGTCCATCGGGAAGCTTGAAATGATTCATTCTTGCTCGATTAGCTCCAAGGAAGCTGTGTGCAAAATTAATTGCACTTTGGTGGAGATTTGAGCAAATGGGAATTGAAGGTGGCCTCCCCTATTTCTGTTTTGCGTAAAATTGAGAATGGGATTTTGGGAGCTTAAGAAACATTGGAAATGGCTCTAGGATTCCTCTCCTTGGTTGCTAGGGTTGAATCCAATATGAGTGTCTGAGTTTGAGAGAATGCGGGGGGTACTCTCATTCCTTAGATCAGACAACCATGGCTGATTTGGATTTTCCTTGATCAATTGGCCACATCGAGGCTAATGGAGGTCCTTGGTTGCATGATGTGGCTTGGTTTGGTTGGGTGAGGGTGTGGAGGTGGATGCCAAGGGAGGAAGTGCTTGTCCTTGGTGGTTTGGAAAGCTCCAATGGGGATGGGGAGGTGATTTAACCTCCCCATGGATCATGGCCGACCCAATCACCTTTAGGTTAGGTCATCCATGGTCCAAGGTGCCTAAGTGGACCTATGAAAGGGTGTCAAGTGGCTTGGGGGACATAATGACTCAATGGACATATGTCTTATCTCATGGGATGCCCTAAACCCAAGAGCAAAATGGTCATTTGGCTATGGGTTTGATTTGGGAAAATTTGGGATGGGTCAAAAGTGGGTTAGCCCAAATTTCAAGTGATTTGGAGTTTATTTGGTTTGATTTGGCTTAATTTGACCTATTTAGGTCAAATTTAGGTTAGGTTGGGTCAAGTTGACCAATTGGTCAAATTGGGTCAAACCAAGGGTTGGGTCATGTTCACATTACCAATTGGAGTGTATTGGTGTCATTGGTTTGATTCAATTTTCTTTGGATTTGGTTATGGATTATTTGGATTCATATAGGTCAAATGGGTGAAGTTGACCAATTTGACCAATTTGACCAAATTAGGTTAGGTTAGGTGTTGAGTCAAGTTCAATTGGCTAATTGAAAATTATTATGGGCTTTGGTTTGATTTAATTTAGAATAAATTTGGATTTTGGTTGGGTCAAGTTGACCAATTGGTCAACTTGGGCTTAATAATGGCTTTGGTCAAGTTCAATAAGTGATTTGGAATGAACTTGAGCATTGGTTGCAATCAATTTGGATCAAATCATGATTTGACCCATTTTGGCTTTTTAGGCCAATTTGGGTCAATTTGGGTCAAATGTCCAATTAGGCTTGATTTGGCTCAAGTTAAGGTTTGGTCATATTCAATCATTGATTATGAGTGGCCATGAATCAATGGTTTTAATTAATTTTAGCATATGGTTTATTTGGCTAGTTTGGGTTTCATTTAGGTTAAGTGTTGACTTGATCAAAGGCTAGGTTTGACTTTGTTTGACCCAATTTAAGACAATTGACTAACCTAGGATGATTGTTGATCATGTTGTGAGGTTTGGATGGGCTTAGTTCAATCCAATTTGGGTTGGATTAGAACTTGGCTCAAAAAGGTCCTTTAGGCTACTTTGGGTCAAGTGAGCCTAAATGGGTTAATTAGCTTGATCATGGCTTGATTCAAGTTTAGTTGAACTCACACATGAGCCTAGATTGAAAAATATAAATCCAAGTTTTGGGAGCCAAAATGGCTTTGGGTTTTGGTTCATATGACAATTTCAAGTCAAAATGGCTAACTTGGGTTTGATTTGGGTTAGCTTATATTTGGCTTGATGATTGTAGTTTATGTTTATATTTAGGTCAATGATTGTATGAATGATTGAATCATGAAGAAATTCATGAGTTTTGAATTTGTTTGGGTATCATTTTTCCAAGTTCAAGAATTTGGATAAAAGGGTATAAGTTGGAAATTTGATTTGGTTTAGGTTTGGTTTTGGTCTCTTGAATTTATATTTCATTTATATTTATAAATATAAATGAAGATATAAATGTTATGAGAAAATCACTTGAGTTTGTAGTGATTTGGATTTGGTTAAGACTAAGTCCATAAGATGAAATCAAAGGGCTTAGGAAAGATTTTAGAATTTGAATTTAATCATGGGTTTCACTCATTGAATTTGAAATTGATTTGGAATTTGGATTTGAATTTGAGGTTTGGTTTGAAAGAAGGAAGCAAGGATTGGGTTTGGCTTATAGGGTAGGCAAGTCCTCCTAAGTCCCTAAGGCACAACCTAATCTTATGGCTAACTCCTCTAAGTCTCTAGGGTTAGGTTAAGTATTCACCTAATCACTAGAAGTGTCTTAAGACTAAGGAACTCTTAGTGTCTATAAGAGTCCTAGATCTGTGATGAGTAAGTTTAGATTTCACTCCAAAAGTGAGGTCAATAAAGGGAGCCCAATAAGTGTGGTATGACTGACAAGGAACACCATACGTATTGGTGTTGACTGAGATGATCAACAACGTCCTAATGATCACAAACACTAACAAAAATGATCTATCCCTAAACCTAAGGTGTAAACAAAATCAAGATCTTTGTGCAATGCAACTCAACTTATGCCAAAGGCATAAGAAAGGAAGAAATGATTTACTAAGGGATCAAGTATGTGAACCTTCCACTAGCGAAGTTGATTATCCATTGGGGATAGAGGATAAGAGTTTGAGTTGGTTGATGTGATTTGAGGAGAGAAAATCTGTTGGGGAAGAATGCATGAACCTTCCAGGGAAGCATGTTCAGTTATCCATTAGGGATAGAGGTTTGATTTGATTTGCCTTATTGAAGTGGGGTATTTCATTTGATTAGTATAGGGCATCCACTGGGGATGAGAATTTGATTTGATTTGCTGATTTATGATTTGGTGCTCCACTGGAGGAGAGGACATGATTTGGTTTTGAGGGCACATCTGCTGGAGATGCGAGCTCAGATCCGCTGGGGATAAGATAGATTTAATTTGGACTCCACTGGAGGGAGGATGGCTAGATTTGATGAAATGGATCCTAGGTGTGTGATAAATCTACTAAGAAGGGGGTAATATTAGCCTATACCTATCTTAGATTTATAAATCCAAAAGGATATTCTACCAGCCATTAGGTATGATTGTCCAACCTAAGGGGTGCCTTTCTGTGTGTAATGGTCAAGTTAAGAAGAAAGTGTGGGGACTCACATCCTCCTGAACAAAGGACCACTAGAGTGATCGGTTGGTAGCACAATAAATTAAACCTGACCTAAGGTAACTATTTGAGTGAATGCCACTATGGACTCACATCGACTCAAGAATAGTCAGAATTAATTTAATTTGGGATGGACTCTATTGGTGTGCAATGGATCAACTAAGAAAGAGCTAATATCAGCCTAGACATGTCTTAGGTTTACAAATCCAAAGGGATAGTCTACTGGCCATGGGGTAGAGCTAACCAACCAAAGGGGTGTCTTTCGGTGTGCAATGGCCAAGTTAGGAAGAAAATGTGGGGACTCACATCCTCTTGAATAAAGAACCACTAGGGTGATCGATTAATAACACAACAAATCAAACTCGACCTAAGGCAGTCTGTCATTGTGCAACGGTCATGCTGGAAAGAATGCGTAATAGACTTATATCTTTCAAAGCAAAGATAACCGCTGGGGTGACTCATTGGTGGCATAACAAGTTGAACCCGACCTAAGAGTGACTACTGAGAGAGTGCTGACCTAGGGACTTATCTCAACTCAAGGTAGTCAGAAAATTCCTATAGGGAGTTTTGCTGACATTGCCCTAAAGATAATATGCATGCTTGGGAAAGGGGCCACTGGGGGCATGAATTCCTAATCCACTAGCGAAGATATATTTTGTTTATTTTATGTTATCGTGGACTCTGTTGGTTTATGAGGGACCACACTAAGAAGAAGCTTATATCAGCCTAGTCATATCTCAGGTTTACTAAACTAAGGGAGAATATGCATATCCGCAAGACAAATTCTCCAACCACAGGGGTGGTTACTATGAAAGGGGAACTATCCAATCCAAGAGAAATCAACATAGTGTCTAAATGGGGTTGCTAAGGACGTAATCCAAGTAGAGTTCCCACAGGGGAGGTGCCTCTAGGGGTATTATCTGGAACCCTATAAAAGAAAGCATGCACGTATTCGATGGCCAACTCAAGGAGAAAGCGCGAGAACTCACATCTACCAAGAGTGGTGTATCCACCGGGTGGGTCACCGTTAGCATGGCGATAACCAACCAACCTAAAGTGCCTGTTAGTTTGTGACAATCAGTCTAGAAAGTAGGCATGTAGACTTACAGCTCTTTAAAGAGAAAATGATTGCCGGGATAGTCTATCTTATTTCGGCAGGCTATCGACCTAGGGTGACTACTAAGCGAGGAGTCTGTAAAAACCCAAGCTTGAAGTAGTCAAGAAAGGAGCCTGGGAACTTATCCTAAACCTCAAATATACTCTGTAGTCAGTGCATGATGGCTAGTCCAAGAAGAAAGCGTGTAGACTTACATCCTCTAAATAAAGTCAATATGGGGTAGCTTATTGGCTGCACAATAAGGCTTACCAAACTAGCAAAGTGCTCATTGGTTTGCAATGGTCAAGTCAGGAAGAAAGTGTAGGGACTCACATCTGCTAGACGAGTGACCATTGGGGGTGATAGACTAACAAGGTAGCATATCGGCCTGACCTAGAGCGGCTAATGGGTGAGTGCCACGAGGGGCTTGCTCTCACATCAAAATAACTTGAGATAAAAGATATATGTTTGTTTGTGTTATGAAAGAGGGAATAGGAGGCCACTTGGGTTCTCTTACACCTACCCTAAACATGCAAAAGAATGAATGAAATGGCATTGTAGGGGTAATTGTGACTCCACCAAGAAAGGATGTCACTTGGGTTCCATTACACCTAACTTAGTTGTACTAGTCAAAATAAGATGCCTCTTGGGTTCTCTTACACCTAACATAGTAGCATTAGAGGATCATTTGTACTTTGTGTTCATGTTGTGGAGGGATAGTATGCCGCTCATATTCTCTTACACCTGCCCTAAACACATCGTGGCGGATTCGCAGGCGAAAGATATTTCTAACACATAAGGGATGGAATTTGATATGAAAAGGAAGTTTATTGATGATTATTTTCAAACAAAATTTATGGATAGTATTTCTTTAAGTAGAGCCTGTTGAATAGAAGCATCGGGCACTCTCCCTTACAATTTATAAGTTGATAAGATCCTCCTTGGTAAGCCTTCTCTATGGTAAAAGGGCCTTTCCAAGTGGGTTCAAACTTGCCTCCCATCTTTCGATGGGCAACAATTGGTCTCCTTATAACTAAAATAAGCTCTCCTACTTGAAAAGCTCTAAGACAAACAAACTTGTCATGAGCTTGAATTCACTTATACTTGAGGTTCTAGCATGCCCAGAGGCATCTCTCCTCCAAACCTTTGAGCTCTTCCAACCGCAGCTTGGCGTTCTACTCCATTGTGATCTTACTACCCACAGTTATCCTTAGTGATAGGAGTTGGACTTCTAATGGTAGAATGGCTTTAGACACACACACTAAGGAAAACATGGTAGATTGAGTTAGAGTTTTATATATGGTGCGGTAAGCTCATAAGGCTTCAACTAACTACTCATGCCACTGTCACTTATTATCGTTGAGTGTCTTCTTCAATATTTGGATGAGAGTTTTGTTGAATGCTTCTTCTAGACTATTTTCCCTCGGGTAATAAATGGTAGAATATCTCCAATCTATGTTGTGCCTTTGGGCTAAACTATTGATTTTAGTGCTCTTCAATGCAGTACCATTATCAGATATAATTCATCGAGGCACCTCAATCCTATATATGATATGGTTCTTGAAAAACTAGAGCACATGCTAAGACCTCTCTAAGTGGGATTGCCTCCCCACTTGGAAAAGTAGTCGGTGGCAGCTAGAAGGAATCGATGACCCTTGGAAGAAGGATCGATCGGACTCACTATGTCGATACCCCAACACTCAAATGGCCATGAGGCCAATGTAGGATGTAGAATGTTGGGTAGTTGATGTAGGACCACACCATGTACCGACATTGGTGGCATTTCCTAGCTACGTCCATGCAGTCTGTGATCGTCGAAGGCCAGTAGTATCCTAGTCTCTTGATTTAGGCTTTTATCTTTGGACTAGATTTTGTGCTCCACATAAACTTGAGTGTACCTCAGTCATGATTCTATGGCCTTTATATTTTTCTAGAAAATGCAACCACATATGATCGAAATACCGTCATTATAAGATGTCACCTATGAGAGCATAGGAGAGGGCTCTCTGCTTCGCCTGATGTGCTAGTGACTTCTCTTGAGGTAGTTTGCCTATATTTAAATAATCCATGAATGGTTGCCTTCAATATGACTCCTCATCCTTTTTGGCAATGACAACCATCGCTTCAAGAGAGAGTCTCTCGATGAGTTCAGTGTCAATAAGGGATAAGACTTGTCTATTTTGGACCCTTATTAGAATGGACTCATTTTTTGTACATGTTAATTCCTTGGCGAGCTTGGCCAATGCATCTGCTACTGCATCCTCTCCTCTTGGAATCTTGTAGATGGTAACCTCGAGATTTGAGACAACAACTCTATAGTATACTTGTGATAATGATAGAGCTTAGGCTTTAGAACTTTGTAAGACCCAGTGATTTGGTTGATGATGAGCTGAGAATTTCTAAAAATGTTGATGCTCTAGACACATAGTATAATGACTAACTCCACACCAGTAATCAGAACCTCAAATTTGACTTCGTTGTTGGTGCATAGATTACACAGATGATATGAGTATCTCATCACATCGCGGGTCTGTTAGAGAACTATTCCTACCCCTCCTAGAAGAGTATGGTTCTTCTCCTTTTTGAAAGGAAGCTGCACTATCAAAATACATCTCCCAATGATATGCTAGTGTCCCCTAAGTTCATGATTTGTTCATCGGGGAGGTCATCACTAAGTGGGGAATCAATAGAAGTGAGTGTGCTGCTAAGAAATCCGCTAGTGCCTATCCTTTCACCACACGGAGGGGTATGAATGTGATGTCAAACTGCAACAAAATTATAGACCGACATGCCAACTGTGTGGATAGTGTCAGCCGTGTCATGAGATATTGCAGTTGATTGATCTTGGAAATCAGATTCACCTTATGAGAAAGCATGTAGTGTCATAATTTTTGGGATGTAAAGATTAAAGCTAGGCGGCTTTTCAATAGGTGGGTAGTTTGCCTCAGTAGGAATTAGGTGACGACTGTGTAGTAGAGAGCATTTTCTTTCCTTTTGTCATTAGTTTGAGCCAACAAAGCATCAAGGGAGTCATCTAATGCAGTGGTGTAGAGGATCAAAGCTTGCTTGGGATAGGGGCTGCTAGAACTGGTGGCATCATCAGGTAGTATTTGATGTCTTCAAAAGCATGCTGACACTTATCATCCCACTTGAACTTGGCATCTTTTTTGACAAGTGCTGAGAATGGTTGGCATCTTCCTAATAGGTTGGATATGAAGCATCTTAGATATGCCAAAAACCCTTGGAATGATTTCAATTGAGTTAGACTTTTAGGGGGTGGCATTTCTAAGATCCCCGATGTCGAACAAAAAACTCAAGGAATTTTCCTGAAGCTACTTCGAATGCACACTTCAAGGGAATCATTTTAAGGTTGTATTATCTTAACCATTTGAAAATTACTCTCAAGTTGAAGAGATGGTCTTCCTTTTTTTTTTTGCTTTTGACTACTAGATCATCAACATAGCATTCAACTTGCTGATGAATGAGTTCGTTGAAAATCTGAGTCATGGCTGCTAGTATGTAGCATCGCATTTTAAGAATTAAAAGGCATGACCTTTATAACAATATTTTGATCGGGGTTCAAAAAGTAGTGTTTCTTTCATCCTCGGGGCCATCTTGATTTGGTTGTAGCTAGATGACCATCCATAAAGGAGAATACTGCATGAGATGAGGCAATGTCCACCATTAATTATGGTATATGAAGTGAAAATTCATCCTTAGGACATGCCTTATTTAGATTCCTAAAATCAACACATATGTGAATTTGGCCATTTTTTTCTTAATTGGGATGACACTAGCTTACCATGTGGGATATTTTTCTTTCCTGATAAAGCCAGCATCGATCAATTTCTTGATTTCAAAAATGACCTGCTATTCAATGTCTAATCACATGTGTCTAGGAGCTTGCTTGATAGGGTTAGCATTATATTCTATTACTAGTTTATGGACTGCTACATCAGGAGATAAATTGGTATTTCTTCATAACTCTATGTGAAATAGTCCTTAAACTCGCCTAACTAAGTCTTCATTCAATAAGTCAAATGATTATCTTCATTTCCCAAGTTGATTTCTTTAAGTTCATCGATGGTTGATCTGATTCTCTTCTTTGAACTCTAGTGGTGCCTCTTTGACTTCAAGCTCATTTGGGTCATTTAAAGTTTCTAAATATGCCTCCTCATAAGAGTTAGCATGATCTGAGAAGAACTATCGCCCCAAATGAGTGGTGATGACTAGCAATGGTTGTCATCACGACCGGACCCATATGTAAATTTGATCTTGAGAGAATATCGCTTTGGTTCTCATAACCTTTCAAAGTAATCTTAGACCAAGTATGTGGGATTAATCCCTTCTTTACTAAGTTAAGAACACAAGGCGAATACCAATCAAAAGGTAATTGTATTAAATCTTTATATGAATCATCCTCAAGTTCTACATCGCCTTCGACTTGAGGATGATCTCCCAACAAAATCTCTTTGGGTTGACATCTGTGGATGACTTGAGGGCATCCTTAACTACTAAACCTTCAACTTTCTAGGAAGAAAGTGAGGTTAGAGCTAAGGTTCTCAACTGCTGTCTGATTATTCTACATAATAGTGATTTAGATACATTCATATTTTGCTTGGAGGCCTGGTCTTCATCACTATCCGCTCACCTCCAAAGGAACCCACTAAAGGCGCATGCTAACCATGAGACTCATCCTTCAAATTAGATCCTACGTCTATGTGTATAGCGAGGGTATTCCTGTGAGTTGGAACATAGCTCCTATTGGGTGGCCAATAGGGAGGAGGTCTTCCACCTCTGGATCTACCTCTGCCTCTACGTGGTGGGGGTCAAGTCATCATACCCATGTGTTCGTATGGAGGAATGAACTGTGGGTGGAATCTAACTTCAAGCTCTACTTCTTCCTCAGTGTCTGATTCTCGCTCACTTGTATTTTCTTTTTCTTTTTCTTTTTTTTTTATTTTTTCTTTTTCTTTTTCTTATTTTTCTTTTATTTCTTTTTCTTTTAATTTTGAACATTCACCAAGTTCACAAGAATAGACTTTTGATTTGAGGAAGATAGTAGGTTGCATCTTCATATATCTCGACCTCTCTTATTGAGAATGGATTCAAGTCACCTTTGACACAATACTCAATTCAACCTCTTCAAAATTTGATGCACTTATGTAAAGAGGATAGAACCATATTTTTCCATCTATCCAAGGCCTACCGAGCAAAGCAATGAAAGATGTGTCTAAATCGATTATGTAAACTTGGCTTCTATCTTCCAATCATCTATCTCCAATGGTAATGCTATATAGCCTAAAGCTCTCTAGCCTTGTTCATTGAATCCTCTCAACATCATCAGATCTCCTCGAAGTTTAGTGATGTCAATCCTTAAGTAGGCAAGGGTCTATAGACTTATAATATTTACTGATGCACTTGGATCAACTAACACCTTGACGAATCTGAATCTACCCATGTCCACCGTGATGTAGGGGATGGTTGTGTCCCCAAGAAGGTTCATCAGAATGTAATTCCACGAGCTTCTCTTGAGAAACATGCCTCTCCAATAGTGGTCAGCTGAGCTAAGCATATTTCGGGATCAAGAAGGGCTTTGCTCAATGATTTCCTCATCTCTTTGATAAGATAAGTGGCATTATATATGCTTAGCTTTCAAAACTTTCTTAGGTGAGCCGGTGATATTATAGTCAACCTCCACAAGCATATCCATGTGGAGCATCCTATGGGAGCTTCTTGATCACAGCTAATGACTTGTTTTACTTATCGATGTGAGGTAGAACTACCACTTGTGACTTCGGACTTCATGAGATGGTTTAGTGAAAGTTCTACCTACTCAAGTTCACCTACAACTTCTATGGGATCATCAAAGTCGATGACTCCAAATCAATCTCAATGATTAGAATGGAATAAATTAGAAAAGGAATGATCTAAACTTTATTAGTATTATTTTTTAGACTTGAGAGTTTTTGAGAGGAATAAAATCTAAGTCCATATGTAAGAAAGCTTTTCATTGATTTCTTAGTGGAGGATAATAGAAATCTAATAAAGTAAAGTAAGGGGATTTAATGCCCTTGTCCATATACAACGCTAGGAAAGAAGTGGAGGAAGAAGTTGTAGCCGCAATGGGATGAAGTGTTGACTCATATGGTGGTTGCTATGCTATCAGCAAGTGGATCAGCACTGATGGGCTTCCTCCTTCAAGTTGTCCTTAGCAACTTGCAAACCTTCCTTAGGAGGTTTGAGTTGCTAAAACAAGGGTAACTTTCGATCTTAGATGATTTTTTTGAGGGATAGGAGATATCCCAACCTTCCTCTATCTTAAGAAGATCTCCAAGGATTACCTAAGAACTAGAGGTTGTTCTAGTAGATATTCTTTGTGGGATGACAATGGCACTGACTTAGCAGCCAAGCCAATGCTTAAAGGTAAAGCAATCTTCTAAGACATGTCCTAAGATGCGGGTAGGGGCAAATTTGATCAGACTCTTGCCCACTCCTCTCCTGTAACTAGAAATCGCTTTCTTAAGAGATTCTTAAAGATCTTGACTACCTCCCTCTTGAATGAAAATGGTCAATTTCAATTTGTCACAAGAGTAGGTAAATGATAGCTACCTTTGGTAGAATAATGTCATGATGCCGATGAGGATGGAGGATACTATCGAGAGGTGGTGGAGGCACCGTGTGGAACGAGGTATGATGGCCGGTGGCAAAGGAGGTGGTAGAGGAGACCAGCTCATGTTTGACCGACACTACCGCCTTATCAACTATGACGCCCGCTTCTTCTTAAAATGCCTTTTCGACTGTTTGGTGATTTGAAAGTAACTATTTGACCTCCTTTATAGACTAGCCACCTTATTGAATTTCAAATGTCTTAATGGTAAACCCTTTAAGCATCAAAGCCATGAATATTCTTGAGTAATTTCAATGGCATGTTGTTCGATAACTTCATATTTCATACTTAAATTGCTCATCTAAGAATGTAATGACTGTTGTTGAGCACATGATCACCATATCCTTTTGAGCTCAGAAATCTCTTAATAAAGATGCTCCAACTCAACAAATGTCTTTAAATTAATTTGGTCAAGATACAATCAAATGTATTTATGCTAATAAGATAAATAAGAGTGCATCGCTACCTATTGCAACATCAAAATCTATGTGGTGAGGGTTCTCTATCATCAAAGATTTTGAAGGAGGTACAAAACTCTTAGGATATTGGACAACATCAAATTCCCCGGGTTATGGTTTACCCTTTAGAACATATAAGCCACCTCAGGCTTGTGCCAACACATCCTTCACCTACTGCTCCACCAACTATTTGATATCCTTCTCTTGCATGGAGGTGTTGTCCACTACCTTCCTATGCAAGCTACCACTATCATGATCTACTGGAGAAGTGCTCTTGGCTAAAGATAGCGCTAACTGGGGATGATCTATCTCTATCAATATGTTGTGAGGGATCAAGTGTGTGTGGAGGGATGCTAACAAGTCTTCATCCTCTTCTCCTGTGATGATCATCCTTTTGTTTACCGATGGAGGTGTTGGGTTGAATTGATGATGCATCTTCCTCAACTACAACACCTTCAACTATGACGATCTCTAAGGGAGCTCCCATGACCATGTGACTCTCAATCCTCAAGAAGGTCATCCTCATCGAGATCAAATGCTACCGCTCATCCTCGAAGCTGATCACTAAGAGTTCCTCTTCTGAAGTAAGTGGCTACGATCTCATCCAAGGAATGATCTAATCGTGGTGGCACAAATACTCGAGGCTGATCGGTGAGGGACCGTGGTCATGACAAATACATCTAACAAGGCCTGCCACTGGAATGCTAGCTCTATGAGGGTCATGCTCACTGGAAGAGATATGCTCATGATAGCACATCGGTGGAGTGGTGTCCCTAGGGAGATCTACAGCCATGGGAAAAACTATCACCTTCCCCTACAACAACCGCCACCACTCACATGGTGGTGGTGGTGTGACACAATGAGCCACTCCTGAACCACTAGGTGAGGGTCAGGGAGCTCAATCTCACCTCAGTAATGGAGGGAGAGGGATCCTTGGCCATAGCCGATCACCAAAGGGATCTTTCGATGGGGGCTTCATCTAGGGAGTGGTGGATGTGGAGTCAGAGGGTGATGGTGGATATGGTGGGTGATGTGAAGGTAACAACAACCCCTCAATGGGAGATCTATGCCATGGCATCGTAAGAATAATCTCTCAATGATCACCCGGGGATGATCATGAAAATCCATCAGGAGGTCACTACCGCATACCGCCGCCCTCCCCTCTGAGATTGAGCCTCCATGCTCTCTCTATGGATCCAACCCTAACACTCCTGGGGATCAATGATCGCAAATCAAATAAGGTCCGCACTGAGCCTCAGATGCCGCCACCTAGTGATCCTAAGCCCCGGCATGACCTCCTGCGGCTCCCTATCCAGTGTCTCATAATATACTGGAGGAGAAGTCCTCCGATAATCTTCCTCTCCCGACATCGAGAGGGGTGGAACTTGTTGTCGGTCAAGAATGGAGAGACCTCACGGGGAGAACCCTCCTATATGATGCCTCAAGCTGTTCACCGCCATGCTCACGCTTAATCTTTCAATTTTTATTATGGCGTTGAGTATGAGTGAACAAGGAAGAGCAGGAACTAGTACCTACCTCGCAAGTAGAGGAGACTATCTCGGCTAAGATAGCCTCTTCTTGGTAACCAAAGAGGAGTAGCTCGCTGAGCAATGGTAGGATAATGGATGAAGTGCTAAACTATCTCAATGGGGCATGAGAACCACTCACCTTCCTCTTGGAGGGTACTTAATGAGGGCATGTCAATGCGGATGACCGCTTCTACCCACCACTCATCCTGACAAGGAGTGAGGGTCGCCTCTCAAGTAAGTAACATGCTCCCCTCAATCTCCCAAGAAAACCAAGTGGGTGGAGTCGATCTGGGAGTGCCCATCCAAGGCCAAATCCATCCCAAAGGGAAAGTAAAAATGAACTATGAAGCCATGTGTACCGCAAAGACAATCATTGACTGAGTCAGTATCTCGCATGTTGAAATGTAACTTGAGTGTTTGCTTTAATATTCATCCCAAGAGAATCATAAGATTTGAGTCTGAACCCACACTCAATTTCAAATATGTTAAGTGGGTTCATGGAGAGATTTTGATATGAGAGTTTTGCCATTTGATTTTGATTTAGAACCCATACTCAATCAATTGGGTGTTCAAAAAATTTTGAGGAGAGATTTTTGGAGATATTTGTATTTTGTGTATCTTGTTCAAAAATATTGATAATTTGAAAGAACCTCTACTTAGCAAATTTGAGTATGCTAAGAAGAGGTTGTGATTGCATGTTTAAAAATTTTATGAAATATCTTGTGATGAGAAATGTTGATTTGAAAATGGGGCTTTTACTTAACAAATTTGATATGTAAGAAAACCACATGTGTTTGATTTGTGTTTAAAATGACTTTCACTTAACAAATTTGTATGTTAAATGAAAGCCAAATGTGATTGATGTATGTTTTGCTTTTCTTTTGAAAATGGACTCACTTAACAAATTTGTTAACAAAGTGATTGATTTTGTTTTCTTTGAAAATGGGACTCACTTAACAAATTTGGTATGTTAAGTGAAACCCAAATGTGATGTGATTTATGTTTTGAAAATGGGACTCAACAACAAATTTGGTATGTTAAGTGAGTCAAATGTTTGTGTTTTACTTTTCTTTTGAAAATGGGACTCACTTAACAAATTTGGTATGTTAAGTGAAAGCCAAATGTGATGATTTATATTTTATTTTTGAAAATGGGACTCTCTTAACAAATTTGATATGTTAAGTGAAAGTCCAAATGTGATGATATATGTTTTATGACTCCCACTTAACATTTATGTTAAGTGGAGGTCAAATGTGACATGGAAATGAGCCTCACTTAACAAATTTGGTGTGTTAAAGTCAAATATGTCATGAAAATGAGATTCTCACTTAACAAATTTGATATGTTAAGTGGAATCAAATATGATTTATGAAAAAAGACTCTCACTTAGTTGGCATGTTAAGTGAAAGTCAAATGTGTCATGAAATGAGATTCTCACTTAACAATTTTAATATGTTAAGGGAATCAAATGTATATGAAAGAGATTCTCACTTAACAACTTTTAATATGTTATGAATCAAATATGACATGAAAATAAGATTCTCAACAATTTTATATGTTGGAATCAAATGAACATGAAAATAAGATTCTCACTTAACAACCTATATTAAGTTAATCAAATGCATATGAAAATAAGATTCTCACACAACTTTGACATGTTAAGTGGGAATCAAATGCACATGAAAATGAGATTCTCACTTAACAACTTTGATATGTTTAAGTGGGAATCAAATGCATGAAAATGAGATTCTCACTTAACAACTTTGATATGTTGGGGAATCAAATGTATTTGATGTGCTCTCTTTCTTTTTGGAAAGAGAGGGGAATTCTTTGTTTGACAAATGTGGCATGTCAAATAAGATTCCAAAATAGAGGTGAAATTTATTTAACAAATCTTAAGTATGTTAAATAGATTTCAATGATATGTTTTGATGCCATGTATGTGATTTCTTGATTTTGAAAAGAGAGAAACTTCCACTCTAGCATATGTGAAATATGTTGAGTGGAGTTTCAATTTTATGTCATGATTTAAAAATAGGATCTTTAATCAACAAATTTGGGTATGTTGAATGAAGGTGGCTATTTTCAAAAAAAGGTGCTTTTGGAAAGTGTCATTTTGTAAAAGAGTTTGTTTTCTTAAATTTATCATGAACCTTGCCTCTCCAAGCTAGTGGTAAGAAGGTTCTAGATTTTTATTATCTTTCTCTTCATTGATAAATTTTATTTTACCTATTGGGAGCTCAATAGGGTTTCAAGACCTACATGGAGTGAGGTCCTAAAACTTAAAGGATGTTGGCTAACTAACTTGAAAGAATGAAATAAGCTAAGTCCAAGGAAGAAAGATATTCTCTGACTCACATAAAATGCAAGTCCACTATCGATGCTTGGAGACAACAATCATCTACTAGATGGAGAGAGGAACCATCCCTGAGAGTCACCAGAAAATATGGTGTTTATTTTTGATTTGTGTATATATTGGGGACACCACGCAGATCTGAGATATATTTATTGAGGTGATCGTATGACATCAAGGAATAGTGCACTATCTAAAAAAAGAAAGTCACTACCAATGGACCTAATCACCCAATAAGGACTCCTAAGGCATGATGGGTCTTCAATATACTAGATTTTTCCCTACTTTACATGGAAATAAAGTAGGTTTATTTAAACTTCTAAGTTTCTATGGCAAGCCCATAGTTAATTACATCTTAAGAAAAGTGAATCCCTTAAGAATACTCTCGAAAAAAGTAGTTGTCTCCAAAGAATTCAAAGATAGACTATCAATAAATTGTATTTTAAAAAAAATCAAGTGGATGGATCAAAAGGAGAGAGTTATTATCAAAACCAAAGGAGAGATGAGGGGAGTGCTCATGATACTAGAAGCCTAGTGAGCACCCAATCTATCTATGGTTGGGCTTTATATTTTTGAAATTGAGAAGATTTATTTATTTGAGTTGAAATTTTATTAAAAATCTAGGGCTTACAATTCCATAATACAAGATTATGGAAATGTCTAAGAGGTGAAGATTTATACTTGTAGCCTGTAAAGAAAAATAAAAACCTCAGATCCTAAATTTTAGGAACTTTGGAGAGGGCCTAAGGATGACCTAAATCTAAGGCAAAAATGGGTATATAATTTACCTCCATAAGAGAGAGTAAATCACCCAATTGTTGGACTTATAATGAGTGGTAACCTCCTAATGCTTTAAATCTATGTAGGTAAGTCATATGATTTTGCAAGATAGTTAAGTTGTTATTATTTAGAAAAGAAACTAAGTCCTTAAACCCACTCTAAGAGACTAGAGCATGAGGGGCATGAATAATTAATTAAATATAATGCAATTTTTTTATCAATTTTCATTTAATTTGGGACACTTTATTTTGACACAGGCTATGGAATTTTGTATGCCTAAATGCATGAAAATTATTTATAGGCCAAATCAAAAGGAAAAGAGGTGTTCTTCCATCGTAGGCTCTTAAAGGTTAAGCCTATTCCATTTGGAAAAGATGGAAGTCATCTCTTAATAAGAGTGAAACAAGATGGTTATGCTTGATATTAAACATGCAACATCCAGCTAAGAAATTTCTAAATATTTTATTATCTTTATTTAATGCATAGGCTTTTATGTGAAATTATGAATTATTTTAAAAGGTTAGTAATGAGTGCACAGAAAGAACCACAACAATAAGAAGTCATGCAAGAAATCATATTTGATTTTATTATATGATTTACATATGTGATATGAAATTATTCCCAAGTCTTAACATAGAGATGCATAGGAAGAGATCTAGGCAAATGTTGTATTCTTTTCAAATGAACTATACATTTGTAAATCCTATAGGAATCCATGTACGATAAGGAAAGAGAATTTCATATTGCATATATTATATTATCAACACATGAGAACTTATAGATATTTATAATTAACATCACTTCATTTATAATAATTGATTTATAGGCTTTTGAAAATAACATTTGATTTAATAGTGATAATAGCCACACCTATTTAATTTAAATCAACATATGCAATTAGACATAAAAGAAACCATTTCATTTAGTTCATTTTAAAAGAAATGAATGCATGATTACATATGGAAAGCAACATTTAACATAATTGGAAAGAAATAAATGAACATGAGCACATAATCTCATTTATTCCAATTAATTCCTAAGGATAATCATACTAAATAAAGCCATTTAAAACAAACCAAAGTTCTTTAATGTTATTTCATCTTTTTGTTTGATTTGAGTTAAGAAAAGTTAAAGAGGTTTGTTGGTCCTAATCCCATTCCTTATGTGTGAGTTAATTTTGGTTTAAGGAAGAAGTAATTAGGATGATTCTATGGTTTAATTAGGTTAAGGTATGAATTAAGTGAATTAATTAACCCATACCTACATCACCTTAAGTTAATTAACTAATTAATAATGAGCCAATATGATATGCAATCACATGGAAAGTGAATTTGCAATGCACCTAAGAAATGAAAGGGACCTAATGCAAATGGCTCATGGTTAATAGTTAATTAAGCTTAAGAGATCTCACTTAACTACTTTTATGATTTTTTCACACATGTGAGCTAACCATAATTTCATTATCTCCCCCTTTCGGTTATTGAACACCCAAAGAGCTACCCAATATTAGATTAGAAAAAAAGACTCAATTGAATTAATTAAGTTCATTAATTAACTAATTAAATCTTAATTAACATTAACCAACCAAAATGAAATGGTCTTAGAGAGAGAGAGATAAAGAATGGAGCCTAAGTCTCAATTTCTAAATCCTCTCAATTAGTTACTAAAGGTTTGGGTATGATTTGGATTTTGATTAATCTTGTTGATTAATAAATTAAGGGGTGTTAATTAATTAATTACTTAAGAGGGATTAGAGAAGATTTAAATAAAAGATTGGAAGAGGGAGTCCCAATCCATTTTCTTAAGATTTGGCTTGATGATAGTAGTTTATGTTTATATTTAGGTCAATGATTATAGGAATGATTGAATCATAAAGAAATCCATGAGTTTTGAATTGGTTTATTATCATTTATCCAAGTTCAAAAAACTTGGCTTGGGTATAAGTTGGAAATTTGATTTGGTTTAGATTTGGTTTTGGTCTCTTGAGTTTATATTTCATTTATATTTATGAATATAAATGGGTTATGAGAAAATCACTTGATTTTAGAGTGATTTGGATTTGGTTAAGGTTAAGTCCATACAATGAAATCAAAGGGCTTAAGAAAGATTTGAAAATTTGAATTCAATCATGGGTTTCAATCATTCAATTTGAAATTAATTTGGAATTTGGATTTGAATTTGAGGTTTGGTTTGAAAGAAGGAAGCAAGGATTGGGTTTAGGCTATAGGTTAGGCAAGTCCTCATAAGTCCCTAAGGCACAACCTATTTTTATGGCTAACTACTCTAAGTCTATAGGGTTAGGTTAAGTATTCACCTAATCACTAGAAGTATCTTAAGACTAAGGAACTCTTAGTGTCTATAAGAGTCCTAGATCTATGAGGAGAAAGTTAAGAGCTCACTCCAAAGTGAGATCAATAATCATTAATTTGATTAATAAGGCAATTAAGGTTTGAATCATCAATTCCCCTAATCTCCTTGTCAATAAATCCCAATAAAATCATGGGAGATAGAGGTCATCCCATTAAACAATCAAACCAAGTAATTAGAGCTTAATTAAGCTAATTAAGTGAGCATCCAAACCATAACTAAGCTTTAATTACTATTCAAAATCAAATGAAATTATTTTTATTAAATTCTTCTCTATTTTACCTTTCTAATGAGTATGTATTTGCATTTTTTTATTTTTTATAATTAGTTATTATTTTTTAAAGTTTAAGCCATTAAAATAGATTATTAACCCTTAATTAAGCCTAATCGAGTTGGTGCCACGCAAATTGCTGACGTGGATGCACTTTTCATGTGGCATCGTGGGATTGGCTATTTAAATAGTTTGACGCGGCACTGACGTGGCGGCAGCGGACGCGCTTTTGTCCTCACTGTTCGATCTAAGATCGAGCGGTGGGGATTAATATCATGGTTCCTAAGGATTAAATTGAGATTAAATCTAGTCGAATAATCATGGCTGTCCATTCCAATTACACGAAATGGATGGCAGATGATCCATTGTCCTACGAGTGACGGAAGACGGACACCGTCTGACTTCCCCTGCTCGATCTGAGCTCATGAGATGTCAGAATCAATCCAAAAAATTTAAGGGAATGATCTAGAAGGATCTAATGGTGGGAAACACATGACATTAACATTTTCTTCAAAAAGGCCTAAAAAATTTTGAGAAAAACTCAATTTGCCAAAATTTATCTTGCCAGAACTCTGAACCCGTGGCTAACTGACCAAGGTAGCTTTGCCTTGAAGAGGCGAAGCCCTGCTGAGAAGATGGTGCCTTGACTCCTCTTTAGCTGGACCAACCATCACCAAAACTCGTCGAGTTAGACTTGAGTGGTCTTGTCAATCGCATGGGAAGGTTCATTTTGCCTCACCGAAGCTTGGTGAATGCGTGAAAAGAGTTAATTTGAAAAGTGTGGTTTGATGGAGTTGGATAAGTTAGAGCATATCCTATTTTGAGCATGTTCAGTTTCATTGTCATTGGAAATGGGAAGGCTTAGGGAGCTCAAGAAACACTTAGGGGAGTTCAGAATGAGGTGCTAAGCTCTCTGATTGCTCTATGCCTCGATTCCAATGGAATGAGTGGGAGTATCCCCCCTCCTCCCTCAAATTGGATGGACGGGATTCTCTCTATCGTTTACAGTCGTCCGGCTACCGGAGGTGGCAAGAATGAGCTTAGGTGGCTCATTTGAGTGGAGGAAGGTCTGAGGTGGCTAACTTGGCTGATCTCCATCTCTTTTGGATGAGCCAATGGGAGTGGTGGGTTAACTCACCTCCCCTTGACCAAGGGCTGACCTGATCCCTTTGGGTTTATCCACATAGCTAGGGGTTCATTTTGAGCTTTGGGTGGTTGCCAAGTGCAAAGGAGGGTTGTTGACCACATAAATTTGGATTTTTCTCTATATGAGAGGCTTTACCCATTAGGTAATGGGTCAATTCGATCCAAATTGGGTTGGATTTGATTTATGCTAACCCAAGAATGGGCCATGCCAAATTTCAATGGGTTTGGACTTAGTTTGGATGGGTTTAGCTCAATTTGACCCATGTAAGTCAAATTGGGCTAGGTTGAGTCAAGTTGACCAATTGATCAAATTGGGTCAAACCAAGATTGAGTCAAGTTTAAATGAGTATTTGGAATATTTTGGTTCAATTGGTTGGGTTCAATTTGGTTTGGATTTGGATTTGACCTATTTGAGTTCATATGGGTCAAATTGGTTAAGTTGACCAATTTGGCCAAATTTGTCAAAATGGCTTGGGTTATGCATTGGTTCATGTTCAATTGATCATTTAAAGATGATTGTAGGCTTTGATTTCAATTAACTTAGATTTAGGAATTATTTAGGCCAAATTGACCATTTAAGTCAATTTGGGCTAAATTGGTCAATAGGATTCAATTGATCAAATTAGGTTCAATCAAGGCTCTGATCATATTCAATAATCAATTTGAAATGGATTTGAGCCATTGGTTGCAATCAATTTGGGTTAGTTTTTGATTTGACCCAATTTGGCTCTTTAGGTTAAATTGGGTCAACTTGGGTCAAAGGGTCAATTGGGTTTGGTTTGGCTCAACTGATGGTCAATCCATGTTCAAGGATTGATTTTAGGTTGGTATGAATCATTAGTTTCAATTGATGTGGCTTAGGATTAGATTTGGTTCATTTGGCTCATGTAGGTTAAGTGGGTTGATTTGGTCAAATGATCAAATTGACTTGGTTTGACCTAATTGATGCAATTGATCAATCAAGGATGATCAACAATCATCATAGGAGGTTTTGGTTGGTTTGGTTTAATACAATTTGGGTTGGATTGGAGTTTGGTTCAAATGAGTCCTTTAGGTCACTTTGGGCCAAGTGAACATAAATGTGTTAATTGGCTTGATTTTGGGTTGAATTGAGTTGAGTTGAGTTTAGATATTGATTTGGGATTGATTTATGGCTTTGGTTGCAATTGATATGGGTTTAATTGGACTTTGGATCATTTGAATATTTTAGGTCAAATGGGTTTGGCTAAGTTGATTGAATGATTTTGAGTTTGATTGATTTTATTTTAGATTTTGGTATGGGTTGGGATGATAATTGAAGGATTAAATTGATTTTGAGAAAATCATTTGAATTTGGTTTGGATTGAAGGAAATTTTGGCTAAGTCCATAGGGATGAATCATGGGTTTAGGTTTAGATCATTTGGATTTGGTTTTGGTTTTGTAGTTTGGATTTGAGTTGGGATTCAGTTGATCTTAGTTGCATTGATTTGAGATTGGACTTTGGCTAAGGAAATAGGCATGGGTTTAGTTAAGCTATAGGCTAGGTAGGTTTCCCTAAGTCCTAAGGCATAGCCTAATCCTATAGCTAATCCTTCTAAGTCTCTAGGTTTAGGTTAAGTGTTCACTTAGCCACTAGAAGTGTCTTATAACTAAGGAGCTCTTAGTGTCTAAGACCCTTAGATATACGATGGAAATATTGAACCTCACTCCAAAAGTGAGGTCAACAAACTTGTTTATCAAAAGTAAGTTCAAACTCGACTCGAGTTCGATTCAAGCTTTTATGATAACTTTTAAGTTTGATTTGTTTAAATACATGTTTATTCATGCTTGGTTTGAGCTAAACATGCACTTACTTATTTTGAGGTCAACAAGCTTTAAATGATTGGAATGTCAAATCTAACCTCTTGAGCCATAAAAACCAATTTTAACTTAATAAGCATTAAATTTTAAATTATATTTATCTCTGAAATAGATAGTTACAATTCTACACACCTCATTTTTTATTTTATTATTTTTATTTTTTTAATCTGCACTAAGTCATCTATTTTTATATATTACATTACATCCTAAATCAATCTATTTTCTTAAATAAACCTTTTAGATTTTATATTGCTTGTTAGTCTAAAATATCAGATAAGTATAATTTAAAAAAAAAATCGATAGAGAATATGTAAAAATATATATTAATTAATTAACTCAAAATTTTATATAAAAACCTTTCTAAATATAGATGATTCTAAGATATCATTAATGGTTATCTTCAAAAATTTGAATGTTTGGAAAGTAAAATATCTCTCACGCGGACTTAGGAACTAGTTGGTTTGAGAGTAAAGTAAAGTAAAGTAAATACATGAGTTTTAGCTTTTTTGTGTTTTGATTGATGCAAAGTAAAATTTCAAAATTATGTAATGTATTTGTAATTCACTAGAATGTTAAATTTTAGTGTATTTAGAATTCGCTCTAAATATATTGGCCAATATAAAGTGATGCGATTGCCACACCATCCTCCATAGACCACCAGTTGTCATTGGCCGCTAAGCGTTCTTCGGTCGTCACCATGGGCCACCACCTATCACCAGCATCGTTGTCGCTTACAACTTTTAAAATATTTTATATTATATTTATTTTATCAAATAAAAAATATTTAATCAAATAATTTAAAAATATCTAAATATATTATATTCTTTTTTTTTTTTTGGAGAAAGTGAGAGCCTTAGCTCAATTGTATTCCAAAAAGAGATAATTACAATGTTACATATTGACCTCATTAAGAAGTCAACCCAACACCAAAACAACATAAAAACCAGAAGAACTATAAAGCGAAAGGAAAACTATAAAGGAACAACCCTATAGCTTTACCCAAAAGAAAGCCTAAGCTCAACAGAAATTAAAAGATCACACAAGAGCCTTCCAAAATTAAAGACCAAAGCGAAGATGAATATGTTTAGAAATGATTTGTGATAATCTATGGACTCGGACTTTGAATAATCCAAAATCAGATCAACCTCAAATAGAACATGCGATGCAGCAGCACCCTCACAGCCCTCCATTTGGTGAAAGAAACAACAACCAAGGTTGCTGTGTTGTGCAACCAAGCAAAGCCAAGATCACCCCAGCTAGTGGGAAGGATTAGAGTCATCATCGTCCAGTAACCCAGCATACCCGGCACAGCACACCCCACGGCACATCCTCCCCATAGCCATAACCATAGCCTCCATAGCCACCAACCACAAAGAAACAGCAATAGAACGATACCAAATCAGACCTCAATACCGAATGATAAAAGGAAAAAAAAGAAATCCTTTACAGCAACCTGCAATAGCTCAAATCCAACCAATGAAGCAGAAATGATCGTCCAGCACCCCCTACTAACCCAGCACCTTTCAACATCCAGCATTGACAATAAACCAGCCAAACCACCAAGACAGCCCACTCAATCAGATTAAGCAACTCAATAGAAATAGCCATAACCTGACTCTCCAACCTCCGGCCGAGAAAAGAAAGGATTCCAAAACGCGCAACGGCTCAAAACCCGTAAGGCAACAAATGGAGACCGACCAGCAAACACCCCATACCCAGCACATTACAACAACCAGCATTATTAACAAAACCGGTAAACCTCAAATAAAGCCCACCAAATCAGTTAAACAACATAAAATCAGCTTACAGTGGTTACGTCACGAAAACCGAAGTAAGTCCAAAAGCGATTGCAAGAGTCTTTAAGTTTCCACCTAACAACTTAAAGGCAATCCGATCCCTTATAAGATCAAGTAAAGCAATAAGAGAAGAAGCAGAGGAGGTGAAACACCTATTGTTCCTTTCACGCCAAATACAATAGACTAAAAAGCGAAGGTAGTGAAGTTTAGTAATCATTTTATGCATATTAGGGGCTAAATTATTGAGAACTTGCGCAATGTGGATTGAAGTAAGTAAAAGTTCCATTCGTGAATCCTTCTTATCAAATGCATAGAAAATGGACACTCAAAGAAAAGGTGAGCATGTGTTTGGGTTGAGTGACAAAAGCGACAAATAGATTGTTCCAATCCCTCTTTTTAACCAATCGAGGTCTTTAACCCATATGCCAACAATAGATAGAGTAGTTAATAGCATAAGAAAACCAAATGCATTTATACCAATTAGAAGGCAAGTTATCAAACAAGCCTTCTTTAAAATCGAATTTGTAGAGACCGTTTGGACTCCCATGCAATCCAGTCCTCCCCTCGAAATTTGAATAGAAGCAATAGTATCAAATAGCAAAATTCAACCCCAAGTTGTGTTGGCAAGTTCCATTTACCATCTGTATAAATGTGCAAATCATATTATCCTTATAAGTAGCCCAAAATTTACATTGTGGGTGGGATGCTTCAATCATAGTTTGTCTATCACACCAAGGATCCAATAGGAGGCTAAAAGATTTCCCATCCCCTATGTGATAGGAAATTTTATCACGGAATCGGCTTGCATATAGTTTCAGTTCCTTCCACATAGGGGATATATTACGGATGGATGAACACCAAATAGATCCATATTTCTGCTTCCCCCAAATTGCAAAAAGGGTTTTGTACTTGAGTGTCTTCCACATAAGTTTAATCTTACTTAAAGCATTAAGAGAAAGCGAAAAAGTACACCAACCTTTTTCCTTAGGCAGTTTATCCCAAGAGATAGTGGTAAGTTTTTTAAGAGCCCCATTGTGATAGAAAAATGAGAAGATAAAGAATAAATGCTCTTTAAGACTCCTTGGGAATCACCATTGATCTAAACCAATAGGAAATCAAGTTATTAGAAGATCTAAGTAGTTGTAATCTTCCTCCAAGAGACAAGAATTTACATTTCGACGCTAACCAACATTGAAGTTTGTCAAAGAGACTAGAAAAATTTATAATTTTAGGAGAGCCCAAAGTGAGAGGAAGTCCTATTTAATTGGAAAGACACCACAGTTATATTAATAATGTTACACAATCTTTCCACCTCTTTAGTACCTTTTGAGAAACAAATACTAGACTTATCATGGTTAACCTCAAGGCGGTGTAACTCTGTAAGCTCTCAAGGCAATTTCAATGAATCAACGATAGGGCAATCACACCGATCCAAGAAGATCGCAAAGAGTAAGTGAGAGATCTTACAAGTCCCAAAGGGGCACAGTCTGAATAAATTTATCTCTCTATCAATTAGGCATGAAAAGGTGTCAATAGCTAGAGTAAAAAGATAGGGTGATAAAGGGCACCCTTGCCGAAGACCATTGTTAGATGAAAAGTAACCTTTAACTTCTCCATTAAGAGTAATGGAGAACGGAACATCAGTTATGCAAGCCTTCACCCAGTTAATAAATCTGGGTGGAAACCCAAGAGAATGTAGCCTGTGTAAAAGAGCTTTCCTGTTAATAGAATCAAAAGCCTTCCTGAGGTCAAGTTTAGCAAGAAAGCCACCACGAGGCTTTTTTGAGACAATTCATGACAAATTTCATAGGCCATAGTAATATTATCGAAATGTCCCTCCCTTTGATGAATGCGATTGAGCTTGATGAATTAATAAGGGAGAACCTTCTTAAGTCTAAAGGCAAGAGTTTTGCAATGACTTTATAAAAAGTATTACAAAGAGATATGGGCCTATAATCAGATAATGAATTGGAGTGCTTAACTTTGGGGATCAATGTAATCAAGGTGTGTTTCAAGATTAGGAAGCTTCTGAAATTTGAAAAAGTGATGAGCAGCCTTTAAAAAAGTTTTACCAGTTACCTCCCAAGTAGCAGAGAAGAACTTAGAATTAAACCCATCCGATCCAGGAGATTTGTTCTCACTGATACTATTAAGAGCATTAAGAATTTCGATCGGTAATATCTGCTTCCAGGCTTTGAGCAAGATTGAGAGAGAGTTCCCAATAGGAGATCTGCAATATGAAAGAATCGAGGTTGTCTTATTGAGAGAGATGAGTAATACATGATTTCTTGACAATTAAATCCTGATCATTCAACAACCCATTATCAGTGGAGAGTTCTCTAATGCAGTTGGAACTATGCCTTTCCTTAATAGAGAAATAAAGAAACTTAAGATCATCATCAGAGGATGTTAGCCAATGAGCCTTAGCTCTGCTTCACCAAGAAGTTTCCATTTGAAGAAGAGAATGATAAGTCTTTAATTGCTTTAGCTTCAACCATAAGGCATATTATTAGGATCCCTTTCAATTTTACCAAGGATGTCAAGTTGATTCCTTTTAGCTTCATCTAACTTTATTTTGGCGAGAATAACATTTCATTGAATCCTTTAGAACGCGTTTGACATTGGAAAGCTTGTTAGGAACAAAAAATTGGATCACCAACAAAGATCTTCCAAGCCTCTCTAGTAACATCCAAAAGTCGTGAAAGTACCCAATGATTTTAAACATAAAGCGCGGGTAATCCAGTACTCATATGTTAAGTAGAGAACAAGGGAGAGTGATCCGATGAAAGAGGGGGGGGTAACTTTGTAAAAGAGGAGGAAATTGTTCCAACCAACAAACATTGCAAAGAGCCCTATCAATTTTGAAAAAATAGGGTTATTAATTTGTTGATTGGACCAAGTATAGAATAAACCCGTGCTGGAAGATCTATCAATTCAGTCTTGAATACAACAATTGAAGGCTTGTGTGTTAGCAAAAGATAAAGGGATTCCACCGGATTTTTCCTTACTTGCTAAACAACAATTAAAGTCGCCCATGATCAACCAAGGATTAGTCATATTAGTAGCAATACTTCTGAGAGAATCCCAAAGTGAATTCCGAGAGAGAGGATCATTATCAGCATAAATACAAGTCAAAGAAAAGGAGGGAACCGGACATATAACATCACCATGAATGAATTGATTAGAGACAACCGGGCACAAAATCAATACGCGAACACCATTTAATCCATATCCCCACCCTTGAGTCAAAATTAGAGCGTTTTCATATGGAAACATGGAAAACTTACATAGCAGGAAAGGATTTAGAGATGTAGCGATGATTTTTGTTTCCAAGAGACAAACCAAATCCAAACTAAAATCTTTCATGAGTCTTTTGCAATCCAAAATTATTCGGCCTAGGCCCTAACATTCCAACTTCCTATAATCGGAAAAGGTCATTGAGAAGAAGAGGAAGAGGAGGGTTTTACCCTTTTGTTTTTACTTTTGATTGGAGATAGCCAAAAAGAACTTACTTTCGGTCCTCACCATAATGGTTATTAGTAGCCAAGTGGTGTGCATCATTACCCATAGGTAGCCCAAGTGTGCTCTGTTTGGGTGATGAAGCAGAGGATCTAGTCACCACACCCGGCTTGGGAGGAACAGCTGAAGAGCACAGCCCAGTCGACTCAAGAACCTCCTCAGAGTGAGAGGAGGCAACCTCATGACCTGAAACAAGAGGAGAGAAGAAGGAGGGAATGAGGTTTAAATCAGAAGGAAGCTTACCCAGTGAAGTCTCGCCCCCTCTACCCGATTCCCAAAATCCTCCTCTAAGATCTCTCCTTGTTGCCAAGCAGAGAAGTTGTTAAATATCCAAGAAACTTCTGTTGTGGTTACTCCTTCCCCTAGTTGAAGCACGATAATTGTTGGCTTATGAGTTGGGCTTTATTCTTAGGACAAGAGGTTTCGTATGTGTAAGCGTATTACACTTAGTACACGCCGGTTTCCAATCGTAAACCGGTTGGTCGATCTTCTTCGTTCAAATTGATGGGATAGAATCGGTAATACCGAGGTGGTATTGATCGCCTGAGCGGCAAAGGTAATCGTGCTTTGAAGGCATTAGATTATCAAGCGGCTAACGGAACCCTATCATACTCCCCATCTTGAGAATCATGCTCGTTCCAAGAAAGAGGATAATTAGAATTTGATCCACAAGGGAATATCGGTTGATCTTTGGATGGACGGAAATCCCAAGTCCATTTTTGAAATATAAATGGCCGACCACTGAAGAAGCAAGGTCCCTCATGCCAAACCAATTCGTAGTCTTCCACACATGAGAATTTGAAGAGGAAATAGTCACCTTCAAGGGAGAGCAACTCAAAGGTCCCTTTAAACCTCCACTTCTTCCTAACCGCCGCCAAAAGAGACCCGTAATAAGGTCGTTTTCCTATGGCATGACCGACCAGGGATAAATTCCACTCCCTTTGACCTTCGAGCAAATCTTCCTCAGAAAAAGAAACCTCTGAAGAAACCGGGGGAATGAAAGATAAAGGAAATTCCCTACTCTTCTCATTAGAAGACAATTCCTTCCAATTGCAAGGACCCATAAGACCCTGGGGCTTGTAGAAGTGGAAGAAAGGGGAGGGAACATATTCACTTGAGGGTAGCCATTAATCCAGATCTGGAAAAAAAGCCCGACCCCAGAAGCGGAGGTCGAGCAATTTAGTGGGAGGGAAAAGCAAGGGGAGAGATTGGATGTTAAGGAGAGGTAGAGAGGAGAAGGAAGAAGAAGCCGGCAAGGAGCAGAAGAAAAACCCTAACCTCATGGACGACGCCAAACCCGGTTATTATTATATTCTTTTTACACTATGTATCTTTTTTGCACACCTCTTCCTCTTAATTTATAAATGGAAACCCGACCGCCATATCTAGGTTTCAAAAAAGCTTCTCTCGATTCAGACTGCTTGTACCATATCTCTCTTTCCTATTCTCAAAGGTGCCGTTGTTGAGCTTCTCTGGTAATCTCTTCCGCCGCAGCAAGGGGAAGAGAGAAACACCATCGAAGAAAAGCTTAAAAGCAATGCAAGCAAGCCGCACTATTATCAGTCTTCGACTGGGTGGCGGTGAGAACAGAGGAGGCTGACTATTCGCCCCTCGATTCCACATTCCCACCTCGTCGCCGGCTGAACCTCCCGTTCTCCGCTCTCGTGGCAGCGCCGGAGTTTCCACTGTCTTCAATGTTAGTCTCTTTCCTGATCCAGCTTGACTCTGTAGCCCTGTTCATAGTTTGCTCCGTGGTTTCAGATTGTAAACCGGTTTTGTTTCTCTGATATGTGTTTGTTAAGCGGAAGATTTGATCTTTTGGGCGTATTAAACTTATTTGTCGGATGAATTTTGTTAAACGACATAAATCCTTTACTATTTTATTTTGTTACAGGAATTAGTGAAGGAACTGGCGCTGCTGCTGGCTAAGAATTGCTGTTCTCTCCTGTTGATTTCAGAGAGTGCAATTCTTTTAGTACAAGCAATAATTCTTGTATCAACTTGTATTTTCATTTCATGTTCTTCTGTAATAGTAACCAGACTTATCTCTTAGGTTCTTCTTAAAGGAACTCATGGAATTTTAGAACAAGTATCATCTCCTCTCTTATGTTTCTTGCTTTTCCTCAGGTTCCTTTTTTTGTTATTATTAAGTTTGTCCTATTGTGGGTGAGTTGATTTTTCCTTTTCGATAGCTTAGGTTTATGAGAATTTGCGTCTGTTTGGCTGGATTGAGTTGAAAGAAGTGCCGTGGCTTGTTATGCAGTGAGGAAAGAGCTTCTATTTAAAGCCAGCTTTTATTCCATGAGAAATATTAATTTTAATTTTAGTTCAAGTAAACAAGTTTTAATTTATGAGAAATATTAATTTCAATATAACTTGATTTTTTTGTTTCACTTATAAGTTTATATTTTTTTTAATTTCTAATAGAGTTCAAGTAAATAAGTTTTAGTAATCTAATTAATTCTATTTAGTTCTCATTTAAGTCTCCTGTAAGTGTGCAATTTAGTCAAAAATTTCAGCAGAGTTTTCACAATACCTCGGCATTGTTTCCACGTAGGAGAATTTCTTTTATGGGGTCTGATCCATCGAGAAAAAGTGTATGGAGTGGTATAAACGAGGTATGAAACTTGTGTCTTCCAGCATCAAGAGCGTATGAGTTCTTCATACGCACAAAATATCTGAGTTCACTTGTAAAAAAAAGGCCTTATCTGATGCTTAATTTTGATATTTGAAATTGTTGTTAGAGGAAAGATCCTTTGGCCATGGTGTTTGTGAGCATACTTCATTTCTCGTTCATCATTTTTTTACTCAATATGTTATTGTCTTATTAGCATAATTTGAGTTGCACTTAATCTCTACCAACAATCAACATTAAATAATAAATATTTCAAAATCTTTTACTTCATTTTACATTAATCCCAAAGATTAGTTGATGTTTGGTAGAAATTGAAAAAAAAAACTCAAGTAAGAGAACATAATAAGTCAAAAATGATAATTCTAATCCTTACATAACTTTTGCTTTTCTCACTTTTGCTTTAAATCCCAGTTCCTGGATTTTATAAATCTAATAAATGGGCCGAGCCAATATATAACATAAAGCTCATCATCTCCCTTCCTTAGCTAAGAAAAAGAAAACAATCACATAAAAATCTAGGACGGGCTATAAGCTTTACTATGTAGAAGAGAACAACAGGATAAGCCTGGGCTTTGTATAGCAAGCAGAAGGAATAGCTGGGCTTCTTGGGTTGGGAGGAAAAGGGCTGCAGCCACTAGGAGAAGAGAAACGAGCAAAAACAGGAGAGGGATGTAGGCTTTAGATCACGGTTTGCTGGTTGATCTAGTAAGCTGAAAACATAAGTGAGATGTAAATGGCAAGGGAACAGGGAAGACCTGGAAGAAAATCTTTGTGTGGGCTGAAGGATGAGGTGAAGTTGATTACGGGAGAGAAGAGACAAATATTAGAGTCACGGGCTACGAGGAGGAAGAATAGGAATAGGTGGGAGACTAAGAACAATAATGGATGTTTTAGTGAAAGTGGAATCGAGCCAATAATGGGAAGAGATGGAGTCAAAGTTTGACTATGCAAACAATAGGAGTTCAGATAGATAGAGTCGAAAAGGAGATCAGGCAGAAGGGTTTTAGTTGGAGAAAGATCGGGATGAGGAAGAAGACGTCATATACCTTTCAAAACGAGTTGTGAGGCTTTTTTGAGCAGATATGAGAGAAAAAGAAGGAAAAATTGAGGCACAGAATTGTCACCGAAAAGATCCTCCCCTTTCAGCTTATTCCCCCTTTCTTTTCATATAAAATTTTTATTCTTCTTTAAAAAAAAAAGAAAATCAAGGGTTCATGTGAAGAGATGCTGGATGAGGCGGTGGGGATTTGGAGAAAAATAGAGTTGCAGCATAACATTAATTGGTTGTTTGAGTTGATATATTTTATTTTATAATAAATGCTTTATCTCCTTTACTCAACATGTATTTTATCTTTCGGGGTAAGTTGCTAAGATATATCTCTCTCTTTTTTTATTTTATATATTATTATTTTTTAACAAGATTATCAATTATATATGTATGCCAGATTTGAGGGATGACTCCAGGATATTCATTTCAATTTGACTTTATTGTGTCTTTTATATTATATATATATATATATATATATATATATATATATATATATATATATATATATATATATATATATATATATATATATATATATATATATATATATATATTACATAAATTTTATCTTTTACATATTTAATCTTATTATTTTCTTAAAATAATAATAATAATAAAAGTTTTGATGTTATTAAACTTCATAAGATATTTTCTCTCTTGTATTTTTTTAATTAAAATTATAACTTAAATATTAACAAGTATATATATATATAATGATCTTAGTCTTAATTAAAAATTTAAACTTGATTACTTACAATTTAATCAACTTGAAATTGCATATATACTCTTTTATAATATATATAATTTATTTTAAACTTTGATCTCAAAGAAAAAAATTTTATTCGTTTCCAGCATCATTTTTGTATGTTATAATTTTTTTTTCTTTTTATAGCTCGTTTGAATATATACCTCATTCAAACTATATCAATAATTTGTATATCACATAATTGATATTATACTGCATTGCCTATTGAAGTCGAGTTTATGTCCATCCTAACAGATTTTTTTCTCACTTTTTATTTTAAAATAAAGTTCATATTCTCATTTATCGAGTTTAATTTTTTTTTATAACTTCATTTTATACTGAATCCACATAATTTTATTCATGCAATATTTTGAATGATTTTGGCTGCAATTGAGGCATTTTGAGCTTTTTTTTATGTGATTGTATCTTTCATGGCATATCAATTAATATTTGCTCGCTTCTATTTATAGCATAGATATGGAGGTCAACATCTACCCAATGTCTTTTCTTAAAAAAACAAATTAGGAGCCATATTATACACATACACAAAAGGAAAAATAAATCTTGTAGTAGAAAAATTTATTTTTAGTGGCAATTATAACTATCATATAGAGTGTTGCAATTTAAAAATTGTTGTAAAAATCATATGTGCTTTTCACTGTAAGATTTTTTTGATTTACAACCATTGGGGTAGCTTTTAGCGCATTATGAACGTTTGATCTGATTTAGAATCGAACAAAAAAGAAATCGCGATTATAAAGTGAATACTGATTGAATTTTGAATCTTTTCTGATTGTTTGGTTGTATATAAAGTAAATACATTACCCATAATTTTTTGTTTGGTGGAGCGTATGTAAAGTAAAGTAAATACTTGTATTGTGAATACTCTTTTATATTTAGAAATTAGTGAAATTTTTTTCATTAATTGAAATATTAAATTAATAAGTTAATTGTATATTAAAATATAAATATTTTATAAATAAAATTTACTACTTAGTTAAAAAAAGATTATAATATATTTATTTTAAAAGTGGAAAAGCGAATAATATGAGATACATATCTTGAACTGATAAATAAATTTATTTTAATGATATATGTTATTTATTTTAAAATATTTATTTAATTTGCTTTCTAGAAAGAAGCTCTCTCTCTCTCTCTCTCTCTATATATATATATATATATATATATATATATATATATATATATATATATATATATATATAAAAATTACATATAACTATTATTTGATATGTTGATTAATTCTATAACTTGAACACTAAAATAAATAAATTATATTACACCTCTTTTACACTACTTAAAATTGATCATTATGTTTTCGAAAATTTATTCCCATTATTTAAAAATTTAACTAAAATATTCATGTAAACTTTCACTTTTTAAGGTTTTAAATATTAATGAAAATTGAGATGAGATGTTATGTCAAATCATTGCACTGCCTAAAACTCATGTTTTGCTGAAATTCCATTGATTACTGCTAGTGAAAATTAAATTGAAAAGTAATTATTTTGATGAAGTTGCTAAGTGAAATAACAAGGAAAGACTAGCTATCATCATATCTTTGAGAATTATCTACTAAAACTATGAGCGATATCAACACCCTTGAAACAAAAAGTAAGGAGCATTTTGGTCAACTAATGATTAAGCACTTTTTCCGGTCAAATAATAACCTAAAAAATTCTGAAATTCGTAAACCACTATAGGATGCCTATCTTCTAGGAAAGTATGTTATAGCGCATATGGATCGCAAACCACTATAGTATTTCTAGACTTAGAACAAAAGCTACAACAAGTTCAATATATGAAATGAATGACTTATCTCCAGTAGTTCAAGTTGGTGATTAAGTAAAAGAAGGTTACCAACGACATGACTAGTGCACTGTCTCGGCTATATTAAACAATTTTTTGTTCGAGTACTATCATATATGCTGAACCTTTTGTGAAGAATTACTATCAAGAACGGTACCCAAAAACCTAGTCAATTTTGCATACCTTTATGGAGGTATATGCTGCATTCGCATCCTAAGGTTTGAAGGTGAATTATATGAAGCAAAGCAAACTCTAAAACAGAAAATATATGAAATGAAATCATACACTTTTTTTTGCGGGGCAAATTACACTTGATACATAAAGTCAACAAACAAACACACAAATTCCACCGATTCCTGTGATGAAACACATGGAGTCAGAAGTGCCACAGGAATGACATGTAATCTTGAAGGCTCATTTGCATATTGATTACCAGATTTCTTAAAGAAAGGTACAGAGCAAATTCAAACAACTTACCATCTCACAATACATCTTTGAATACCCATTGTTATTGGACGTATGAAGAGAATCTCTTTGTTGATAGAGTAAGCCAACCACGATAGAGGTATCAAACGCAGTGTTGATGAGGATAATAAAGGCGAGGTTTTGTGAATAGGTAAGGCCTCATTTAGTTATTGAAAAGATAGGCATTTCGATTTATATGTGAAAATAAAATCATTATATTTTATGATAATTCACATACAAATCATAGAATTCGATGTATTTAAATATCTAGATCTTAAATATTTCTAGTTATTTACTTAACACTTTAATACGTAATTTATATCAAAGTATATGCATGAAGATGTGTACTTCACTTTAGATAAGTTAATGGTAGAGATATTTTTGAAGTGATTTGGAAATTAAGATGTTATACAAAAATTTAAATGCTAGATGTATAAATAAGTAAAAATTATGAGATATGTATGTAAATTTCCTACATTTTAAAATATGTATTCCAAATTCAAGTAATAAAAGGAGCCCTAAAAGCATTTCATATAAAATTCACACACAATATCTTTCATACCTCAAGCATTGCAATATGTGATGGATCATCTAGGATTTCAAAGCTTTGGTCAGCTAGATAATTCACCTTCAAAACAAGAAAGTCATGGAAAGTTTTAGGAAACATGTATTCAATGATGATTACAGTGAGATGTTACTACTGCTACAAAATATGCAAAACACACGGATATTCAAGGTTGTTTGTCCAAAATATATTATGCTTTCAGATATTCAAGGATGTCCATATCAAAATATTAATCTCTATATGCAGCTAAACCATAGATTGAAGTACATTTGCTCTTCTTTCTGTATTTTGTACATCTTGATGACATAAATGATAGCCATAATGAGTGTGAAAAATATAATGATAGGTGAATGACAAAATAAGGACATTATTGAAAAATAATTTAGCTTGTTTGAGTTCAACTATCATCATCATTACCTCAATATGTAAGTTTTGTACTTATGAGTGCGACTTATCTTTATCGTTAGCTTCATAAACCTAACAATGTAGCCATGAAAGCTTACTGACTTTCTAAGGTTTTTCCCTACCATCATCGACCACCAAGTGCCAACCAAACCCCATCATAGAATAAGGAAAAATAAAGACATACATCCAAAGTTTTGGAATATTCAACAAAATATCATAGCATTACATTCAAACATCATTAACTATCACTTAGGTCCATATTCAACAAAAAAGAAATTTAAGTTTAGGATAAAGTATTGTTGCATGAGATAGTTGTAAACAATAAGATTTGAACGAAAATAACATAAACACAAAACACAAAATCATCTTCCTAACTCCTTGTGCATCCATCTAGCTTTTGATTCTGTAGGTCTTGAAAGAAAGGCTCGAATCATCATATGATTATTTGATAAGTTTTCATAAATTGTGTCAATCTCCTCGTGAGAAAATCAGAATACTAGAAAGCATTTAATTCATTGAACATTTGTCTCTCTTTAAAATCTCTTGTTGAACTCATTGCATTTGTAACTTGGGCTACACTATCAGCCATCATCATAATCATGCAGAGATTGATCACTTTCATTCTTTTTAGTCTTCTTGTGTTTATTAAATCCTTTCGAAGATGAAGGTATTGATCTCTTTGTCTTCTTTGTAGAGTTCTGTGTTAGATCGACATCTGGAAACCCAATGGGCTGGGATGCATCTATACATGGCTCGATAAAACTTGGAGACTCGTCATCATCTAAACTTATATGTTGAGTATCAAATGAAGTTTCAGAATTTCCTGACTTTGCCCATTCTCCTGTGGCATGACCTTCACCACAAACTTTCTCCAATTCATTATAACATACAATTGGAATATTTAAAAAGCTAGCATCTTTTGGAAAAGCCTACAATGCAAGAAGTAAAAAAAATTAACATAAATTTATTAAAAAATTTAATGTGACAAAGCTATGTATTACAAAAAAATACTTGAATATGTGATATGTATTCCTCTTGTCCCATCAATATCATTTTTTATCTTCATCCCAAGACACATTTTTCTTTAGCTCTGGATGTGATTCCATATTCCTCTTTGATGCTGATCGATTCTTACATTGATCAGTGTGACTTCAATTCCAAATTTTGTTTATAAAACACTTTGTACATATCTTTGAAGCCTTGGCTTCTCATATTTGCATCAACATACTCACACATGATTTGTAAAAGCCTAGAATCCATTCTGGTTTTGTACTCCAGACAAAATGCTTTCTTTTAGTTTTTAGTGCTACTGGAGGGTTAGGAGGTAGATTGTCCATTTAACCTAGTTAGACAACAATTATATTGAAACAAAATAAGTAGTTAGTATGAGTACAAAAATAATCTTATAGAAGAAATTATGTCAAATGAAGATAAATCTATAAAAAATAAAGATGCTTTTAACCAAAAAAATTAATATTTCTCATCATCCATATATATGTCAACCAAAAAGTTAAGCAGTCAACATCAAAAAAAATATAAGTATTACTAATAAAATATGCTTTACTAAAGCATAATAAACTTCCCAAAATATGGACTATAAAAGGATATTTTTTGTCATCCAAAATTCTAGCTAATAACCAACTTCGTTCATGCGGTTCCACATTGCTTGAGCTATTTGGTCTCTTTTGTCCAACCACTCATTGGATTCTTCTATAACCCTTATGTCATGCCTACTATTATGTGCTCTCATACCCCACTCATCCTCTGGAAGAATGAATTCATCACCCCCTTCTGAAATGATCCAATTATGTAATATACAAGATGCAAGAACAATATTAACTTGTGTTTGTAATGGAAAATATGGGTCGCACTTGATAATTCCAAATCGATTTTTCAAAGAATCAAAAGCACGCTTCACTGTAGTACGAAGTGATGAACGTCAAAGGTTAAATAACTTCTGAGCATTGGTTGGTCTACTGCTAGTGAATTCTTTTATATGATATCTTGTGGCACAAATGAGATATAAAACCCTTCCTAGTGAGTAGCCACCGCCCACTAGTACTTACATGTGAGTAAACGTAAATCAAATTTTCGTATAATTAAAATCATTTTTGTTAGTGATATTTATGATAAAAATATTTTATACCTTCTGGAATAAACAGATCATCGTCAGGTATTACTAAAATCAAAGATCATCATGTGAACCTTCCCACCCTAAGACATATGTAAATTTCAAATCAAAGTCTACGCAAGCACATTTTGGGTGGGATAAGGTTTTCTCCTCTAAAGGCAGATTCATGCTCCTTAGAACCCTAGCTTTAATATGGGTTCCATCTAAAACCGATACATAATCCTAAAATTAATAAGTGATATTAAGAGCATTAAAATACTTATATAAGATATCACTAACATATCCTTGAAGAAAGGCATGAATCTATCGCCGATTGTATTTTTGGAGTTTCCAATGTCGCAGTTTTATCATCTCATGTCATAACTCTCCTACATATATGTAGCATTAAAATTACCTACTAGTTTCTCCGGATCGTTGAAAGTTGAATCGAATAACCGATTTATACCCGTAAGGGTATATAATATAGCAACTTGTTCTTCAATTTTACATTGGCGTGTCTACAAGTAAACCTCTTCAGAAATAGATTGCATAATTTGAAAAAAGTGTTTTCATTCAAACCATATTCAAGATCAATCGGATCCAAGATATAATCTAGAAAGGTATGTCTCGCGAATATTTATTTCGGATTAATTCTTTGTTGATTTCTCTTTAGTGTCCAATATATATATATATATATATATATATATATATATATATATATATATATAATAGTGATTGATGCATGCATGAATGTTGAAGCAAGTTGATTTCCATTGATCTCAACATCATTTGAAAAGTCATATCGAATGGAGGACCATCCTTCACCCTCTTGATGCCATTATTTTTTACAAATAAGATTCCTTCAAAAGTGTTTAGGAAAATTACAAAAGTGTTTAGGAGAATATCAAAGCCATCAAATTAGTTGAGGAAAGATAGAATTATAAAAAAATTTAAAAAAAAAGTAATATCATTTTTTTGTATTGGATATGGCATTGAACAATGGTTAAAATAGTACATTCCTATGAACCATTCCTATGCTTCGACAAAGCAAGTGGAAATAAACTAAAATGATTAAGCACAATGGACCTAAATAACTATAATGTGAGGGAAACATACAACATATGTAAGAGCATTTGCAGCAATTTCTGAGTCTCAAATAAGTACAAAATTAGAACTTATATTTGTCAAGATCAATATACTGAATTGTAGCATGAACAAGTACATGCCAGAAAAAAAATGCAAAAATAAACACGAACTAACATAAAAAATTAAAATTCACAGGTTGTATCAAGAGATAAAAAATTAAAATTCACTTTAATGTGTACTTTCATATGAATTCTTTTAGGCACCCATTATGGTGCAAGTTTGAGGAAGCGATTAAGAAAATGGAGGTCATGCTAAAGGAGTTACGTGGCAAGGTAAGTGATTTTAGTGTTGAAACATGTTTTCTCCTTCAATGGACATACTTGGCTTGAAAAAATATGCATTATTAAATTCGATTATCTTTGAAGCGGAAAATTTGTTGGTATCACGGGGATGCAAGGGCGGCAAAGTTAAAGGTGGTGTGCTAAGAGGCCTCTGTGCCTTGACCTATATTTTATAGCCTCATTTGGTCATTGTTACGATGACATAAACATGCCATCTAACAATATCGATCCTTTTTTTTAACAACAAAGCGGTTTTATATTTAAGCGGTGATTGTTGAACAATTGATATGTTACTTGCTGAATTGCCCCCTCAATTATATGAAATCATAATCAGAGTCATGTAAGAGATTCTAACATTATGAATCGAGTGATTCAACACTTTTTTGGATTTAACCAACATTTTTTGAAGTGGTGAGAGGCGGGTATTCATGATGAACTAACAGTATAGATGAGTTGAGTTGACTTTAAATTATCTTATCTTAAGTTAGAGATTGACTATTAGTCTAGTTTGAACTTGAGCTCAATTGTAAGGATTTCAATCAACACACAGCTAATTCTTTTATCATGAAATATTCAAGCTAGTTCCAATTCAAGTAATAGTTTTCCTAAACCGATAAAATAATGAATAATTAAATGGAGAAATAGTGAAAATTCTTAGAGATAGAGGTAGAATTTTCCTAAACATTGTATTTAAAACCCTTGAATCCCTAACCAAGCAATCCCCATTTCATCTCGCTGCTTTCTCCTTCACCTTTTTCTTCCCGCCGATACCTCTATCCGCAAAATCTCATCTGCACCTCTCCGGTATCCACCTTCCTTCGATAATATTCCACTCTTGGCAACGTCAAAATCATTTCTTTCAAAGAATAGTCTAAACTCCTCAATCCTTCTTCCACTTGGTTGAGGGAGAAAGGGAAGGAGAAGAATAAAATAACAACTAAAATGCAGAAATTAAGAGGCTGTGGGAGAAGAGAATGAGAAACAAATAAGTGGAGAAAGGGAGGAAAAGGATGTACTGTCGATATGGAAGAGTTATGAGAAGGTTCTGCGGCCGCACAGGTTACAGTGTGCTGAAAAGAATCTGAAATCGGAGCAATGTCGGCGATCCCACCTCCAGCAAGACGGTTTTCGACTATTCTCTCACACTGGGTGCGAAAGCGGGTTTGCAAAGATTATAGGGAGGCGAGGAGTTCTAGCTGGTTGCTAAGTGACTTCTAAATTCTCGATTTGGGGTATTTCATTTACACCGGAGAATACGAAGGAATTTCAAAACCGTAAAATTTTACGGTAATTAATTTACCACGAAACACGAAAAGGAGAATTGCATGTATTTAAATTACATTACACCTACTTTACCTGAGGACAAATTGCGAATAGAAGTGATTTTAGCGGGCAGCTTTTGTGTTAACATTGTAGCTATTTAAAGCGCCATAATGCTTCAAAATTGTGGCGGTTTAAACAACCATAATTTTGGAAGATTTTTTTTTTAAAGAGACATCTACATAAAACCTTTTAACAACCCCACGATCAACATAATCTTAAACCACATCAACTTTATTATAATTTACTTCTTAGACAATTTTTATTTGAAATATCTATCATCATTCAAGACATATTACACAACAATATTAATTGAACAGTAGATATCAATATATAAATCTTGAAAATATGCTCAAATTCAACTAATTTCTTAAAGAAAATATACTTAACTGATATTATAGCATTTGAATTGCAAAAGCTATCAATATTATTTAAGATTAAGAAGAAAATGTTAGATGAAGACAAGAAATAAATCAAAGCTAGAAATTCTACTATACAAAGCAAGACTTTTTTAACTAACCTAAAGATCATGCAATGTGTGAACCAAAACATATAATGTAAAAATAAAGCAGAAAAGTAGTACAATATCTATTTAATCCTTATAATTTCAAGATAATTTACAAAAATATTTATATATTAATTGTTTTACAACAATATAAGTTCACACTAAAGACCAATAATCATGTTAAAAGAAAACCAATATAACTCAAGAACAAATTTGTTTATCTCCTCCTCCTAAAACCTCAATCTTTAAAAGAATGCTCAGTGCCTCTCTATTATTAAGAATCAAAATAAATTATTACTAACCATTAGATGAGTACAATTAAAATAGAACATTGCAACTCAAAAAATTATATACCACATGTTAACTTCTTGGGGGAGGATACTATATCCACATTTCCTATATAAATTACCACATCTCTAACCATAAATAATGCATATCTTCCTCAAGTCTGGCAAATCGAATAAAGATGTTACTGGCTTACTACTAATGCTGCTTTCACTTATAGTTGTGGTGCTATGTGGAAAGTAAAGAGTTAAGGTGACTTTGAGGAGATTGCAAAATCTCTGTTAAAAATGAGATAAAAATAATCAAATTCAACTTCAATTTGTATTCTTTTATGAGCAATTGATGTTCCATGAGTGGTCATCGACTTTTGGGAAGAGGATAAAGAAATCAACTGAAAGTCATCAAACATAGAAAAAGCTACATATAAACAAACTTTGCTCTTTCTCTAAAGATATTTTAAATGTATTGTGTGCAATCAAACCTAAATCATGAAAATGAAACTAAAATTTCTATTATTCATTTTCATGATTTAGAATGATTATACATTTAAAATATAGAGGAAAGTTTGTTATATCTTTCTATGTTTCTTCCTCTCTTCCTAAAATGATGACCACTCATCATTCGACCTATATCAATATATATCATTTATTCAAATTAATTATAGAAATTTTTGTTTCAAAAATATAACATATAATGCTTATTACTATTAAATGTTAGACCTCATTAACATCATCGTCATTTATATTAGTTGCATTTTTTCTTGTTGAGTATATAAGATGTTAAATGTATCTTGTGTAAATTATATTGTAGAATTTTAATTCATATATTTCTCACTTGATCATTTTTTTTCATAATTCTTATATAATAATTTAATTTTTTTATATTTTTTTTGTCATTTAACATTACCATTGTAGGTTCCAAGTCCGGATGTAAAAAGTGGAGGGTTGTGATAGGTAGTCGACAGCCAGCGTAAAACTTGTCAAAATAATCATGAAATGAATCCTTTAAAATATTGTGTTAATGCTAGGGTGTCCCCTGGAAGCGACGCGCTATATGACCTAAATATAGTAAAAAGTGTGCAAGGGCCGCTGCATCGATGCTCGGGTGCAATGTTAAATAAGCAAGGGTTCTCACATTATGGACGGATGCAGGCAAAGAAGTTAGTCCATGAAACTAGAACTAGGTTAGGAACTTGAAATATAGATACTCTTACAGGTAAACTAATGGAATTAATAGATATTATGGTTCATATGAAGACAAATATTTTAAGTGTTCAAGAAACTAAATGGGTTGGGGAGAAAGTCAAGGAGATTGATAGTTTAGGTTTTAAACTTTGGTATTCAGATAAAAGCCAAATTAGAAATGGTGTATGTGTGATTATAGATAAAAGTTTAAAGGATAATGTTATAAATATTAATAGATGTAGAGATAGAATTATAGTTTTAAATATTATTATTGATATTAAGATTATCAATGTTATAAGTGTTTATGCTCCTCAAGTAGGTAAGACTATATTAAATTTTGCTTTAGCCTATGATTTTATAGTTGCTAATGCTTTATTTAAGAAAAGGGATGAACATATTATTACATATAAAAATGGATCTAGTAAAATACAGATTGATTATTTTCTAATAAGAAAAATAGATCGTTTAGATTGTAAAGATTTAAAAAGATCATTCCAAGTGAAAGTCTAAATATCCAATATACATTATTAGTTTAAGATTTTAAGATAAAAGATTGGAAGATGAAAAATAAATCAAATTATTGTCCTAGGATTAGATGGGGGCATTTAAAAATACTAATAAAAATATTTTTAGAGCAAGCTACAAGAGCTTAGAATTTGAGATGTTTATAAGGAAGCTAATGTTATGTGAGAAAAAATAGCAAGTGAAATTAAGTAAGTTTCTAAAAATGTGCTTGGAGAATCAAAAAGAAAAACTTCTTCTAATAAAAATAGTTGGTGGTGGAGTCAGAATGTGCAAGAAAAGATAAAAAATAAGAAGTGTTGTTATAAAACTTAGTTTAGATGTAAAAACTTGAAGAATTGGAAAAATATAAAGTCACATGTAGAGATTCTAAGATATATGATAATATACAACAAATTTAGCTTTAGTAATTTATATAATAGATTTGATACCAAAGAAGGTGAAAGATATATGTATAATTTAGTAAATTAAAGAGATAGGAGAAGTAAAGATCTAACTCAAGTGAGGTGTATTAAGGATGAAAATCATAAAGTGATTTTCTTAGAAAAGGATATTGAAAATAGGTGGATGAGGTATTTTGATAAACTTTTCAATGAAGGATCTAAAAATAAAATTTATTTTAGCAACCTTAATACCCTAAACAAAAATAGAGAATTTTATTTTTATCATCGTATTAGTAAATCTGAAGTTAGAGAAGCTTTAAAGAAAATAAAATGTGAAAAAATAGTAGGACCTGATGATATTCCATAGAAGTGTGGAAATGTTTAGGAGATCAATGAATTTCTTGGCTTACAAATCTTTTTAATGTTATTTTAAAGACTTAAATGATGTCGGATGAGTAGAAAAAGTTTGTTGGTTCCTATATTTAAGAATAAGGTGATGCACAAGAGTGTGCAAATTATAGGAATTAAGTTAATGTCATACATTAAAATTATGGGAGAGAGTAATTGAGAATAGGTTATGATGTGATACAAAAATTTCTCACAATAGATCTACTATGGATGTTATACATTAGTAAGAGGTTTGATGGAGAAGTATAGAGAAAGCAAGGAGGATCTACATATGATATTTACTGATTTAGAAAAAGCTTATGATAAAGTTTCAAGAGATGTTCTTTGTAGAGTTCTAGAAAAGAAAGGAGTTAATATTGGTTATATTCAAGTCATTAAGGATATGTATACTAGACATTTTGTGTCCAAACACAAAGAGGATTGATAAAATATTTTGATTTCGGTTGGATTACATCAAGGATCACCTTTAAGCCCTTTTTTTTGCTTTGGTTATGGATGTTCTTACTTGGCATTTACTTGGGAATGTATGCTTTTTTGTTGATTCTTCTTGTTGACAAGACTAGAGAGGGAGTCCAAAAGAAACTTGAATTATGGAGGTCAACCAGAGTCTAAAGGTTTTCATTTAAGTAGATCTAAAATTGAATATATGGAGTGTAATTTAGATGTAGAATTATAGTGTGCTTTGATATTAGGTGAGCAAGTCATTAAAAAAGTTTGATTTAGATTTAGGCTCTATTGTTCAAAATAATGGTGAAATAAATGGAGATGTTATTAGTAGAATTCAAGTTGGATGGTTGAAGTGGAGGAATGCATCCTATTGTGTGATAGAAAAGTGTTGCTTAAACTTAAGGAAAATTTTATAAGATGGTGGTAAGACCTCCTTATGGTGCAGAATGTTGGCTAATAAAAGAAGCATAAGACTAAGTTAAGTGTTACGAGATGAGGATGCTCGTGGATGAGTGGCTTTACTCTTAGAGATAAAATGCAAAATGAGTATGTTAAAAAGTTGGAGTAGTCCGATTGGCGGATAAGATTAGAAAGAGTCTTAGATGGTTTGACCACATAAGCGTCGACCATCCGATGAATGGGTAGATGTTAGATTTGCCTTTATGTTAAGAAAGGTGAGGTAGACCTAAAAGACTTGGTTAAGTTGTATAAAAAATGATCTTGTATACTTGAATTAAATGAGAATTTAACACATAATAGGACACAATGGAGCGATGGATTCATGTAGCAAATCACTTCAGTGGGATAAAGGCTTGTTGTTGTTGTATATATTTTTTTGTCATTTATTGCATATATTTAAATCATTTCAATTTTTCATAATTAATATTTAGTAATAATTACATGGTCATAATTGTATTTCTCAAAATGTGTTCTAAGTTATTCACCTACATATATACTTCAAGGATTATTAGAGTGCATGCTCTAAAGATCTTATAGGATAAATTTGAATAAAATATGAAAAAAATTTAGAATTATTTTTTCATCATCATGTTGCTTTAAAGACCTTGTAGGGTAAGTTTGAATGTGAATAAGCACTTGCACCCAATAATTTAGAAAAATAAAAAAACTTGCACAAATCTAAAAAAATGTTCTTATATAGGTGATATAGAGATTCTAGGGCTACAAAATTTATGTAAAAACCAAACATATTAAACCACCAACATAGCTACCAAAATAAGTAGTTAAAGAAAATATAAAAATTGTTCAAACTCAGAACTTACCCTAAAAAATGTGTATCAAACCTAAATAAAATAAGAAATATTATTAAAGTAGGAAATCTATAAAGAAATAGTGGAAAACATACCTGATTAAACCTCGCCAACAGAAATGAAGTAGGAGGCGGACACAAGGAGAGATTAGACACTTAGGGCTTGAGAGAGGAGAGAAAAATAAAAAATTAAACAACATACAAGCTCTAGAAAAAAAATAAAAACAGCAAAAAACACATACCTCATATCGTGGAAGGGAGAGTAGTTGTCTCTCTCAAGCAACAAGTGGAGAATAGAGTTTCAGGAAGGGTAAGGTGATTAATTTTGTAATATTAAGGTCTGTTTGTTTTGAACTTTTAGCGTTATATTTTTTAAAAAAGCGTTTATAATTTTAAAATCGTTTGAATTTTTGCAAAACATCGCTTTCTCTTTATAAAAGGCGTTTATATATGTGTTTTAAAGGCGAAGCTCAAAAACTTCTGCGGAATGAGTTATAGAAGCCTGAATGAGTTATAGCAGCGGTTTTAATCGTTGCTATTAATAGTAGTTAAAACTGCTGTTATAATTTGCTGCCTTATATCATTTTTTTTAGTAATGTTATATATATATTAACATATATTCTTGGCTTTATTAAACTAATATGCTAATATATTAATGATGTTATAAGTAAATGACAAGATATTTTAATTATGCGTTCACTACAATAAGTAATTTTCACTTTGTAATCTTTTTTGACAATTTCATGATTCTATTTGATATAAATAAATCATAATTTAAAATCAAATTGAAAAATTATTATTATATTGTTAATTATGTAAAATAAATTTAATTTAAAATTTACAAATAAATATAATTAAATATTTAATATTTAGATTGAAATTTACGATTAAAGCAATTTGTAAATTTTTTCTTAAAATAATGTTGAAACTTTTGAGACATCTTAAATTCCTAAAAAAGCTCAAATATGGAGTGTTTATAGTCAATCGGCGACAAAAGGGTTCCAACAAGTCAAATATCTTACAATTTACTTCAGCATTCAAATACACAAAATACGTTCATGTAATCATCATGGTCATCCATGGAGAATAGTGGTTTGGTTTTTGCATGTATTTCTGACGCAACTCCAATCTATAAATGGCATCATTTCATATGAGGGGCAAAAGAGGAGAGAGCTCAAAGATCCTCCAAGCCATTGATCAAGCACCACGGCACGCTGGCGGCGCCTATATCGCCGACCACCGTATTGCGGTCATCATCACCGACCACTATCGTTCGCCATATCAACATCGCCGCCAACATCATCGCCACATCGTCTTCATCATGCGTCAACATTCGTCAACATTAAATCGGCTATATCATGCGTCGTGTCAACACGTCTATTCCCTTGGCTTATCCACTTTTCTCTTCTGATTTCAGAATCCTCGGAAGATCTTGTACTTTCAAAGCATACATAGTGGAAGCTTTTTTTGGTTTCCCCAGGATTTTCCTCTTTTCGCTTTCCGTAAAATTCTGAGTTTTATTGTTTCTTTAAAAACTTTTAGTAAAGTCTTTGGATTTACACAAGGTGAAAAATTTTTCTTCCGCTAGGTTTTCGAACAATAATTATTCATAAAGTTTAATTTCAACCTAAATGAGAAGCAAATGATCCCAAACTCTTCACAAAAGATTTGTACAATTTGAAAATTAAATAAAAATTTATATACATATGTCATAATTCTTATGTATTTATACATCTAATATTTTAATTTTTAAATTTATATTTTTAATATTTTATCTATGCAAAAAGAAACATATTTATTCTTAAAATAGAATAATAATCATAATAATTACAATATATTATTTAACATTTGAATATTGCATATATATATATATATATATATATATATATATATATATATATATATATATATATATATATATATATATATATATATATATATATATATATATATATAATGTCCATCAAGGTAGTTGCAAAATTTCTAGTTTTGAGGATGTGAAGCTTTGCCTTTTCGAGCTATTTAAAAAAACACTAAAGAGTTCATATTCCACACATTTGCTTTAGTTTGTAAAACTGCTAAAGAAGCTCACTTGTGTTTTTTTTTTTTTTTTAAATTTCTACCTAAGTTATTCGCTCATTAAGCGGGCGATTTGACCTCAATGTGATAGTCCAGTTGCTTGTTTAATGAGCGACTATATCCATTCTAAAATTAAATTTTATTAATTTCCTTTAAAACCATTTTTTTAAAAAAAAAAGTTCGTTGCAAATTACCCAGATCAGAAGGTGTTGGTCGTCATCGTAAATAGCGGGGATAATTGAGAGGCCAAATCAGCTAATTAGAGAATCATTGTCATAATCATAATTTGGTTAGGCTTTTGAGAGACCAAATTATTCTGTTTGAGAATAAAATGTCATATTCTTACTAATTTGAGATTGTTTAGAAGTGAACATAATGATACAATTGATATAATATTGAGTCCTTGTGTGTCAAAATTTTCTTAAATTATCACTCTTGACAAATGGTTGTGGAGGATGGATAGATTTTTGCTTTTAGTTTTTATAGTGATAAAGTTCATTTAATTAATATTCTTTAATTATGATCTTTGATCATTTTATATTTGATTGAGATTTGTATTTGGAATAATTTGACATTAGAATTTCAAGAAGTTTTGATATGAATAAATTCCTTGGTTGAGATTTTAATTAATATGATCATCATCAGAGCATTTTTTTTTAATTTCATTTGTTTTATTATTTCGGATTGATAATAATGGATCAGGTCTGTGATTAGCATATGCTCAAAATTGTTTACATGTTTATTATATTGTTGACTCTATTTTATGTATAGAGGATCGGGTTCATGATTAAAATTTATGATTGTCCTATCTTTTATCTCTATATTAAAATAGAGAGTTTGAAGTTTTGAATGTATTATTTAATTAAGGCTTTTGATGGTCATATATAAATGAAAAAATAAATCATCTTTTTAAGGATTTGACATTTAACTTCTAAATTATCTTATCAACTCCTATTCTCATGAGAAGAGATATGATCAAGCTAATTAAGTGAGATTTACGATTTCATCATGTAGGTACTCGATCAGAAGCTAATTAAGTGAGATTTACGATTTCACCATGTAAATACTCGATCGGGAGCGTGCACATTCATCAATCTTTAGGATTTTGTATTTCTTAGAAGAATACATATGCTTTCAAAATAATTACCAATTTGTCAAAATATTATCTAGCATATGTAATATGAGTCAATTGTTATTTTAAGCCCAGACAACATCTTTGGATATGACATTCGAACATTTGGCACATGTATTGAGGCATATACAAATATTTTAATTTTAATGATTTTTATGCGATTTGAGATATTTACTTGACTTTTTAGGTATTTAAAGCTAAACTTAAAGAACTTCTTGTAGAGCGTGAAAATCATTCAAGAAAATATGTACATTTCTTGAGATATTTCAAATGAAATTTGATTATCTTGAAGTTCGTGTACTCAATTTATTTAATTATTAACACGAGCTTTAATATGTTATATTTGTGAGAATGATTGCCTTGTGGTGTATGAAGTTTTTTCAAAGATTATTTTGCACACATTTTAGTGCAAAGGTTCTCAACATGAGATTGTCTCGTATTGCGTACTAAATTCATTTTATAGGTCATTTATGCATATTTTGATGGAGTGTGTTTGAACATAGAATTACCTCTTAGTGTGTGTGGGGCTCCAAAAATTTATGCTTGGGATTTTGTTGAGAAAAATTTAAATTTGTTGGTCAAATTTTTAGAAGGCAGGCATAGTAGTAGATAAGATACTATTTAGAAATTTCACTCTCATTTTATAATGACTTTAGATTTGATTTAAGTTTTCTTATAGGTACAAGCACCTATAGTTAGTTACTCCTCTTAAATGATGAGAGAGAACATTCGATTATTGCTAGAGTCGTTAATTGCTTAGTATATAGTAGCTGTAAAAAAATTCATCATTTTTAGTTTAAAGCGAATGGTTGGGGAAATGACGGCATGCCCGTTCAAGATCTTATGATTTGGTTATTCCATTATGATCCTTGGTTCACTTAGAGAGGGTAATCTCGAAGGATTATTGTCACCTACATGAATTCTTGTCTAATGTGATTTTAGCGACCTATGCTAATGCTTGCCTAATGAGACAGTTTTAAGTCTACCTTATGTAGCATATGGTTTTTTGTTTTATTAGGTGCATCTGCAACCATCAAAGAAGTATAAATAGGGAATATACGATTTTAGCAAGTAATATAATTGGGTTTAATGGCAAATCAGTTAGAAGGATCTCATTGCTATATGTGCCTACTTTCTTTTCATGCATCAGGCTAAGTGCTCGTAAGATGGTTATTGACAGCCGAGTGGGTTTTAATTCAATATGAACCGGCTAATTAGCCCTAAGAAGAGCATATGAGTCGAACGGGTTTTAATTTGACATGAATCCGTAGACTAGCTTTGTGAAGGTACACCAGCTGAGTGGATTTTAATCTGACATGAATCGTCTGTGACCGCAAATCGATAATGACGGCTGAGTGGGTTTTAGTCCGAGATGAATCAGTTAATCAGCCTAAGAAGAGCATACTCGCTGCCATGTGAAGGTACACTAGCTGAGCGAGTTTTAATCCGACATGAAATGACAAAATAGCCATGTGAATGTACACCAACTAAGTTGGTTTTAATCCGACATGAACTGTCCATTGACCGTAAGAGAAATTATCTCATATTTGAGACACAAAATTAGCCTCTCAAAAATTTTCATAGAGTGAAAAACTTCTAATAACATCAATTAACTTTGTGTAAGACTCAACCGAAAAGTATGTAGTATGAAAGAAACACAAGTATTCTCATTTATACCTCTTTGGATGCTTAGTGTTAACCTCCATATATGTGTGTGTCAAGTCAAGTCAGAAATCGAATTCTGGACAATGCCAAGTGCTCAAAATGTCTTGGGCGTCGAAATTGGTTGAACGACTTACGGATTGAACTTTCGTGGCGTTAACATAGAAACTGATCAAAAATATAAATATTGCAAAATCTAACGATCAATCGATTAAGCGCCCGAGCTATCAATGTGTCGCGTGCATCAGTCGGAAAAGCAACGATATTTGAGCGACCTCCGGCGAAACTAATCATTAGCTTTGAAACATCAAAACTATCAAATGAACCGCGCTCAATTTAGACTAGTCACGCAAATGTCAAATGATTTTGAAGTGGCCAGTAGCGTGACAAAATCGCGATACCACCAAAATCAATGACCTTGATCGGCGACGACTTTGCCATCGTTTAGACGTCAAAGCGATCATGATATAAATATTGCATAAGCTTGATGATCAATTGATCAGCTGAGTCATCAACGTCTTTGCGCGTATCAAAGTCGAGGCACGGAAGCCAAACCTCGTTCTGAAATTGATTAAGTCGTTAGCTTTGAAACGTTGAAATCTATCAAGATTATTCACTCAATTGAATGCAACGAATCGTGGTCAGCGGCGGCGTATTTTAAAGCTGAAATGGACTCAATTTTCAGACGCCGACATTGCAAAAGCGGTACGCGTTGCATTGAATAACGGAATAACCTTAGATTGATATATAAATATATATATTGATTATTTAATCGTGTCGACGTAAAATTCAGTTTAAAGCCGATTACTCGATTTAAAAATCAATTTAAAAACCTAACCTAAACCCCTATTCTTAGTCGGCCAAAACGGTTTGGCGAGTGTCCCGGTTCTCCTCCACGCGTGATCTGACCCACTCTTCTTCACGTGCGGGCCTTCAGAAACCGAACGAACCTTTCCTTTCATTCGTTCGGTCAAGGAACCGCACGCTCCGTCTCTCCCTCCATGCAACCGCAAGCCACACGGACGGGGCCGCTCCTCCTTCGCACACTTCCCCACCCCTTTTCTGATTTCTCTCGTTCAAAAGTGAAAATCGAGACTCCTCAACCGAAAAGGCATTATCTTCTACCCATTCCCTCTCCTCCCTCTGGTTCCATTCAGTGAAAAAAATCTCTCCAAAGCAAGCTTTTCTGCTTCCTTCCCTAGAGATCGTGGCTTTGAAGATAGATAGAACTGCATCGAAACAGAGAAACATTTATAGCTTTACGGTTCCTCTTGGCGGGGCATAGCATCTATAATCTGATCTCTTTCTGGTGGATCTGCTTTCAAGAGACAGTTGTGATTTTCTCTGTGCAAAATCTACATTACCGTGAAGATAGGTACAGTTTCGCCGCCCATCGCCAACCTTGGTATGCCAACCCCGGTTGTTCTGTTCATGGCCAACCACTTCTTCATGGTGGACACATTTGCACTTCCATTCGACCAACCTAAATACCAAATAGCTTCCTCCACCCGTAAACTCCAGCTACCCGCCGGCCGGCTCTGCTCTGCTTCTTGCTTTGCTAATCGGACGCAGGCCCGTCGTTCCTTCCTTCCCGCGCCACCACTCCGCAGCCCACGCGAGCCCAGCCCACTCCAAGCTAATCACTCTGCCGCGCAGTCCGCCACTCCGCCAGGTCCACTGCCTCAGCCCGACTCGTTCTCTCCGCGTTCCGGCCCGCTCCGCTGCACGATCCCAACCCGCAAGCCTGCCGCTCCGTTACTCTGCTTAGGCCCGTAGCCGCATCCCGCTGACTGGCCCGCAAGCCCGATCGCTCCTTCACACGAGCCCGCCGCAGCCTTCTTCCCACAGCCCACAACCCGTCCGATTCTTTTACTGTCTGAAGAAAGAACATGGGTTCTTCTCGATTTTTTGGTTTTCTACATTACCTTTCCAAACTTCACCTTCACGCAAAAAAAAAGTATCATGGCGGTTCTTCTTCGATTTCCGTTGATTCCGCCGCTTCAATTTGTCTCCCAGACCAAAGAGAACACCCGTCAGAGGCGGGTTCTTCTCTTGGTTTTCTGCATACCCAACCTTGTTCTCTGGATCGTTGCGGTTATCTCAATGGGATGCGAATATGGATATATATACATGCGTGTATTTTCTTTCGGTTTGAAGGCCTGCCTCAGAGGCGGAGATGAAAAATTGGATGTGGTATTGAAGACCTCGCTCATTGCGCTCAAGAGGGCGTCGAGTAAGCCAACATCCATTGATGTCGCCTCCCCATTGCCACAAAATCATGACTTAGAAAAAAATGGAAAGTAAAAGAATTGGAAGAACTTTACACAATGAAACTTAAAATTCAAATTCAAATTAAAAAACTCTAAACAAAAGGAAGGAAAATAATATGTGACAAACATAACAAATACAAAAGACTTACAAGATTTATTCAAGTAAAGCCCATTCTGTTTAACCTCCCTTTCAAATGTTCTAACTCCAACCCTTCAAATGAATGGAATAGAATAGGAGACTCCCTCTTGGCCTTATTTATAGAAATTAGAAGAGGTAGTGAGTGGTTTGCTTTCAAAAGAAAAGAATGGGAAAAATGAATGTAAGAGAGTTCGAACAAAAAAGAGGAGGAAAATGAATGTAGGAGAGTTTGAACAAAAGAAAAGGGGGAAAACGAATGTAAGAAAGTTTGAATAAAAAGAGGAGAAAATGAGAATTGCTTTGAGAGGCAAATCTTCTTTTTAAAATAATAAACTAAATTATCCTTTGAACCTATAGTTTCAAAACAAAAATCGTCACTGAATCTGCAACTCTTTATACAAGCGGTAGAATACTAAATCAATTCTACAAAAATCATAAGGCTTCCTTTAATCAAAAAATTGAGATTTCATTCTAATTATGACTTTTAATAATATTAATTTCAATTAGATGAAATTAATATATCTGCATATCGAGACATAGAGATTTCAAAACAAATTTTAATATATCAAAAGGCTGCGCTAAGTTGGAATTAAATAAAAATCTAAAATCAATCTCATAATTGAAATAAACACTACATAAAGTCTTAAATACACATGGGCAGCACTATCTAATGCTTAAATTCAAGTGTCGAGGATCTTAGTTGTTTTTTAGTCTTAGATTGGGTTAGTTAACAAAACTAAAACCTTTAATAAAATTTTCAAATCGGTGAAATATCGGCGATTACGTGGTGACATAGATCTAATCCTCATTAGCAGCGTTGACAGGATCTAAAACTCTTAAACATATTCAAATTAATCAATTTTTCAAATCAAATTAAGTAGCAATCTGAAACTGCTTAAATGAAACTCTATCATTAAAAACTTAAATCAAACTCAATCCATCCACCATTTTCTATTTGTCGGGGTGATAAACTAAGAAAACTTCACAAATAGTCAATGTCAAGTGTTATGCTATGTTCACTCTCAATCAACCTCACACCAATAAGGACGTGACTCGTGTCCTCTTCTTTTGTGGGTTGGCGGCTCTGAGATGAAGCGATTCTGACTAGTCCTCATCGTGGTGGTTTGTCCAGTTCCATTATATTACGATCATGATCGTAGTATGCTCCAATGGCTCATCCTTTGAGTTGTGAATCATAGGGTATACTTGATAAGGAAAACAACCCTCATTTAAGGTAGACTTAAGTGTCTCCTTAGACAAACACCACCCCAGTCTACACATGTAACTTAATGTTCTTGTGAGGATTCTTCGGTTGGGATTACCTCCTTCCTCGACTAAATAGAATGGGGAATGCCGGTAACCTGGGATGAAAACCATAGGGATAGATCCATCATCATTCCCAACCATGATTTAAGGAATGATGAATTTCATATTCTAAATATCACTATATGCTACATATCTAACGACTAATCAAATGTTCTCTCTCATTTATTGAGGGGGCTTATGCTTATAAAAACCGGATAAGTCCTGAATTCCAGGTGAAATCTCAGGTAGTGTTTTATCTACTATTCATCTCAAAATTATCTACATCAAATCACTCTCTTCAATTCAAATCAAAATTATCGGTGGCATATTTTCGGAGCCCACAGATTTATGGTGACTCCGCTGGGGACAAGATTCTTTTTCATCTTTGGCTAGTCATATATGTGTTGTAGTAGCAATAATTTTTTTGAAAATTCAAAACAAATGGTTATTAAAGTGTAATAAATTCAATATGAAGCTCATGTAGAATGAATCATTAGAGTATATCTTTATTACACCATTATTTTTTGTTAGCGTCTCATCTTGAAAGTATGGGGTGAAATAATAATTACTAATTACTAATCCCCATCTTTCACTTTTGAATGGATCTACAAAAGCACTCCTTTCACCGTTCATTTATGGTATGAACATCACAGTCAATCATCACGGAGATGTCATTCAATTTGGTAGTATTAATTTCACATCATGTAACTCCGGAAGTACCCACTGGTACATTCGTCAGAGCCATGCAGAGGCCTCAAGTTCTGAAGTTTCTCGCCATATGTAACCAGTTCAACGAGGAGTTCTCTCGATGAGAACTTCGTTTCAAAATGCTAGGTCAATCTAAAGCCCGTGACAAAAAAGAACCGTCGTGGGAAAAGCTGTGTCTTTAATTCCTAATTGGTATAGGCTATGATTGAACCTCTTGTACCTGGAAAGCATGATCATGAAGCTTCCTCATCAGGAAGCAAATTAACCGAGAAGAGAAGGAGAAACTGGTGAGGGCTCGATCCCCTTTGAAAGACTAATGAACAAGCGTCTTTATGCGTGCAGTATTCCTACCCATAACTTTGATAATCTAAAGTGGGTAAAGGAATAGCTCTTAAAAAATAAAGCGTCTTTTAGAATCAACCATGTCAAGCTCCACCACCAGAAGGAGATAACAAACAATGTGCGCAGATACATAAAGTTCTCAAAGTAGCCAAGGGATGGAGGCCTAATGAAGATTTGAGGAGGCGTGGTGATGGAAAATACTGAAGCTCCACCAAGAAAGTTGCCATCTCTTCTGGTAACTAACCATCGAGCCTAGTACGCTTCACATGGTGAGCATCATAGCATGACACTTGGATCGCATGTCAAAGAATCCACTATCGAAAGGTCCCGATGAAAGGATAAGCAAATATGGAGGCGAAGGCCCCATAATGAAACCCCGGAGAATGGAAGAGGTGTGACATCTGATACAAATACTCAGAAATCCACCTCTAAAATAACTCATCAGAAGTGGATACCCAAAAGAAGGGATATCATTGATAAAAGACCTGATGGTCGACACCTTGGAGAATCCTCTAGGGGATCCCATCATCGATCAAGTTCACCCCACAAGAGAAGGTTGACTTTGATCGCAGTCCTTTAATAGAAGAATTACTTGTTCCGCACATTGAACCAGAGATCCATTGGAAACGTCAATCAAAAATTGTAATGCGAAGAAAATAATGAAGAGGATTATGGAAGTAGAAGTCGTCTATGATCGAGATATGATGAACTCTCGCAACCATCAATAAACACGAACTGGGGAACGAACCTGAATTTGACATTTATTAAGAAGAGTCTTCACAGAAGCAAATAGGAGATGTAGCTTCGATTTATGTTGAAGATGAAGAAGAAGAATATCAGAATGAGAAAGAAATCATGGGTATCAAAACTGTCTATATGGTTGAACTAGGAAATGATCAGCCTGGTACACCATACCCAAGAGCATATCTACAAATGCATAAGGAGAATGATAGTCAAGTTCTTCCCCGAATGAGCAAGAGGAGAAAAATAAGAAATAGAAGAAATAAGAAGAAGAAGAAGAAGAAGAGCACGTATGATTGATTAACATGGTAGAGAGCAAAGAGAAATGCAGTGTCAAATGAAGGTCAAAGACAAGGAGATTGCACAACTTGGTACCAAGATGAATGATATGATGGTACAAATGAACATCATGATGGAGATGTTGCAAAAGAATATCACATCAAGTACAAAATGACATTTTTTGCTAATCAACGACGACTAATAATACAACTTCTATACCACCATCACATGGTACCTCAAGCATGGTACATGCTACGCATGAGCGAGGAACAGTTAACCCACTCTCAACCGATATTAATTCACGGTTAGCACACAGACGGTAATAATTGCTCGTAGAAATAATAATCAATAAATAAATAAAGCGGTCATAAATTGAAAAGGCGGTGAGTAAAGGGTAACCCTTGCAATAAATATGACCAAGTGTCGTACTAACAAAATTTAATACTTTTAGCGAGCTTGGTAATCCAAAGAAACATCTAGCCCAATTCAAGGCTACTTATGGTAACACAGGAGGGAACGATGCACTACTCTTCCGTCAGTTCGTTAGTAGCCTCACTTCAGCTACTTTCGAGTGGTATGCAGAATTATCAAATAATTTAGTTAAAACTTTTGTTGAATTATAGACTATATTCATGAATAGGTTCGCCAGCGCAATCAAGAAAATCACAATCGTTGACCTTGCCTTGCTCAAAAGGAGGAAAGATGAGTCAGTGATAAAATTCATAAAGTCATTTGAAAGCGAATAATTGGAAGAAGAACATGATCCAATTGCTAATGGGCAATATGGATGATAAAATGGCACCATTCTATGCATGGCATCAATTGCAACATTCCGTGACTTGCTCGATAGGGTGGCTAAATTTGAAAAGTTGAATACTAAGTATGAAGTCTATAGATAAAGCAAGAGAAACAAACCTTTAGACTCAAGAAGAAATGAAATTCACGCTGCTTCTTATAGCTCAAATGGTGAAAAGCGGGTGATATATAATGTGGATAAAGGAAAGTAGCTAATGTATAATGAGGATAAGGGAAAGAAGCCTGTCTATTCTAATCCACAGCCAAAATTAGTATTAGAAGATAATGATAAGCCTCAAGCTTTTCCAAGTGGTGGGGAGCATCCAAAACAAGCAACGAGAGATGATGAGCGAATGCGACGATCTCTTAAGGAAAAGATGAGCAAAGAATATTCCTTTAAAAGGGACAGTGTGGCTAAATTATTTTGACAACTAGTCAAAACTGGTTTATAATTACCAGAAATTAAAAGGTCTAAAGAAGCTGATCAAGTCAACAATCCAAATTACTATCCCTATCATCGGATGATCAATCATCCTATCGAAGATTGTTATGTCTTCAAAGATTGGCTAGAAAGGAAGTATTGGCGGTGAATTTACTATCCGATGTTCTAGTCAACCCAAAAGATATTACAAGGATGATTACGTCTCTTCCATATCATCCAAAAGATAACAGTTCGTAGAAGAATGGAAAAGTAGTCTCAAAAGAGTGTAAAAATCGAAGCGATTAAAAAAACGTCCTAGTGTTAAGTGGAAATCACCACTTGAACCTATATTGGACTTAAGAGAGATGCCTAAACCAAGTATTTGGGCTTCTCAAGGGCATGTTGATAAGGTTACTTCGTCACATGAGAAAGAAGTCTACTGCAGTCTCATAAATCAAAGAAGAAGAAAAGGAAGATCAAGAAGAGAACTACAACTCAAAGATCATTAACAATATGAGTATCACCAAAGACAAAACCATTTAGGCTTGCAAAGTTCATGCCTAAACTTTGCATTATTGAATCAGATGAAGAAGATAATAGTGAAGCTTATCCAATAGAGATATGCCAAATCATCTGCATGATGTCAGATATTCGTCAACATCAGTTACTCTGAAATGACAAGGTAGTCATACAGACTCGACCAACCCATCACAATTCTTGTCGAAAGTAAGAAGAGCACGAGCTAATGCTTGAATTTTTTTAATGATAAGACAATAGAGTTCAAATGAAGATCTATATTTTCTCGATGAAAAAGAGTCAGACTCATCGATATCATCACGTATGAAATGTATGATGTTGAAAAATGACTCTACCCTTTTGGCCAATCTTCTAGAATAAGAAGGAAATTTGAAGAAACTACTTCTTCAAAAGAATATGAGCAAGATAAGGTGATTCAAGTTCAATTGAGAAGTGGTAAAGTCTTACCACCTTCATCAAAGAAGGAAATACAAATAAAACAAACAAATTGAAGTCAATGAGGATATTATTCCCAAAATCTAGGATAAAGCCTAAATCGAGAAGATAGATTATAATATTCTATCACATATGAGAAAGATCCCTGCACAATTGAGTGTGTACGAGGCTCTCTTGATGTCAAAAGACCTCCAAGAAACTTTGATACAGGCTCTCAAAGATCCGAAGAGTTATAAAGCTTACTTTGCTGAAAAATGCATGACCGAAGCATTGCAAACTCAAGATCTCCCAGTAATCACATTTTCTGAGGAAGATCATATGTTTGGGACAGCGGATCACAATCATATCTCTTACATAGAGTGGATATCTCGATCGTCATATTGATCTAGATTTCATCAATCTTATGAGACTAAGGTATTAAGAGGATTATCTCTTGATATCCAACATCTTGGGAGAGATAAGTTGATGGTTCAGGTTTCAATGAAAAGAGAAAACTCAGGTTCTTTTATTCTCCCTCTCAAGTTAGGATTTATATACACAAGTTTCATGTAATCCATGTCATACATCATTTAGAGCTTTTTCTGGGGCTGCATGAGTATGGCATGGTCCCATCAAACTATGTATGAGTATTTGAAGATGGAGAAGAATTCAAATTCTTGGTAACCTATACAACCATTTTCTCAATGAAAACAAAGGTCTATGAAGATGCAAAATATTTCATTCTAAAGAGAAGCTAATAGAGCCTCTTGGTAGCATCCACTTGAAACTAAAAGTAATTTCACAAAGTGAAAAAGCGGGAAGAAAGAGAAGGCAATGCGACTCTCCCTAAAGCACTTGATTCTCAAGAAAATTAGTTCCTCATTTGAGAAGTGACGGAAGAAGAAGAAGATATTCTGTCAAACTAATGGAACTTATAAGCTCTCAAGAAAGGCAGTATGAAATAAGTGATTCATTCATATGATTTTGAATCTACTTATGGAAATAGAGATGCATCAAGGAGGATAGCTCACTTGCGAGTGGATGACTCACTCAAAATTATACCATCCCTCAGTCTTCAAAGAAATTAGTTCACAGGAGGTTCATAATATTGAAGAATTCTGTAATATTGTTGTGTGAGAGTGCAGAACTCAATCTAAGAGTCTAAAGTCTCACAATTTTGGCTTTTGCTAACAAAAAAATGATGAGATAGTGCCAACAAGAATACTAATATATTATCACAAAATTATAAAAATGATGAATAAGCTTGGAATTCATATTGGAACTACTAAACATAGACTCAAGTCTTTAACAAGATGTGGAGCCAAAGAGTCCTCAAGCATCACGAAAAGTGATAAATTTATCACTAAAGGGTCTAGGGTTCATCTAAATCTCATCAAGATATAAGCTGTTATAATATAATATCTCAGAGTCTTAGTGATGAAGAAGATGATTCCATGAAATTCTTCTTAAAATGATGAAGAAGTAGAAAGCCACTGAAGAACTTCGAAGATGGTGGACAAATAGCTACTATGGATGAACTTAAAGAAGTCAACTTAGGAGCTGGGATGATCCATCCAACTTTTCGCCGTGCCCTTTTGCATGAGAAAGTTGAAGAGCTAAATGCTACTGTGAATTTTACTTTGACATATTGAACTTATCCCCAATGTAGCAGTTCATAAAAGCTATTAAACCATGATGCGCTAGCAAGCTCCTATGAATGAGATTGGAGATTGAAGAAAACGTAATTACTGAAACTAAAACTAATTGAGCAGGCTTCATCAGAAGTATGATTGGATAGCATTATTCAGTTAGAAAGAAGATGGAATCATCTCATTGACTTAGGGACCTAAATAAGTGTGCCCAAAAGATGACTTTTCACTTCCAATATCAGAACTATTGGTGGACAACACTTCCAATTATGACATGTTCTCGTTCATGGACGGATCATTGGGATACAACCAAATCAAAATGACATATGAGGATGAAAAACATACATTGCTCAGAACACCTATTCGCATCTATTATTATACAATCATGCCCTTTGGCTTGAATAATGCTGGAGCTACATACCAAAGGGCCATGACGTGTATTTTTGATGAGTTGATTCATCAAAAGTGAAATGTTATATCAACAATTTGGTAGTAAAAAGCTTGAATTATGAAACCCACTTGACTTGAGAATTGTCAAGAGAATCGAAAATATGATCTCAAGATGAATCCTCTAAAATGTGCATTGGTATCCTCCAAAAAAATTTCTTGGGTACATTATGCGTCACAAAGGTATTGAAATAGATCTACCAAAATCAAGGCAATTATGGATGCTTCCAAGAGTTTGCGTCGACTTCATTCTTTACAAGGATAGCTTGCATTCAATCGATTATATCAAATCTATCGGATGATCATTTGCAAGGTTGATGAAGAAGGATGCTCCATTCAAATGGGACAAGGAGTGCCAAGAAGCCTTCAATAGCATTAAAAGCTACTATTAAATCCATCAATCCTTACGCCTACTCACGGGAAGCCCTCATTCTATAGCAGTCCCGGGCATTATTGTCACACAATGAAGAAAGCAAAAAGAGAATGCTCTTTATTATATCAGGTGATTGGAGCAAAATGAGATACTCTCGATAGAAAGCTTGTTTTGATCTTTGTCCAAAAGCTTCATCACTATATGTTATCTTTCAAGATTATCCTCATCTCAAGGATTGATCCGCTGAAGTCCTTGATGATGAGACCAGCGTTGACAAGTCTTTTGGCAAGATGGATAGTATTACTTTTACAATTTGATATCACATATGTTAGAAAGCGGTGAAGGACAAGTCTTAGATTTTCTTGTTGCACATCCATCCCACTGGACTCTTCTCTTAATGATGATTTGCGATGAGCAAATTATGCTCATTCATGAAAGAGACAAATTTGGAAATGTACTTTGATGGAGCCTCATATCAAACAAGTCAATATCTAAATTTCCAAGAGCGGAATGCATCATCTTCATAACACCAGGAGGGATAATGAGATGATTATATGGATTGATCGAGTCAAGAACTAATAATGAAGCATTAGTGGTAGGTCTGGAAGAAGTTGTTTTCATAGGCATTCAAAACTTGCATATTTTTGGCGATTCTCAGCTTATTATAAATCAAGTACTTGGCATCTATAAAATCAACAAGCTTGAGTTAGCTTTCTATCATGGCGAGTTCTTGAGCTAATGAAGATATCAAATATCACACTTCAGTCTCTCAATCGAGAATAGCAAAGGCAGCTTAGCCAAAACTAACTAAGGAAAGTATGAATGGTGATTATGTCATGATCGATATTTATTTTGATGAGTCTTAGAGCGGTAAAGTATCAATCCCGGTAGGGGTTATCAAAAATCTTGATGACTCAGTTGCTCCTCATACTCCAAAATCAACAAGAATTGTACCAAGAAGAGCTAAGAATGACATTAGAAAAGTAGTGTGAAGCCTTTCCAGTAAGAGTCATGATTGGAGGCAACCCTTCATCACTACTTTAAAGAAGGAATAATAAATTACCAAATGGAGAGAATGCTATCTATGCTTTCATAATAATTTATATCATAGATCATTCAAAAAATGTGGCTGATGTAAATATAAATGAAGTACCAAAGTGATGGTTGAAGTTCATGAAGGACTTTGTGGTACATCATCGTCGTCCCAAGATGGCAATAAAGATCAAAAGGATGGGTATTATTGGCCATCTATGGTGAGAGAGACTATAATCATGCTAAGAAGAGTCATGAGTGTCAAGTACATGAATATATCCATCAACCTCCAAATCCATTACATCATAGCATCTGATGAATCATTTTAATTAGATCAATTGATCCATTGTCATCATTCATCCCTAACGGCCGACTATTTCTTCTAAGTAGGTGAAGCTACCATTTAAAAGAAGTTAGTGATTAACTTCTTCACGCATAATGTATTATAGATTTGGAGTGTCACGTGAATAATTTTTAATAATGGCATGACTTTCAAAAGTGCAAGATTTATAGATTCGTCGATGACACAAAATTGATTGGTGATACTCTTCAATATATACAATCAAGAGCAAATGGTTTTGGCGGAAGGTTTTAACAAGACATTGGTCAAAGCGCTCAAAGATTCTCACTAAAATAAGAGAATGGCATACCAAGCTAAGAGGCTATGTGTGAATCACCTACAAAATGCTAAAGTCACTCCCATTGGTATTTGGGCTGAAATTCCACTCAGTTGAGTTGCCTTCACTTGAGTAGCCAATACAATCTAAGCGAAGATCAAAATGCTCATCGAGAATGGAGGGAACTCGGCCTTGATGAAGTTAGGCTCATCAAAATCGGAAGTCTCGAGCAAAGATGTCGGGGCTTTTGACCATGGTGATTTCAAATATTCCAAAAAGGAGAATTGGTCTTGTGAGAGAATTATTATCCCAATCAAAATTTGGTGAGCTACGGAGGCCCTTTTATCATTGAAAAGTGTATAAGGAGGGTCATACAAACTCATTGACCTAAGGGTGAAAGATCAATGCCACCAATTGGATGATACAAAAAAGATTATACACATGAACATTCTCAGTATCGAAATCCCATACAAGATGAGGGGCATTTTTTTAGTATATCTTTTGGGTCGACATATGCTTCATGAGATCCTAAATAAATATACTCACTCAAGATAAAAAAAACTTTTCAGTGAAAATTTCCCTATTACACATAGGGCATTTTAGTTTATGTCAAGTTTATATGAGTTAACATCATGCTATAAGATGAGATCCTCAAATATATTCTGATTCAGGTTGACATTGAGCTTATTCCAAAATCCTTGAATATATCCTTAATTATTATTGTTAATTTGTAGGTTCCTGCAATGAATAAAAAGAATCTATTTTTATGCATGAAATGACAACCTTAAATGCCAAGAAATTTATCTCTCAGATTTGTCAAATTTTGGAGATCAAGTCAGAAGAACTCCCAATTATAGAGGCTTCAATCAATTAAGTTGGAGAAATATCAACCTCTACATCCTGAAGTCTAGGACATGGAGGGGTTAAGGTCGGAACTCAACAAAGCAAAAATGGTCAGGTCTCTCTCCTCACTTCGCAAGAAAATGGGTGTGAAAGAGCCTCGCTTTGTTAGTCTAATGATAGAACTACCATCATAGCTTTGTCGAAGACTCGAGTAAAATATAGCGTCAAACTCAACAAAACTCACAAATGGCCGAGGTTGGCTCATTCACTCAAATAGCCATAAGAAAAGGCCGGCGGAAAGATCCCCGCTTTCTTGGGTCAATGATGATAGATGTTCAATCTCAAACCCAGTCAACTTAGTGATTATAAGCAACCAGGGATCCAAGAGATCTTTCACTTGTTGACGGATAAGATAATCTTAGGAAACTCTCAATTCAGAGGCTTCCTCAAATCAATCTATATTGCTTGGTGATATCTTAATTTATTCTCAAATGATAATCAAGCTCAAAGCACGATCAAAGTCAATCTCTCATCAAGTCCCCAAAGCGTAAAGCAAGACCGAGGGAAGCAATTCCATAGTTCATACGGCCGATGAACTAAAGAAATTTTATGGTTATTCCCATTAATGCACATGTTGTTGCTAGACTAATAACTCAACATTGACCCTATATGTTTGGCTGGTCATCTCAGATGCACCCTTCAATGAATCAAAGCAAGAACATATGATTCATGGTGTAAATACACTTTTGACAAGTCAATATGGACAAATCGGTCATTCCTTCATCAAGTCCAAAGCTTAAAGCTAGACAAGGAATTTCAAACCGATCAAGCATGGATAAACCAATTCCCGAAATCCTTCATCAAAATAAATAAACCAATTCCTCCATCAAACCCAACCAAGCATAGGGTTGGAGGAAACTCAAATCAGAATGACATAAAAGAAAGAGATCTTCAGCAAAGCCATTAAAGCAGAAAGTAGATTGTGTAAGAACTCTTATCTATCTGACAAGTCGATTTGGATAAATTGGTCAATCCCATCATTTAGCATGTCCTAAATGAAGCATTATACTAATGACAAATCCTATCAAAAGCTCCGTAAGCTATTGCAATCGAAGCTGAAATGATCCAAGTTCTACGGCTAGCCCAAAGGGTCAATCGTTTAACAAATGTGACTCGCTCCATACATGAATTATATTTGTTGGAGGGGGGGGGGCATTTGTTGACCTCCATATATGTGTCATAAGCCAAGTCAAGCCTATAAATCGCATTCGGCGGACTTTGGAGGTGATAGTGCGTAAATCAGGGCTCAAAATATACTGGTCATCACTGAAAATGGTCAAAATGACCTCCAATCGATGAACGGTCTTTACTGTCACATTCAAAATGTCAAAATTGATCAGAATATAAATATTGCAAAATCTAACGATCAATTGATTAAGTGCTCGAGCTATCAATGTGTCGACGCGCATATCGGAGTCAAAAAGCTGCGATGATATCCAAATGACCTCCGTTAGTGAAACTAATCATGTTATTAGCTTTGAAACATCAAAAACTATTAAATGAGACTATGTGCTCAATTCAGATGAGTCTATATAAATGTCAAATGATTTTGAAGTGATAGTGCGTAAATCGAGGATGAAATGCATAGGATGACACCAAAATTAACCCAAATGACCTCCAATCGATGAACAGATTTTGCCAATGCATTCAGAACATCAAAACTATTTAGGATACAAATATTGTACAACTTGATGATCAACTGATCAAGCGCTCAAGTCATCAACGTGCTTGCACACATATCGAAGTCAGGAAGCACCGACACAAGCCAAATGACTTCCGTTCATAAAATTGATTGTGTCGTTAGCTTTGAAACATTGAAATCTATCAAGTAAGACTATTTGCACTCAATTCAAATGAGTCTGAATAAATGTCGAGCGATCGAAAGTTGACATGCATTTTGAGCTGAAATGGACCCAATTTGATGTCGACTTAAACCAAACGGCCTCTGATTGCGAAATGGACTGTGACATTGCATTCAGAATAGTGGAATAACCTTAAATTGATTATCTAATCACATTGGCATAAAATTCAATTTAAAGTCGATTACTCGATTTAAAAATCAATTTAAAAACTTAACATAAACCCATATTCTTAGTCGGCCAAAATGGTTTGGCCTGATCAAGATCACGCACGAGCGGCTCGGTTCTCCTCCATGCATGACCCGACCCACTCTTCTTGCAGGCTTCACGCAGAAAATGAACCATCTCATCGTCGTCAAGAACCGACGCTCTCGCTTTCTCCTCCACGCAAGCCGCATGACGGCCGCCTCCTTTTGCACATTTCCCCTTCTCATTTCTCTCATTTGAAAAGAGAAAACTGAAACTCCTCAACCGAAAAGGCATTATCTTCTACCCATTCCCTCTCTCCTCCTCTAGTTCCATTCTGAGAAAATCTCTAAAGCAAGCTTTTGCTTCCATCCTAGAGATCATGGCTTTGAAGATATAGATAAAATCGAATAGAGAAACACTTATAGCTTTATGGTTCCTCTTGGGCATAGCTCCTATCTGATCTCTTTCTCTGCGTGAATCGCTTTCAAGAGAGTTGTGATTTTCTATGTACAAATCTACATTACCATGAAGATATGCATTCATCGCTAACCTTGGTTGCCAACCCCCATTTTCTCATGTCGACCACTTCTTCATGGTGGACACATTTGCTCTACCATTCTTAACCTAAATTCCAAATAGCTTCCTCCACTCAAGAACTCTACCGCCCACTCTGCTTCGCTTTTTCGCCTAACCAACAACAAGCTGTTAATTCCTTCCTTCACGACTCCGCCTCAGTCATAATGAGCTCCCATCACGCTAATCACTAATCCTCCGCTAATCTCACCATCTCCTTTCCTGTTCTCAATTTCCTTTCATGATCCCAACCATTAAGCTCGCTGCTACTACTGTCTTCCCATCGCTTCACACCGCCTACAAGTCTGACGCCTTCTTCGTCAGAGCCTTCTTCCTCAACACATCGATTTTTTTTTTCAGTCGAGAAGAACATCATCAAGAGGTGGGTTCTTCTTTTGGCTTCCAACATCGCATTCCTTGCATCACCTTTCCATTCTATGCTTTTAGAATTGGAAAAGCAACATCAAGAGGCGTTCTTCTTTTGATTTTGGCATCACATTCCTCGAGATACCTCTTCAAATTCTCATCAGAGCTGAGAAGCAACACCATCAAGTGGTTCTTCTCTTTTTTGCATACCAACCTTGTTCCTACATCATTGTGGTGCCAAAAAAATGAGTCATAACATGTGGGATCTGTGAATGTGGATATATTATATGCTTATATTTCTTTGTAGGTTTGAAGGCCTCATTGTCCTCAAGAGGGCATGACGAGATGAAAAAATTGTTTGTGGTATCGCAAGCCACCGCTCGCTACACTCAAGAGAGCGTACAAAGTAAGCCAGCATCCATTAGATGTCGCTCCCCCTAGACGAAATGCTGCTGAAATTTCATCAAAATCTCATGACTTAAAAAAAAGGAAAGTAAAAGAATCGGCTTAAGAACTTTACACAATGAAACCTAAAATTAAAATTCAAATTAAAAACTCCAAACAAAAAGGGAGAAAAATAATATGCGACAAATATAACAAAAAAAGTAAAACAAAAAGGGGAGGAATGAAAAGCACTTACAAGATTTATTCAAACAGAGTTGAAAGACCGCTAAAGTCTCTAACCGCTCCCTTTCTAATGTTCTAACCCAACCCCTTCAAATGAATGGATAGAATAGGAGACTCCCTCCCTTATTTATAAAAATTAGAAGAGGTAGTGGTTTTTCTTTCAAAAAAAAAGGGGAAAATGAAGAGTTTGATGAAAAAGAGGGGAAAATGAATGTAAGAAAGTTTGAATAAAAGAGGGGAATTACTTTGAAGGGTAAATCTTTTTTTTTTAATAACAAACTAAGTTATCCTTTGAACCTATAGCTTCAAAACAAAAATCGTCACTGAATCTGTAACTCTTTGTATAAGCAGACAAAATGTGATACTAAATCCAATTCTACAAAAATCATAGGGCCTCCTTTACTCAAAAATTGAGGGATTTCATATTAATTATGATTTTTAAAATCAATGATTTCATTAATTAGATAAAATTAGCTAAGCTATAAAAACCTGCATGTGCTCGAACATAGAGATTTCAAATGCAAATTTTAATCTCTGAAAAGGCTGCGTAGGCTATGTTCAAATTAAATGAAAATCTAAAATAAATCTCATAATTAAAAAATAAACACTACATAAAGTCTTAAATACACCCGCATGGGCTCCGACACTATGTTGAATGCTTAAATTCAAGTATCTGAGGATGCTGCGCGGATTATTTTTCATTTTAGTCTTAGGACTGGGTCCGGGTTAACAAAACCTAAAAACCTATAATAAGAGTTTCAAATCAAATATCTGAAACGATTCTGAAAAGAGATCTAATCCTCTATTTGTAGCTAAACAGAATTGATAGGATCCAAAGCTCTTAAACATATTCAAATTAATCAATTTTTTAAATCAAATTAAGTAGCAATTTGAAACTGCTTAAACAAAATTTTATCACTAAAAACTTAAATCAAACTCAATTCATCCACCTTCCGCAACTATTTATCAGGGGTGACAAACTAAGAAAACTATAGCTCACAAAAGAGCTAATATCAAATCAAGTGTTCTGCTATGTTCACTCTCAATCATTCTCATGCCAGTAAGGACGTGGCCCATGTCCTCTGACTATATGGCTAGGCCAGTAGGCTCCATAGATGAACCAGTTATGACCAAAGTCCTTTGATCGGACGATTTGGCCAATTAGGCTCCATTATATTACGATCACGACCGTTGCCCATATGTTCCCCAATTGCTCTGTCCTTTGAGTTGTGAATCATAGGGTATACTTGATAGGTAAACAACCCTCTGTCAGCTAAGGTAGACTTACGTTTATCTTCTTAGACAAACACTACCCTAGGTCTACAAGAATTTCTTGGACGATGTAACTCATGTGTTGCTGATAAGAATCCTTTGGTTAGGTTGGGTCGACTACCTCCTCTAGCTAAGTAGACTAGGGACCATAATTATGCGGGATGATGGAACCATGGGATCTAGATCGGGCACGTCATCATTCCCCCAACCATCCGGTTTAAGCTGAAATGATGAATTTTATATTCTAAATTCTGAAACTCCATATGCTGCTACTATACGCTACGCATTTAGTGATCTAATGACTAGCCTTAATTGAAAGTTCTCTCTCATTTATTGAGAGGAGTAGTTAACTATAAGGGCTTGCGCCTATAGGAAATCTAGAACCAGATCTAAAGTCCTCACAAAACGAGGGCAAAATCTCTGGGTTGTGTTTTATCTACTATTCTATTTGCCTTCTGAAAATTACACTGACACATCAAATCACTCCCTTCAATTCAATCAAAATTGTTGGGAGGTTGATGGCGTATTTTTGGAGCCCACACATAGACCCGCATAGTATAGGGGCATATACCATAACATGTGGTCCTATAATATCCTTCCAATTTTCAAGTCATCGATGGAGAGAATTCATATTAAAACAAGATGAGTAAAACTCAACTATGATTGTGTATTCTATAGCGTTATACTAATATGGGTTTTGTTAATCGGGACCATTTTAAAGGCCTAATCGAAAAGATATCTAACATGAGAAAGATATCGATTCTATTTGCCTCCTTTATATGCATTCGTCATATTTTATTTCAAATCTTCTCTTTTCTCAAACAATCTCTTCACCAAGATCACCGTATTGCCTCTGTCTCATGATAGAAGGGTGATGATGATGATCAGAAGAGTGAGGAAAAAGATTGATATGACCCTAAAAATTTCACTAGTCGAAGCACGAATCTTGATGTCGAAAGTAATCTAATTCTGAATCAAGACTAACCGAGATCGCTTATTATCAATCGACTCTTAAACATGGAGTCAAATCGAGCATCTTGATGAGCGGATCTAACAAACCCAATATCTCACAATCGACTTCATTTGAGCATTCAAATACTTAAAATACATCAAATGATCAAAGGAATCATTTTGAGACGTCCGATGAAGTGGAGTGGTTCGATTTTGCATGTATTTATAGAGATGTCACTCCTCCAATCTATAAATAGTCCCTCATTCCTCATATGAGGGGAGGCCAAGAAAGAGAGAGGAGAGAGCTCTAAAGCTTGAAAATCCTCCAAACACAATCGTGCCACCACTCGACGGTTGTCCACCGCCGCCAGATCCTCACCGTGCCAATCTCATGCCTCCATCATGATGACCTTCATCGTTAGTGGCTATTCCCCACTGTTCACCATCATCTGCTACCACTAGCAATTGTTATAACCTGAACATGACTATATGGCTATTGTTGTCTGATTTTGGGATTCCCATTGTCAGCCCTTCTCATATACAATTATGTAATCCGTTATCTGGAAAACTTGTACTCCAAAACAAATATATAGTGGAAGCTTTTTACTGGGCTAGACCCCATGGTTTTTTTCCCTCTTTTCGAGATTTTTTACGTTAAAATTTCTGGAGTTTTCTTGTTAACTCTTTAAATAACTGTGTGTGTGATGGATTTCACAACAAAGCTAAGGCGTAAACTTTTACTCTACCGTAACTAGTTTTCTAGCATGCAATAGTTTGGCGTCATCTATGGGAAACTGATTCACATTATTTTACCTTATATGGTGACCAAGTTTCCCAACAAGATCAAAACTACCATCCAGGTGGAGCAATTCAAGCTTTTAAGGAGCGCAAGCAAAGAATGAAGATTCATCAAACTTCATTCCTTCAAATTTTGTCAGAAACTAGGGGCAACTCTTAATCTTAAAAGATTATCCAAATTGATATTCTATATATCTAATTGATTATTAGTTCGAGAAACAACTCAGTAATACTAATGAGAAAGACAAAGGTCAAGGAGCAACTTTGGCTACAAGCTCAAACAAATATTTTTGATTTGACCCATTCCACACAGGTTAATGTCATCGAGTGAAGACTCTGATAAACAATCTCAGATTGGTCAAAACTCTGCACCTACTCCACACATGTAAGAAGTCAAATAACACTTTGGCTAATACATCGGATAGGTCAAAAGGTCCTTGGTGGACTTCCCATGACCTCTTACATATAGGTTAACGTCATCGAGTAACATTCTGACAAACAACCTCGGATATGTCAAAATCCTCAGCGGATTCAATTCAACCTCTTCCATATAGGTTAACGCGTCAGTAACACTCGACAATCTGATAGGTCAAAAATCCTCAACGGATTCAATTCGACCTCTTCCATATAGGTTAACATCATCGAGTCACACTCTAACAAACAACCTCGGATATGTCAAAAATCCTCAACGGATTAATAATTCTTCCATGGTTAACATCATCGAGTCACACTCGACAAACAATCTCGGATAGGTCACCTAATTCAATTTGACTGTTCCAACGAGTTAACGCCATCGTCACTCGACAAACAATCTGGATATGTCAAAATCTCGGCAGATTCAATTCAACATCTTATACTGGTTAACGCCATCGGGTAACACTTTAACAAACAACCTCGGATAAAAATCTCGCCGGATTCAATTCGACCCCTTCCATACAGGTTAACGTCATCGAGTCACACTCTGAAAAATAACCTCGGATAGGTCAAAGATCTGACCGCCGACCATCGCCGAATCTCTCGGTCACCATCGCGGTCCCCGCTGATTCATGCGCCACCACCAGACTACTATCGCATTCGCATCATTACCAGTTGCCGCTAACCACTATCGCCACCTCGCCGACTTTCGCGTTACCTCCGACGATTCGCCGTGGACCTTGTGACCAACACTGCATCTTGCCATCACTATCGCGCCGGTCATCCTCGCCACTACTAACGCGTTGCCGCTGATTATGCTGCAGCATCGCTGGCCACCCACCGTGCTACAACCACTGCCGCCGCCACCCACCGATCCGCTGATCACCGCCGGTCCATCGGTAATCTCCGGTACCACCATCGTTGCCGCCATACGCCGCAATCGCTGAATCAACGCGCTACCACTATCGCCGGTTGCCATTCTCCGCCACTGGAGGCGTATTTCACTCCATTGCCGCGTTGTTGCCAACCACCACTTCATTTGCCAGCACCACTATCACCGCGCCGACCATCGCCGGCAATCTCGCTGGTCTAATTATCGTTGGTCATCCCCACCGACTGCCGCATATTTGATTCATTTATCGCCATTTCTGCTGCTAATACCTCGGCCTAACCACGCCCCATCGCTGACCATCGTCACGCGTACTACCATCGATGTACGGGCCTTGATCACCTCGAACCGGTCCGACGAGGCCGGTTGATGCCTCTTTTGAGGGAAAATCGGAACCACGACGTATGTACCGTGGGCCTTGATCGCCTCCGAACCCGGTCGTTCCAACGAGTACAGTTGATGCCTCTTTCGAGGAAAAACTATAGACACGTCATATGTACCGCAGGCCTTGATCGCCTCCGAACCCATTCAGTCCGACGAGGTCAGTTGACACCTCTTTCGAGGGAAAATTGGAGCATTGCCGTATGAACTATGGGTCTTGATCACCTCCGAATTCGGTCGGTCTGACGAGGTCAGTTGACACCTCTTTCGAGAAAGCGGAGCCTTGATGAACTACGGGTCTTGATCGCCTCCAACGGTTACGGGTCAGTTGACACCTCATTCAAGGGAAACCTGGATCCTTGTCGTATGAACTACGGGTCTTGATCGTCTTAGAATGACCTCCTCTTAAGAAGAAGAGGGCACTCCAAAGATATGAGGAGTGTGCCTTCTCCCTGGCCCTGGGGTTTTATAGACTAGGCAAAAGGTCAAAAAAAATTGCCAGCAGTTAAACGAGCGAAGACGTTTTTCGGGAATGCCTAGGGCCAGCCAGAGCGCCTGCATGTCTCCCCTCCTCCCCTGCTGCTTATTTTTCCACCTGGACTGCAGCGACCAGATCCGTTTCCACACGTCAGGCCTGGCATCACGATCCCGCCGACCAGGTGACCGCTCGACCAGCTCGAGCATAGCTAAAGCCGACCAGTTGCGCCCGCCAATGACTGCTCCTTGCCTTCTTCAAACACTTCAAAGCTGCAAGCACCCGTAAATGTTCAGAAGAGTCCATAACCTCAAAACCATGCGCCCGCACATACCCGTACACATCTGCGTCCCTGCATCTGCTTCCGTGATCATAATCTTATGCTCCCATGAAGATCTATTCTCTTAAAATGTATGGTTAATGGACCCACAAATTTCATTGAAGAATTTGCTATTTTCAAGTATTCAGCATATATATTTTTGAATGATTGAGATAATATCATCCAAAAATAGGCGATATGACCGAAAATTTCATTAGTAAGCGAATCTTGATGTCAAAGCAATCTAATGACAATCGAGATCAAACGCTTATTATCAATCGACTCTTAAACATGGAGTGTTTATAGTCAAATCGAGCATCTTGACCCTAACAACTAATATCTCAATTCAACTTCATTTGAGCATTCAAATACTTAAATTATATCAAATGATCAAAGGAATCATTTTGAGTCGTCTGATGAAGTGGAGTGGATCGGATTTTGCATGTATTTATAGAGATGTCACTCCTCCAATCTATAAATAGCCCCTTATTTCTCATATAAGGGAAGGCCAAGCAAGAGAGAGGAGAGAGCTCTAAAGCTTAAAAATCTTCCAAACACAATCGTGCCACCACTCGACGGTTGTCAACCACCTCTGCCGGCCACCGCCACCACTGATCCTCGCCGTCATCAATCTCCGTTGGTCTCCATCATGACGACCTTCATCGCCTGGTTTTTTCCGCCGTTCACCATCATCACTAGCAATTTACAACCAACGTGACAATATGGTCGTTGTTGTCGATTTTGGGATTCCCATTACCATTCTCATATACAATTATGTAATCTCGTTATCGAAAACTTGTACTCAAAATAAATATATAGACATTTTCTGGGCCCCATGGTTTTTTCCCTCTTTTCGAGATTTTCAAGTTAAAATTTTTGGAGTTTTCTTGTTTACTCTTTAAATACTTGTGCGTGTGCTGGATTTCGCAACAAGGCTAAGGCATAAACTTTTACTCTATCGCAACTGGTTTTCTAGCACGCAACAAAGATAAAATAGAAAGGACAAATAAACAAAAGGAGTGCAGAGTGTCTTATATGATAATTTTGTGAGATAAGTTGGGGAATGGAAGTTTGAAAAAAAATCAGATTAACCAAATCTAAGCATATCTATAAAAAGAACTTATGGAGACTCACATATAACCAAATAATCAAATTTATTTTTATTTTGGGTTCAAGTGCAACTTTCAGGAAGATGTGTCCAACTTGGTTGATTACATCTTGGAGAGTACCCAAGAGTATAGTCGATTAAAAGAACCTTACTTGTGTTCTATAGATCATCATAGAGTCAATCGAGGAGATTGTTGTCATTTCATTAAGGGATATCTCATGTTGTCAAGACTAAATCAGGTCATTAGGTAGATGGTGAATCACTGTAACTTAATGGGAGGTCACCTCTCAACAATGACGGCTTACGAAAAGACATCAAGAGATACATCAAAGAATAAAATGGGCTCAAAATAACAGTTTTAAAAGCTAGGTAAGGAATTTTTAGACTGGAAGACATAACATAGTTTAGATTTCATGGATCTATCATCTCGAGTTATTAGATTTTGTTTCTATTTAGTCACAAAGGTAGTCAACCCAATATAGCTAGGAGTCCCATGTTAGCAATCCATGAATTGCACCGTCCAAGGAAATTTCATAGACTTAAAGCCAAAAAAAGAGACTAACCTAGAATCGTATGACTCTATTTAGATGGAAAAGACAAGAATAAGACTTATACTCCTCGGAGTGGGGAGTTGCATATGGAAAGAAAGAAAGGAGTGGCCCAACCGCTAGAGTTAGACGACTCAACATGGACTTATACTCTTGTCTGGGTCAGGACAACCACTAACACCTTAAAGCGCTCTAGATAACCGCCTGAGCAATATAAATCATGAGTCCAATTAGATTGAGGGAAGCAAGTATACTTCCCAAGGGATATGAAATGATGTAAACTTATCTATCCTTAGTATGGATTCCCTATTAATTATGTAAAGGTAAGGCTATGACATGCAATTATTTTAAAAAGTTGTCTTATGTCATACATCAAAATAAAATTTATTATGAAAATCCATAATATTTTACCCCTAAATTTTGGAATTATCTTTCAAATTATTAGTTTTTATATATATATATAAAAAAAGCTATCTTAAGAGCCTAGCAAAAACATAAATCCAGACAATTATTGTACAAAAAGAAAGCAGATAAATCATCACACGGGCATAAGTAAAGTAAACATACTAAATGAAAGAATAAATATGAAAGATCGGTTATTGCTGGGTTCTGTAATACACCTCAGTAAAAAGAAAAAGAAGCGGTCGAGTCCGCTTCATATATACATGCTCAATTTTAAATCTATACAAAATAAATATTTGATCCTAATGTATGAGGCATGAGCAAGCTCTTTCTGGTCTTAGCCTTTACATGATCCTAACTGCAGTCCTCGAAGACTCATGCTCATACTTTAGTTTCAATACAGACTCTTCCCATACTCAAAAAATACATAAAGAAATCATAATACTATAGACTCGATTACCTATAAGAGAAAACAAAAGTTAATGTTCACAAATTTAACATAGCATGCAATGTGAATAGATCATGCTCGGCGGGAGTGGTAAGCTAGCAAGCACCTGTAGAAAAATATTATTATAAAATTAATTATTATATCCCCTCCATTTTTAGATACAGCCACCTGCAGAAGATTGCATATATTCCTAATCTAGTACGTACGTCTCATACCCAGTAAACATTATATAAAAGATAAACATAAAAGACACGACCAACACAAATAAAACAAAATTATAATGGCCGCACAATGAAAATTTTAACTATAGTGTACCCTAGACTAAACAAACATCTATTGGTATGCTTATTACAACACCTATTATGTCCGTGTCAGTGTGGTTGTGAGATTCTTATATGATTTTGATAAGAGCACCAAGTTTGGTCCTATCTTAAAAATTTAACTACTTTAGGATATGATATTTTAATTTTAAAATAGATTTGAAAATAACTAAGTATATACATCAATTTTGTAAAATGAAAAAAAAGCATTTAAAAAAGTGGCCTTATATATAGTCTAAATATTTAAGATGACATATCATAAGCTATGTATATTTTTAACACAATCACTTTTATTATCTAATAAAAATATTCATTGATAATGAAAATCAATATATCTTAATCATGGGTTAAATCTTAAATCAAATAACTTTCCAATTAATTAGTTTATATACTAACTGATGATCGCTAATGCAAATGCATCTTAATCAATATGAAAGGTTAAGAGATTAAGTGAAGATGAAACTTCACAAATCATCTAATCAAACCTAAGTGGCGACATAAACTTAAACAACTGATGTGAAAATGACTGATATAAATCAAATGATATGAATACATCAATGCATGATGGCATGTGCTACAAAAGAAAATCCTAAGTTATTCTAAGGATGATAGAAGGTTGATACTGAATCAGGAAAGAATAAGATATGCCTGCTCTAATGTTAAAGGCTTAATTTATAATGATCAAGCAATGACTTATTATCCTACAATGAATGTTAATCATGCTCCTGAAATTCTAGCTTGAGATAATGCAAACAGAAATACGTGTTATGACCAAGGTAAGATGATGTCTAACTTATTGTAGATTTGGGTTTTGTGAAGTCAACCTGATTGATCAAAAACATGTGTGCGCTAGTGTCCCTACAAACTCTTACTTGACTTTAAATAAACTAGTTAATACGGGAGGTTAATTGAGGAATCTAAGATTCTACAACCATACGCTTATACACGTCTTAAGTCAATAAGATTTAAGAATTATCATTAATAAACTTAGTTTATATTTCTCTTAAGATAAATGCATGAGATGATGTAATAATATATATTAAGAAATGAACATAAAATGTATGAATATACATCTTTAAATTGATATTTATTTTATTTTTGAATCAATATTTTCTCTTATGATACATTTTTCTATACAAGATATAGAAAATAGTAAAGCATTTAATATATAACATATTCACATTACAAAACATGTATAACACATAGGATTGCATTGTATGATGAATGATTGTACAACAAGTAATTTTAAATAATGCATGTTGAATAGATATATAAAACTATGCATATTAATAAAGACAAATATTTTAAATGGCCATGATGAATTATATAAATATATATAGGGAAATATTTGCTTTTAGAAATGAAATTTAATATCGAATAATTTGTATGAAATTTCAAATTAAGTGATGATAACCAATAAGCATTTAAGATGATGGATAAAAATATGAAATTAATAAAGATGTCCAATATATTTAAATTATATGATTTCATATATATTTTTTAATTTGATATTAAAAGTGTATTTAAATTTTAATAAAAATAACTTAATTTGAACAAAATAATTGATTAGTTAAATATATTTGATAGATCGAATACTCAATATGTTTATTACATTGATTTTAATATGATTATTCTTTTTATATCAAATTTCAATATAAAAGTAATAATCATTTGCAATTAATGAAAAATGTATAATTTGTCCAAATATGCTTATTTTATATGAATACGCGTGCGCACATATACACATGCATAAATGATGTTCATTTTGGAAGCGAAGATGAATAAAGAATGAATTACATGAAGTATTTAAGCATTAGTGATAATGCATGAAAAATATTCGTAATGCAAAAATGCCCTATGAAATCAATGGAAATGTCGAACATATCTTAATGGAATCATGTCAAAACTTCGTTTGGTATTAAAACTACATTTCAATACTTCCAGTTGAACACAATAATAATTCAATCAAAACACATAATTATGTACACAAATAAATACATATATTTTGGATAACAATGATAGATTATATTTATATTTCTTTTTTTTTTATGTAAATGAATATTCACTTTTAGGAATGAAATTTAATAGCTAACGGATTATCTTAAATATTCAAACTAAATAATGAATAAAGTTAAATTGAAAGTGACGACAGAAATAAACACATTTGAATAAAGTTATCTCATATTTTTGTTTGACATTAAGATTACTTTAAAAAAAAAAAAATCTAAGAAATGTATTTTTTTAGTTTGAATGCGATGACTATTTAATAACAATCAAAATATGTTTTACAAATTAATTATTTGATATGATCATTGAATTAATTGTATAGCGATAGTTTTCTTTTTACATCAAATTTTGGCATAAAAAGAGGATTGAAAGTGGCGATTTAAACTTAATGAAAGTGATGTTTAATTAATTCTAGTGTATATATTGGACCAATTTTATCTATAAAATAAAATCTTATTACATTTATCGATTAATTGTATAGTTTGATTTTATATTTTATGATAAACTTTTATTTCTAGAATTTTCATAAACATGACTTCAAGAATGCTAAAACAATTATAATCCAAAATCGACAGAAATAACGTACTTTTTATATAAATGTATGAATATAGGTATTTTATAAGACTTCATTTAATAGTATATTAAACTCTATACTTTTTAAATGGGTATCTAATCTCGAGAGCCTTATAAGCACAGTTAATTAACTTTAACTTCCAAATCCCATGAGACGAGGGACGTGCATGAGTGATGACTAGGATCACGGGTGAGCGCATAAGCATATTTCCCACCATGTAATTTCTACAACAACACACAAACACATAACCTAACTTATAACATCTCTCTACAACAACCTAAGTGGCTTTAACATAGAAGGCAAAGTGGGAGAGGCAAAATTAGGGGTACAAACGAGTCGAGTCGAGTTCGAGCCAGGCAATATTCGAGTGACTGGTCTGTCATATGGTTGGCTTGAACTTGAGCTCGACTCGAGCTCATTATTTGAGCTTGAACTTGACTGGTGTATATTATGTCTGGCTCAAGCTTGAGCTCGATTGGAAAGCTCGAGTCTGACTCAAAAGAAGCTTGAGCTTGATTTCAAAGATTGAACTTGGCTCGATTTTGGGCTTGATTTCAACAATATAATAGTAATAAAAATTGTAGCATCACATGAAGTAATTAATAAAAATACATAACTATGTGATGAAAACTCATGGTAACAAATTAATAAAGAATAAAAAAGGATGCAGCAAAGCAATGATGAAAAAAACACCCTTAAAACTATCAATCAAAGAAAAATGGATTTTGAGTGCTCCTTAAACTTAACAAAAAAAAATTTATTCCGAATAAGTCCACCAAATACTTCCAAACCAAAAATGTATTAAGGTACTAGATCTCAATCAAATAAGGGCACATAAATTGATAGTGAAAGTTAAAACATAGTAAAAACAAGAATCTACTATTTAGCTTCTTGATCAAATTTGCACATGCAAACATTTTATACATTGTTGATACTTAGAGCAATGTCCCCTTCAATGCTGATCCCTAATGCCTCTGCAAGACCCAATACAATCTATTAAGTGGAAAAAGAAAAGAATCAACCTTTTTAGATCTCTATGGAAGCTTATGCACATGAGTGATTGAAATGAGTGATTAAACATGTAGTTTACCTTTATTTACACAAAAAGGGGTTTAGTTGATAGTGATAGGTAAACGTATCACCACCTTTTCATCATCTTCCTCTCCCTATAAAAACACAAAACATAATAATGTATTGTTGTCAGTTAATATGGAAAAAAGATAAATATTTAAAGCAAAATAAACCAATACCTTAATTCGTAATGCGAGTAAACCCAATTAGACCCATATATTAGTGTGTCTAGAATGCCTTCACCCCAAATTTGGAGCGATATGTATCAACAATTCTCTCTCCTTTGCTAAATGTAGATTTAGAAGTAATAACAAAAATCAAAATTGATAATATATCCATAACCATCCTTGAAAAATGTGATATTTCACTTAGTTGCTTTCCACCAAGCAATAACATCAAAGCTACTACCTTATGGACAAATTTCTAAACCATCTTCAAAATAATTATCCAAACATGACTTCACAGGTCTCTCGGTTGTTTTTTGAGAAACATATATGATGAAATCATGCCAACCATTATATATACTTTTTTCCCATTATTTTGAATAACTCTCAAGCTATTGCTTGCACTTATAGTCTTTGATGTCCCAATTTTGAAACTGCCATTACTTGCATCTACTTTTCGCTCAAAATATAAAACATATTCTTCATATAACTCACACAAGAAAGTACTCATATATGAAATATTTTTCTTGTTGTCTTCTCCACTATATATCATTGGATATGCAACTCAATTACAACAAATTTAATTCTTGGATATATGATAGCAGCAAATGCCATTAAGAGGTTGCATTTGACTCAATATTTATCAAAATTTTATTTTGTTTTATTAGACATTAACAAAATAAATTTATTAGGAGGGACTGCACCTTCATCCAATACATTTTTTTATAGTGCAAATTTAAGATAGAAATAAATTTGAGGTTGTATATTATGTACTTGAAATAATGTAGTCGTTTCATTAAAACAAATAAAAAACAGCACACTTTTTCAATATTACTTCATTCTTCCTCTGTAGAACAACAATGATATGTAATCTCTCGTTCACTATATGAAAAAAAGTTTCTCTTAATTGCAAAGTAATTGTCAACATAATTTATGTAGAATTCCAACATATTGGATAATCCTACACATGTTTTTTAATTAGTTACAACTGATGTACAATTTCAGAAAAATTCATCAATCTAGCTTCGAAAACATTAATAAAATTAATAGTTTCTTAAAATTGTTCAGCAACATATTCTATAGTTTGATTTTATCTTTCACTATCAAATTTAGTATATGGGCATAACAATGGATATGAAATAATTTACCTCTAAAAATTAGCTTCTTCACTCTAAAATTATCTTTCAATAACTTAATAACAGGATCATTATTTGTGGCACTATCTACAGATATAGTGAATATTTTATTTTCAAGTCCCCACTCGCTAAGGGATTTGTAGAATGTATCAAGAATTTTTGATGAAGTGTGTGGTGGCAGAAAATGCAAAATACTAAGAACTTGCTTTTAAAATCTTCAATTTGAGTCTATATAATGAGCTGTTACAACCATATAAGAAATTCTTTGATTCTTTGATTTTTACAAATCTATTATGTAATTGATTCTATGTATATTTTTCAATGTATTTGTTAACTTTTTCTTCTATTTCTCATACACTGACATAACATCATTTATAGCTATAGTTCTTGAGTACTTCACAAAATAAGGTGATATCAACTTTAAAACTAAGTTGGTAAATTTTAGGAATTTAAGAACCATTATATGCCTCTCTAAATTTTGAATCTAGATAGGAGTTATTTGTGTGTGTTTTTTTTTTTTTTTTTTTTTGATTTAGTGGTTTATTTTTAATAAATTTTTGAAGTTTAGCTTAATTAAATTAATTAATTAGGATTTTAATTAACCATAGGTAAGTGATTTTGTGATTTTGTGTGATTCTAAGGATATAATTATTATTTTTAGGTTCTTTATTGATTATGAAAGTATTTTGAACTATTTTAATGTGCTTTTATAACTTACATAATTTTTAATTAATTATTTACTCAAAATTTTTTGAGGTACTTAAAAAGGCTTAATCCAGTTGTCAATTTAACTTAAAAAATTTTTATGGTGAGTAGGGAATATTATTAGGTTTGTTCTCTAAAATTTCATCTTGATTGGATTTGTATTTTAAGAGTAATTAAAAATTTTGTTTTTCAATCAAACTCAAATCTCATACCCCTCTCAATTTGGGGTTTGGGGTCCATTGTATTTCTCTCTAGATGTTTTTTTTTTTTGGAAAAATTGAGGGCATTGCCCAATATATTAAATCCAAAAATGTAAAAACTTACATGTGTAAATTAAGAGAAAAGACTAGCAGCAAAAAGACGAAATGGAAAGCAGAATCCATTTCACAACAGACTAACAACAGACTGCAAGAACTGCACTTACAGAAAAACAGAGCGACAGAACAACGTAAACAATTGGAAAAAGAAAAAACAAGAAGATGAGATAGGGACTCAGACCACAAAACGCTAGAAATATCAAGCTAGCAGAACTTCATCAAAGACATTGCTGGAAGAAAATGTGAATCTGCGGTTGCCTTCAAAGCCATCCATTGGAACCACAAAATTCTCTAGATGTTTTTTTATTCATATTTTTTTAATGAATATTTTATTTTTTTATTGTTTTTTTGAAGTTTTGACTATTTTTTGGCAAATTTTAATCTCTAAATTCCCCTAATTTTTTACATATCCCTATCAATAGTTGACAGGGGATGTGGTTTCTGCGTGTCGACACACCATTGGTACACGCGTATCTAGCTTGAGTTGCGATGAATGCGTGATCTTTTTTGTGTTTTTGGCTGTCTGATCAAAGATCATCGGTCCAGATTAAACCTGAATTACTTAAAATTTAAAATAAGATTTTGAAGATCTAATCGTGATCTTTCATCTCAGTCAAGATAAATGATTGGCCTAAAGGTCATCTTTTTCGAGGCAATGAGAGGAGGCAAAATCGTCCCCTTTAGATGTAATTTTTGACGATTTTTGTTGAAAATTAACATATTTTGCATCGAAATTTATGCACAATGTCAGATTTATTTTTTATTTGTGCAAATTTTCAGTGAATTTCTGACAGCTTTTTCATCGCTTAGTTAGATACAAAAATCACTGTGACGAATTATTTGATGGAAAATGTTAGAATTTTTTATGGAAAAAGTTGTTGGAAATTTTTGTAGATTTTCTTACTTCCGATAGCGTTTCTCATATCTTTTTTTTTTTTTGGAAAAGTTTGAGGGCTAGGCCCAATATTCATTCCAAAGTAATAAAGATGTTACAAAAACTTACAGACAGGGGAATAGAAAGAAGAAGAGACACGATAACAAAAGAGAAAGCTGAGCTTACAATTCCTGTGGACTCAAAAGACCTGTAAACATACTAAAACTTTGAAAACAATTTTCCCTGTATTACTCACAAAAGAAGAGGAGAAATAGCAATAAAGAGAGCTACTGGGGGACTCAGACATTCCAAAAGCTGGATTAATCCAGAATCGCCACAATCCAGAGTCAAAATGCATAAGAGGAAAACCTGTGGTTGCCGTCTTAGCCGTCCAGTGGGGTTAGTATAACATAGTACACGGATTGGAAGAGCCCAGGTTGCTGGGAGGCCGTCCAAATCAGGAATCCTTCATTCATAATAAGCTTTAGTCATCATCGTCCACCCTGAACTAGCATATTTGAAGAAGAGACAGGAAGAAGAGAGAGTGCAGCAGTAATCGAATTCAAGGAGGTTTGTTTCTGGACCATTTTGAAATCAAATTAGAAACAAAGTTTGGTCTTGAGTCTTTAGTCTTCCATCGAGATATCTTAGCAGCCACTCTAGTTTGAATCAACTCCACCAAATCTTCATAGGAAGATGAGCAATTTGAGAACAATCTATTATTCCTCTCCCTCCACAAAGAATAAACCAATACAGCAGTAATAAGCCAATGAGTTCTAGTAATCAATTTTTCAGAATAATCCTCAACATTATCCAGAACTTGCTGTAAAGTAGATTGCAAAAGGAAGAAATGTCCATTTGGTAATAGATTTCTAATCAATTTCATAGAAAAGGACATTAAAAAAAAAAAGGTGAGAGTGAGTTTCGTGGATGTTTATGAAATAGGCTTATATATTACCCTCTAGGATTTCAGAGGTTTTAAGGCCTCTTAAGTAAGCCAACCAACAGTATAATGCATAATTAATGGCATTTCCTTTGAACCATATTTCATTGCTCCAGTTTACATTAGGATGAGATTCAAAAACAGCCTCCTTGAATTCTTTGTTAGAAGGGGTCTTGTGATTATGCCACCCAACAGAATCATCTCCATCAAGAATTTGGATGGAGAGAATTATGTTAGAAGTTCTAGGGTATGCATTTATAAAGTTCAGAGGTAAGTTCCATTTCTTATTAGAAATGATAGAACTTAAACCTGCACAAGAAGGAAGACCCATCATCTGAATACCTCTTAATCCCAGCATGCTAGAGAGGGAGGAGCCCTCACACCAAGGATCATAAAATAAAGAAAGTACATTACTACAAATTTGTCTTTAAACCTGAGAGCAACAGCTTTTAATTCTTTCCAAAGGGGTGAAGCTCTAGAGGGAGTGGGATTCCAAATTGATTCATATTTAGCTCTACACCACTTTGCAAAAAGAGATTCACTCAAATGAAATTTCCAAAGTACTTTGAGTTTACTTATCAGATTTAGGGAAGATGCAGAGAGGATACCCGTTCCTCCCTTATCTCTAGGTAGAGTTGTGCGAGCCCATGATATAGTATGAAGCTTCTTTTCTTGCCCTGAATGATAAAAAAAATTAGCAGTGAAAGAGCAAATACGCCTTATAATGCCCTTTGGTATAGCAATCGACCTGAACCAATAGGATAGGTAATTGTTTACAGATGACCTGATCAGCTGATATCTTCCCCCAAGAGAAAGAAACTTACTCTTCCACCCTGCCAACCAAGCTTGAAGTTTGTCAAAGAGAGGATTGAAGAGAGCCGTTTTAATAATTCCTTTTGTGAGAGGAAGGCCAAGGTATTTAAGAGGGAAAGAACCTTGTTTGATGTCGAGCTTGTTTAAGAAGTCCACCATAATCCTGTTACTATTTGAAAAGCAAATGGCAAATTTTTCTTTGTTTATCTCCAATCCCAAGTACTTCTGAAGATGATTGAGATTTTGCTTAAGAGAGTTCAGAGTAGTGTAAGTGACCTCCCCAGAAACCAGGAGATCATCAGCAAATAAGAGGTGTGAAATATTACAATCACCCGTAAAGATAGGATTATACAAATGAAGATCTATATCATTGTTTAGAAGGCAGGAAAATGTGTCCATTGCTATAGTGAACAGATATGGAGAGAGAGGGCAACCTTTCCTTAGCCCATTAGAGGAGGAAAAGTGACCTTTAATACAACCATTCAGCACCATGGAGAAAGGCACATCCATTATACAAGATCCAATCCATTTAGTAAATTTGATAGGGAATCCTTTTGCATGAAGCCTATGTAGTAGAGAATGTCTGTTTACTTTATCAAAAGCCTTTTTAAATCAAATTTTGCTAGGAAGAGATTGCTCTTGGGTGAGGAGAATTGGTTACAAATTTCATAGGCTAAAGCAAGGTTATCAGCTATGTCTCTTCCTTGTATATATGCAGATTGGGCTTTGTTGATGATAAGAGGAAGACATTTCTTAAGCCTTTTTGCAAGGATTTTGGTGATAACCTTATAAAAGGTATTACACAAAGAGATAGGCCTATAATCACCAATCCTATTGGAGTGTTTAACTTTAGGGATGAGTGTTAAGAGGGTATGCTTGAATTGGTTAGGGAGTTTATTGAATATAAAAAAGTGATGCACAGCTTTGAGAAAGGTGTTTTCCGTTATGTCCCAAGTAGATCAAAAGAATTTAGAATTGAAACCATCCGGTCCAGGTGATTTAGTTTCACATCGTTAGCATCCAAAATTTCCGCCCGAATATCTGCCTCCAAATGCCGCTTGAGCGTAATCAATACATTCTTCCACCGGAATGTCCCAAGAGGTAGAGAAAGAGAGTTATGAGCTTAAATAAGTCTAATAATGCTTACGTAACTCATCCGAATGGCTTGTTGATCGATATCGCCATGGTCTGCTTTCTCTAATAAGATTGGCATTTTTCCTTTCTTTAACCGAGCAATATAGATATTGAAGATCATCATCCGAATGTATAAGACAATGTGCTTTAGCTCTTTTTTTTACCCCCATTTTCCTTAATAGTTATCTCGTAGTATCTTTCCTTGGCATCAAGAAGCAAGGACTTAAGGGGTCTTATCAAGCTTAGTATATATATTTGATCTTTCTTCACTAATTCAACTGTGTGTGAGAGATAGAGGTTCCCATGATCTCTTCTTGAGTGCTATTTAACTTGCTTCCAACTTATGTGATAGAACAAAAAGGGGATCCCCATTTGCAAAACTCCCCCAAGCATGCTTAATTATGTCCTGAAAGCCATCGGTCAAGGACCAGTAATTTTTAAAGAGGAATCTATGTGAGGTAGGAATGGGGAATTGAAGGTAAGTAATATGTGGGGAATGATCTGAAGAAAGGGGAGAGGGGACTTTATAGAAAGAGGAGGGAAAAAGATCTAACCAAACAGAATTGCAGAAAATCCTATCCAGTTTAGAAGAGATGGGTTTATTAATTTGCTGATTGGACCAGATAAAGAACAAACCAGAGCTAGGGAGCTCCAACCATTCACAATCATTTATACATTCTTTAAATTCCAAGGAGTTGTTGAGAGATAATGGATTCCCTCCTGCCTTATCTTTACTGAATAGAGGACAGTTGAAATCACCCATAATGATCCAAGGATCAGTTATCCTTGTAGCTAGCTCTTTGAGTGTGTTCCATAGATGAGTCCTGATTTTTGCATCATTATCAGCATAAATACAAGTCAAAAGAAAAGGATGATTACCCGGAGCTATGATCCTTCCATGAATAAGTTGATGATCCTTTAGAATAGGATTAAAGGTCAATTTAGCAGAGCACCATTTAATCCAAATAAGCACCATTAGAAAAGTGTTCCGTGGGAACATAGAAAAGTTGTGAAGAGAGTGTGGTAGAGATGAATTTCCAAAGAAGAGATCCAATTGGTAATCCTTAATGATTTTACAATGACCTAAAGACCCTGCATTCCAAAGACCCCTTCATGGTCATTAGTAGATGAAGTGGAGGAGGGCTTCTTGCCCTTCTTTTTGTTTCCTTTATGAGTAGAAGGAGATGGGTTAGAAGATGGTTTGGAGTTACCCCCATCAATGTTTGTCTTAGCAGGTGATTGAGGAAGCTTTGTTGAGCTAAATTTAGAGAGATGTTGCCCATCGTGATTACCGTAGCTCCCGTTGTTCAGATCATTGAGATCATTGAGACTAGTATTGTTTTGATCCGGCTCGATTTGAGTAACAAGTAGAGCTAAAGCTTCCTCAGTCTCTACCGGTTCCTCTAAGGGGGGAGAAAGAATAGGTGTTTGATTGAGGTCATTGATGGCTACACTTGGATTACTTTAAGGAATATGATCTTCAACATTAGCTTCCATACCCGATTCCTTTGCGACTGAGGGTATGAGGGATATATCTCTCTGTGGAGATTCTCTCAGCTCTGTTGGATTAGCCTGAGGAGTTTGTCCCACTCCTCTTGGAGGAGCTCGGCTTCGACTTCTTCCTCAATTTTGGACACGGTTAGTTGGGTTTAGAGGGCAGGTATTACCGTCATGAGAGAAGGTATTGCATTTTGTACATGCTGTTGGCTTCCAATCGTAGATAATGTTTTGATTGAATTTCAATCCGTTTAGATTGATTGGGATCGAATCAGGTAGGAGAGTAGTGGTAGTAATCACATCCCGCAAACGTGATTCTTGATTTAGAAGCAGTGAGATTGTCCACAGCTAAGGGAATACCGATCTTGCTTGCGACTTTCGAGAATCCGCTGCTTCCCAAAGAACATAGAGGGAGTAGTTTCACCCAAATTGGAAGCTCAGTTATTTGTTCCTTGGAGGGACGAAAGTTCCACACCCATTTCTGAAACACGAAGGGGCGGCCATTTAAGAAACAGAGACCATTGTTCCATACCAGGTTATAATCCTCCAAACATGAGAATTTGAACAAGAAAAAATCTCCTTCAAGAGTCAGAAGGTCCAGATTGCCTTTGAAGATCCATCTCTTTTGATAAGCCAACAGGCATGACCATGGAAAGACTCCATTCTTTCGACCATAAAGCTCTTCCTAGAAAAGAGACCTCCTGAAGTCGAATGTAAGAAAGGGGTATTTCAAGCTCACATTATGGGCTAATAGCAAATCTTTCCAAAGATGTGGTTTTGGAGGAGGGAATGAGGGTGAGAAGGGGCATAGAGAGAAGGGAAAGCAGAGCCAGAGAGGGCTCCCGGATCCATCGTGAAAACCAAAAGGAACCTCGAGGTCGTGAGAAGAGGTGAAGATGATAGAGGTAAGGGGAGGGAAAGAAGAAAAAGGGAAAGAACAAACAAAAGGAGAGCGGCGCCAACCCTAGAAACATCCCAGAGCTAGAAGACTTAGAAATCACTATGTCATGACAAAGATTTGGTCGGAAATCAGTCGAAAATGATTTCAAACGGAATTTCTTATTATCAAAATCCAAGTCCATTAAAAAAATTTTCCGACAAAATAAATTTTTTCGGTAATCTGTTGGTAGCCACTTTTATCGAATGTTACATTTCCAACCAAAAAATTCCTTTAGAAATAGTTGATTTCCCTGTAGTGATAATTTTCTTGTAATGTTATTAAGTTGTATAAATTATCCCTAACTCCTTACTTTATCTTTTTTTTTTGAAAAAGTTGAGGGCAATAGCCCAATATCATTCCAAAAAGTGTTTTTTACAAATGATCAAGTATGATGAAAGGACACGCGAAGGTCAAGGAGGCAGGCCAAGGAAAAACTATGATAGTAGCACTTAACAAAAGTTTAAAAAAAATGGACTCAGATCACAAAATTATACAAAATACTCCCAAAAGGATGAAGGATGAAGTTGACATCTACCATTCATCGGTCGAATTGCCCTCCGTAAGTATTAGGACGACCATAAGCAAAAGAGGCTTGATAGAGCACACCATAGCAAAAGTAATTCTTGGTTTCAATCCACCATCCAAAATGAATGGTAAAGGTCTATTTGTAAGCACATTCCAAAGAAAGGCTTCCTTAATCATCATCGTCCACCAAAACCAAAACCAAGTGGAGCAAGAAAAAATAGAAATAGCCAACAAAAGCCTTGAAAAATTTCAGCTAGGAGTTGCATGAGACTCTCTTCGGGTAAGCACCCCATTAAATATAGATAATTAACATCGCCAAAGAAGAAGAAAAACAGAGTTTAAACTTCCGATTCCTCCATCTATGCAAGAAGTGTCTCCTCACTGATCTTTAAACACCCATCTTCCGAGCTTAAAATGATAGTTTTAATATGATTGCTCAACCAAAGAATGATTTATGAAATCAAGAGTTCTTTCTCTCCATAAAGTATATAAAGAATGAAGATAAGAAAACAAAGTCTAGCAATAATCTTATTCTCCATGTTGCTAATTTCACTCAACAATTGAGGTAAAGTAGTAGGCATCAATAATACATTTCCAATAGAAGATTCCACACTATAGACATAGATATTGGGCAGAAGAAGAGGTGGGAGTGAGACTGAGGTAAGTTTACAAAGATAGCAAATGTGAGTAATGCCCAATCTTGCCTAAACCGATCCGATATTTTAAGCCCATTTAAAAAGCCAACCAAAATATAAAGCATAATTGATAGCAAACCCTTAAACCATATATGTTTAGACCAACTTACTTTAGGACAATGCTCAAACAATGATTGAATAATAATTTTTGAAGAAAAAAGTTAATTATCCCATAAAATCGCATGATAATCCATCTTTCCGTAAAAAAGTAGAAAATATAGAAACCGAGTGCAATCCTTCAAGTCCCTCCAAAGACAAAAAATAAAGAATTAAGTCTAGCATAAATTGGTTGGCCAAAATATATAAAGCATTCTTCTCCCATAATGTTAAAAGAGATAATCGTTGCACCAAGGGTCGAAAATAAAGAGAGTGTAAAGAATTTTTTCTCCCAAGATAGAGATTTTTTCTAAATTTAGGCAAGAAGCTTTAGTTCTCTCCATAATGGTGACATACGCATGGCATAGTTATACCAAGGAGATATGTATTTATTTTTGCACCAACCTGCAAATTGAGATGTGTTGTTGAGAATCCTCCAAAGGCATTTAAGCTCCATATTAAGAAATGAGAGGAGACCTGCCTCCCCTATCCCTAGGAAGGGTAGTATTAGACCAAGATATAAGATGTAGTTTGTCCTTCTCCATTATGATAGAAAAATTTGACATAATAGATATTTTTTTAAGGATGCATTTTGGAATTGATATAGACCTCAACTCAAAGAAGATTATTAATTGTGTCAAGTAATTGATATCACACCAATGGATAAAAGTTTGGATTTCCATCCGGTAAGCCAATTCGAATTTTTTCCAAAAGGGTAGCAAAATGTTGTGCTTTCAAAGAGCCAGCAATAATAGGTATGCCAAGATATTTAAAAGAAAATTGACCCATACTTTATCTTAGATGTGCATTGGGAGAAGTGAATTGATCGATTAAATGCAAATAAGACTCTTTTGTTGGTCAACAAACTAATCCACCACATAATTCTTATGTATTTTCATATGTAATATTTAAACATTAAAATTTACTTATATAATATCCAAATTCTTAATGTCACATTAAAACTATCACTAATATTAGTTTTTTTTTAAGTGAAGCATACCTTTTAAACATATATTTTGATTTGATTATGACACTAAAAACACTGTCTTTGCGGGTCTCAAGTCCTGAATGTAAAAGTGGAGGGTTTTAGGTAATCGACAACCAATGTAAATCTTGCCAAAATAATCATAACATGAATCCTTTAAAACATTGAAGGCGTCCTTGGAAGCTTGCAGACCGTATGACAATACAATGAAAAGTGTTTGAGGGTCGTTACATCGGTGCCCGGGTGCAGTGTTAAATAAGCAAGAGTTCTCACATTTTGGATGGATGCAAGCAAAGAAACTTAGTCTATGAAACTAGAATTAGGTTAGGAACTTAGAATGTAGGTACTTTTATAAGTAAATTAATGAAATTAATAGATATTATGGTTCATATGAAAATAAATATTTTATGTGTTTAAGAAATTAAATAAATGAGTTGAGGAGAAGGCTAAGGAGATTAATAGTTTAGGTTTTAAATTTTGGTATTCAGGTTTTAGTCGAAATAGAAATGATAAAGGTATGATTGTAGATAAAAATTTGAAAGATAATGTTATAAATATTAATAGAATTAGAGATAAATTATAACTTTAAAGATTATTATACTAAGATTATCAATGTTATAAGTATTTATGCTCCTTAAGTAGGCTTAGATGTAGGCTCAAATGAAAAAAATTGTAATGACTTAGAAGGATTAAGACAAAAGATATCTCATGAAGAAAATATATTTATTGAAGGAGATTTAAATGGACATGTTGGTAGAGTGGTAAAAAATTTTAAAAGTATTCATGGTGGCTATAGATTTGGAGTGACTGCTGAAGAATGTAGGACAATATTAGATTTTTCTTGAGCTTATAATTTTGTAGTTGCTAATAATTTATTTAAGAAAATAGATAATCATTTTATAACTTATAAGAATGGATCGAGTAAAATATAGATTAATTATTTTCTGATAAAAAAAATCATTTAGATTATAGAGATTGTAATGTCATTATGTGTGAAAGTTAAGTATCCAGCATTGATTATTAATTTTAGATTTTAATAAGAAGGATTAGAAGATGAAAAATAAATTGAATTATTATCCTAGGATTAGATGAGTGCATTTAATAAACATTATAAGTGCTTAGAATTTGAGATATTCATAAAGCTAATGTTATATGAAAAAAGTAGTAAATGAAATTAAGCAAGTTGCATAAAATGTGCTTGGAGAATCAAAAGAAAAAAGTTTTTTTAGTAAAAATAATAGTTGGTGATAGAGTCAAAATGCACAAGAAAATATAAGAAATAAGAAGCTTTATTACTCATATAATTATGAAAGATATAAAGTGACCCATAGAAATTCTAAGAAAGTAATATGTGATATAAAAAATTTAACATTTAGTGATTTATGCAATAGATTAGATACCAAAGAAGCTAAAAGATGTATGTATATGTTAGTCAAGCAAAGAAATAGGAAAGGTAAATATTTTGTTCAAGTGAGGTGTATTAAGAATGAAAATCATAAACTACTTTTCTTAGAAAATGATATTAAAAATAGGTGGATGAGTTATTTTGATAAACTTTTCAATGAAGGATATGAGAATACGATTGATTTTAGCAACCTTCGTATCCAAAACATAAATAGAGAATTTTTATTTTATCGTTGTATTAGTAAGTTTGAAGTTGAAGAAGTTTTAAAGAAAATAAATTGTGAAAAAAATAATAGGACTTGATAATATTCTAATAGAAATGTGAAAATTTTTAAGAGATCAAGGAATTTTATAGCTTACGAATCTTTTCAATGTTATTTTAAAAGCTAAAAAGATGTCAGATGAGTGGAGGAAGAATTTGTTGGTTCCTATATTTAAGAATAATAGCGATGCACATGAGTGTTCAAATTATAAAGGAATTAAGTTAATGTGACATACATTAAAATTATCGGAGGGAGTAATTATGCATAGATTATTATGTGATACAAAAATTTTTCAAAATCAGTTTGGTTTTATGTCGGATATGTTGGCTTCAAAAATTTGACACTGATCTCTTCATGAAGAGATTGGATTATAAATGTCGATGAAATTTTCAAAAGACAGATAGAATAATAGATAAGACACTACTCAGACATTTTTCTCTCAGTTTATGAGAATTTTAGATCTTGTTCTGGGTTTTCTATAGGCGCAAGTACCAATAGTTAATTACCCCTCCCAATACTGAGAAAGCACTTTTGATTAAGGCTAGTTGATGAGTCGCTAAATGCAAGCGTGTAGTAGTAGTGAGTAGAGTTTGAAATTTATGAGATTTATTATTTCAATTTAAATCTTGTGTTTGGGGGAATGACGTGCCTGATCAAGATCCTATGATTTCGTCACCCCGGGCTGTCATGGTCTCCAGTCCATTTAATTAGAGGAGATAGTCGACCTAACTTGGCCAAAGGATCCTTGTCAGCAACCATGAGTTACGTCGTCCAATCTATCATTGTAGACCTGGGGTGGAGTTTGTCTGAGGGGATAAATATAAGTCAACGTTAGCTAACAGAGAATTTTTGGCTCAATTAAATATATTATATAATTCACATCTCAAAGAGCAAAGTCATTGGGGAACATATGGCTGACCAATTTAATTAATAGTCATTTTGCTAACCACCTATAAAGGGCTTTGGTCATAACTGTAATTTATGTGATACCATTTGGCAGCAAAACCATGCGGATAGAGGACACGGGTTATGTTCTTACTGGCTTAAGATTATTTGAGTGTAAAAATAGTTATGTGTTTGATTTTACTTAGCTCTTTGTGAGCAAAAGTTTTTTAAAATTTGTTACCTTCACAAATAGTTGTAGATAGGTGGATGGATTTAGCTTTAAATTTAAATAATTAATTGTATTTTATTTATATTTAATTTATATATTTTAGTTTAAATATTTGATCATTTTATAATTGATTTAGATTTAAGTATGTAATGATTTGACATTAGGATTTAATAATTTCTTATTTTGGAAACCCCTTCAGAAATATTCAGTCAACACGGCCATCATCGAGGTAGATCTTGTCAACTCTGCTTATTTTTTTGCAGATAATCAGGTCTAGATTTCTATTGAATTTGACATTTATTTGAAGATTCATTATCCTAAAATATTTGTCAACTTTAGCTTGAACATAGAGGATTAGACTTAGGATCGTGCATTCTTTAAAATTTTACTTCAATATCTATCATCCTTCAAACCTTGTCGACTCTAGGTTGAGTATAGAGGATTGAATTTGAGACTTTCATCTTGAGAGTTTCGGCTTGAGAAGTTTCATAAACTTATTTTTGTAACATGACAAAATTAGCTTCTCAAATATTTAATTAAGTTCAGATATTTATATCTATATTATTAGATTTTTTAAGTTTGGTTAATTAAATCCATTCTTAAGACCCAGCAGAGGTATCAACCCATGTAGCATCCTCAGATACAAAATTTAAATTTTTGACATGTGTTGGGGGTCATGCATGTGATGAATTGGTTTTTGGGTGGTTATATGTATTTGTTCATTCATTTTGCATACAACTTGCACATTTCTCTAAGTGTTCAATCTAACGAATACTTCAACATACATAGAAATATATGTTCTTTTAAAATGATGTATGAGTATTAGAATATCTAAATTAAAGTAGTTGTATTTGATATGACGAACATGTCAAATTACAAGTATGAATTTTTAGTACCCAAAATTATAAATCAAGTGTAGATCTGTTTTATGAAATATGAGTTTGATTCTCTCTAATACTCATCATAAACCAAGCATGTATATGATCTAAAGGATGCAAGTTTGATTCTTTCAAAACTTGTCATAAATCAAGTGTATATCCATTCTAAATGACGTAAGCTTGGTTCTTTCAAACACTTATCATTAATCAAGTGTGTAGTTATTTTTGAAAGATATGAATTTGATTCTCTCAAACACTTATTATAAATCAAATGTGTATCTGTTTGTTTTGATTAAAATATAAGCTTGATCCTTCCAATATTTGCCATAAAGCAAGTGTGATATTATCTTATAGAAATCTGATCTTTCAAATACATTTCATAGACCAAGTGTAGATCTATATGATAAAGTACTATGCCATTAGACATATACAAAGCTCACTTCATTTAAACATTTATATATGATATAGTATAACCAAATATATAACTTTCCACAACACATGTAGACATTCCCATTTAACATTATTTGACTTAAAAATTCACATAAGTCTCAAGCTAATAAGAATGATGTTTTACTTTGGGACATACATTATAAAATCCTTCCATTCAAATGTATAGATATACATGTGGTGTTTATTTTTGAGATGTGGGATACCACGCAGATCTTAGGAGGTACTTATTAAAATGATCAAGTACGATATTAAAGAATGGTGTACTATCTCTAAAAATAGAAATCACCACCCTATAATTGACCTAATCAACTAATAAGGACTCCTAATACATGATGGGTCTTCGAATATACCAGAGATCTTTCCCTTACTTTACATGGAAAAGTAAAGTAGGGTTTATTTTAAGTCGAATGCATTAAGTTTCGTATGGAGGCAAGCCCCCGTAGTTAATTACATCCTAAAGAATGGAATTTCTTAAGAATACTCTCGATTAATGTAGACAATTAGGTTCTCCAAAGATTTCATGGTTAAGACTATCAATTGATTAGTTATTTTAGAAAATCAAATGGGATAGATCAAGGAGAAGACTTATTTTTTGAATTCAAAGGGAGAAAGTAAGAAATGCTCATGATACTAGGAAGCCTAGTAAGCATTTTAATCTACCCTATAATTAAGCTTTATATTTTTTTAAAATTGAAGAGAGTTAATTATTTGATTTGACATTTTATTAGATTGCTAGGGCTTATAATTCCAGGACATAAGATTATGAAAATGCCTAAGAGGTGATGATTTATGCTTGTAGCTCGCAAAGGGAAACAACAGTCTTAGATCCTAAATCTAGGGAGCTTTTGTGAGGGCCAAAGAACGACCTAAATCTAAGAAAAAAAATGGGTCTATGGTGTACCTCCACAAGAGAGAATAAATCACCCAACTGCTGGACTTATTACTGCTTGGAGTGGCAGCCAGCTAACTTCTCCCATGCTTTAAATCCATGTAGGCAAGTCTTATGCTTTGCAAGATAGTTAGGCTATTATTTATTCAGAAAGAAGACTAAGTCCTTAAACTCACTCTCTAAGAGACTAGAGCATGAGTGGTATGAATTGATGACTTAATATAATGCAAATTTTATCAAATTATTCGATTCTTTTGAACTCTTGGCACAAGCTATGGGATTTTGTATGCCTAAATGCATGAGAACTTGATTATGAGCCAAATCAAGAGAGAAAGGGGTGTTCTTCTATCAAAGGCTCTCACGGGTTAAGCCTTCATTCTCTAGTAAAGATGAAAGCCCCCTCTTAATAAGAGTGGAATAATATGACATGCATGATATTATACATTCATTCATCCAGCTAAGGGGTTGCTAAAAATTTTATTATCTTGATTCAATTCCTAGGCTTTTATGTGAGGTTATGAGTTATTTTAAAATTTTAGTTATAATTGATAATTGGGTAGAAAAATTAATTTCATCTTAAGAGCCTACCACATCCAAGCTACACATTCAAGCATCAATCATAAAGAAACTATGAAAAGTATGTTATTCTAATGCGCAATCTAAACACAACATCAAATAATTTTGTAGACTATCATAAAAGAATAAAAGCAATGGTTCTCATACACCCGAAAAGAGAAAATATGGGTAAGCTCACCTTATACAACTGGATTACAAAAAAAAATAATACATGCTATGGGGGTCTTCTTTTCTTCATTTTTTTTCTTCTCTTTCTTTTGATTTGATTTGCTCCAAAGGTATCATAGGGCACCCCAAGGACTAAGCCTTATGGCCACTGCTCATCCTAATCTCCCATAATACTAATCCTAATTCTTAATATAAAATTACATCAAAAATAGGTAAGTAAATCTAGCTATACTTGTAAAACAAATGTCAGCTAAACACACCATACAACCCAAGCAGTTATATGAATAATTTAGACTTAGCACCCCATACACAGGTAATCAAACTCACTTGTCCTAACATGAGTTATGCTTAGGGCTAAGAAACTTGCACACCAAATGCATTTATATTTTTATTACAGCGACCCCTTAAGCATAACCCCCTACAAAAATATGATTAGATTAATAACGAACTAACATCCAGTCTACGAAACATATACCCTAACATCCAGTCTAAAATATTACATCACAAAACAAAATACAACATCATACATACAAAGCCCTAACTTAGCACTAGAAGTGGTGACTTAGTATTCTAATGTGTGTGCTTAAGGCTTGTGTGCCAAGAATTTACTAGGCTTCTTTAGTTTAAGTTTCAATTTGGAGTTTGAATTTTGTTTAAATTTTACCTTTGGGTGATTTCAATTTAAATGATTTAATGATTTATTTTTCATTTTTATTTCACTTTTATTTGGTTAAAGTGATGTTTAAGTTTTCAAGAATAAAGAGTAGAATGAATTCCATTTGTAGACAGAACTCACCCTATTCTACATACTAGCTCCTAAAGAGTCTAGCTAAGGTCCTTAAGTATCTTAATCAGCCCATTTGAATTTGTGTAACTCATTTGATTTAATTTATTTGATTTGATTTAGAATTTAAAATTTGAGTTTGTTTAAGCTTCATGTATTTGATTGATTAATTTTGGATTAAATGTGTTGATTTAATTACATATTGATAATTCAATATTTTTAATATCTAATGAAGTTTAAGTTTGTTTAACTTCATGTATTTTTTGATTAATTAATTTTAGATTAGATCTTTTTTAATTAAATCTTGATAATTTAATATCCTTGATCTTTAATGAAGTTTAAGTTTATTTAAATTCATCATTAATTTTAAATTAGATGTTTTGGTTTACTTAAATCTTGATAATTCAATATCATTTTAAATTAATATCTAATTATTTTCTTTGATTATGGTTATGTGACTTAACTTTATGTTTATTTGATTTGATTATGGTTCATTCATTTGTATTTTGATATTAGATTAATTGAGATTTTATTTTGATTTTAATTGAGTTTGATTCCTTGTAATTAGGATTTTATCTTTAATCTCATCCATTTGTCATGTTTATCAAAGTTTGGTTTGCATTTTGATTTCATACATTGGATAGTTAATTAGTTTATCTTATTTAAGTAGGTTGAATGAGATTTGATTTGATTGCATATTAAATTGATGAGAGTCTTTCTTAATTTAATTTAATTTGATTTAATTTGATTTGATTAGCTTTATTAGTCTATGGGTTTGCTTAGGTTCAATATGATTATGTAATTAGTTTAATTAAGAAGTGTATTTATGTTAATTATAAATATTGATTATGTTCAAATTTATGTTTAATTAAGCTTAAGTTTAATATGATTAATTTGATTAACTTAATTATTTTGTTAAGAGGTATGATCAATTATTAAATTAAGTAAAGATTTGTTTAATTTTTTAAATTTGATTTCATATTTGTTTAGGTTAATGATGTAATTAATGACTTAATGATTTAAGTTTAAATTTAGGTTTTGATTAGTATTTAATTGCATTTTGATTATGTTCAAATTTATGTTTAATTAAGCTTAAGTTTAATATGATTACTTTGATTAACTTAATTAGCTTGTTTAAGAGGCAATTATTAAATTAAGTAAAGATTTGTTTAATTTTTTAAATATGATTTCATATTTGTTTAGGTTAATGATGTAATTAATGACTTAATGATTTAAGTTTAAATTAATAATTGAGTGGCATTTAATTACATTTAAGTTTGATTAAGTTTATGTTTAATATGATTAATTTGATTGAATTTAATTAGTTTTAAGATGTGATCAAATTATTAGTATTAATTAAGTGTTTGATTTGAATTAATTTTAATCGATTTTATAAAGTCAATTTAGTTTATTAATTGTTGGATTAATTTATTAAGTTTGCATTAATTAGGTGTTTATTCAATTAAATTAGCTTAAGGGTAATTAGTTTAATTAAGTGTGTTAAAATTATTAAAATTAAATAAAGATTTCTTTAATTCTTAATGATGTAATTAATGACTTAATGATTTAGATTTAATTTAGGCTTTGATTAGCAGTTAATTGCATTTTGATTATATTTCATTAAGCTTAGGTTTAATATGATTAATTTGATTAACTTAATTAGTTTACTTGAGGGGTGATTAATTAAAATTTAATTAGGGTTTGATTTAAGCTTAATTTTAGAGTTAGCTTTAATGTAACTTATTTAAATTAATTTGATTAATTAATATGATGGATTAATTCATTAAGTTTGCATTAATTAGATGTTTGATTAATTAAGTTTGAAAAGATAAATTTTAAATCATTAGATTAATTAAGGTTTGTTTAATTAGAGATAATGACTTAATTTCACATGTGAGTGATTTGATTTAGAAGTGTTTTACTTAAGTTTGAATTGATTACAGGATTATTGTTATCACCATCATTGTTATTAAGTGAATTAATTGTTTATTCCTTTCAATTAAGTTAGATTATTTATGATTAAAGTTTTAATTGATTGATTCATTTATTATGTTTGTTTGATTTCATTAACATGTTTGATTTAGTTATTAGGTTGAAATATTTAATGATTAATTAATTATCTTATTCCAAATGGATGTGATTTAATCATATGTTAATTAAGTTTACTTTAACTTTATTTGGTTTAATTCAATTTGTATTAATGATTATGTTGAATTGGTTTATTAATCAATTTAATTTTTTTAGTTTATTTAATGATTAATTAGTTTCAGTTTATTTATACTCATTAAGGAGTTTCATATGATTAAGATTCCATGCTTAGTATAGTTATACTAGTTTGACCATTGTTAAGTTTCCTAGATTTGTTTAATTTTAAGTTTGGTTTAAGATTTTATCATTTAATTAAGTTTTATTAACTTAAATAGGTTTAATCATATTTAATTTAATTTCTAAGGATGATATTTTGATTTGAGGTTTGATTAATGATTGCTTAAGTGTTATTTCATTTTTGATTTTGATTTGATATTTAAATTATTTTTAGATTATGTTTTAATTAACTCCTTAATTGATTAAACTTTAATCTTAAGTATTTTTTTGGGGTTCATTAGGATTCAAAAACTCACATTATTTTCTTAAGAGTCCTAGATGTCAATTGAAGTGATTTAAGCTATTTTGAAGATTTTTGTAAATTTTTAAATTTTTAATTAATTTAATTTATAAAATGGATAATGTAAACTTCAAAATTTAATTTCTCCTAATCAAGAAGTCCACACTTAAAATTTTTATGCTATGTGTGTTTTAACTTTAGTTTCAATCCCTAAAAATTTTAACTTAATCTGATATATATTTTTGGTTTACTTAATAAAATTTTATTTTCATTAAAACTCAAATTAAGCTCAACATACTCTGTAAAATTTGGGGAATTTGAGTATGTTGGATTTCTCTCGGAAAGACGAATCCAACAAGCTCTTATTTGTAATTTTTGATTAAGTATTTTATTTTCTATGAATTTTTGAAGTTTTAGGTGATTTAAATTAATTTATTAAATCAGAAAAATCCGCACAGTGCTGATGTAAGCCATTTGGGCGGAAGATAACGGCTCGGAGAGTTTCACCAGGATGATCCGATCGTAGATCGGATGGTCCAGATCAAATCACTGATCCGAGGCGGGAACCATGCGCTGACGAGCCGATCGCGCAACCGCGGGATCGGATCAATCTAGCTCAAGATCCGGCTTAAGATCGTGATCCATGTGAGATCTTGCAAACCACAGGATCGGATGACGATTGTAGCCCTGTCAGCGATGAACAGTAAAAATATTTTTTAAAAAAAAGGAAAATTGAGATTTCTAAGTGAAAACTTGTCCGAATGGACCTATTTTTGTGTCAATTCACATCAAAAAAATTTTATTTTCTAATTGGGATGATTTAAAAAATGCTGGATTATCTAGGGAAATTCTAAATCAGAAAATTAACACAAAATCGAAATCCTAAGGCCATAAAGTTTGGCAAAATTTACCTTGTTGAGGATGTTTTTATGGTGAAGATCCGCAAAACTCTAGGTATATGAGAAAGCTTTAGAATGATTTTTAATCTTTGCCTCCTTTTAGAATGTCATCTTCTCCAATGTTCACCGTCGTCTCACCGGGAAAGCTTTTATTTATATTTTTGAGCTCAAAAAAGGTTCAAAGTGGTGGGGGATGGGTTCCATTTTTACTTTGGGGAGCTCTTGGGGGCTAAATAGTGGTGGGAGGAAGAAGGGTGAAGCCTCATTTCCCCTCCTTTTATAATGGCAAAAAATCTACCCTTTTTTGAATTTTTTGGCTCCAAAATATTATCATCTTGCTTGGGATGGTTGGGATGGATGATGGATTGATTGAGGACTTTGGATTTTTACCCAAAGTCCTCTCTTCTGTCATATGATCTATTCAATACAAATGTTGGGGAGGAGTTAAGTGCGTGATGGGGAAGAATTAAATGAGGTTGGGTGAAATTCTATGTGGGGGGAGGATCCATGAGGGATTTAAATGAGTTGGGTTGATTTTTGACTGAACCCAAATGGGTTTGGGTCAGGTTTGATCAGTTCCCAATGGGTCATGGCTTGATTTCAAGTTTTTTGGCTCAATTTGGGTCATATGGGTCATATTGGGTCAAATTGACTAATTTGACCAATATTGGCCAAATTGGCTTTGGTTATTGGTTGATTCATGTTCAATTGGCTAATTGAAGAAGAATGTCATCTTTGGTTTGAATTAATTTGGATTTAATTTGGATTTTTCCAAAATGACCCTTTAGGCCAATTTATTGGGTCAAGTTGGTCAATTGGTTAAATTATATGGCTTTGTTCAAATTAATTTGGATTGAACTTGCGTTTGCAATCATTTTGAGTTAGATGATTTGACCCAATTTGGTCCTTTAGGTGGGTCAACTCAAATCCAATTGGGCTTGGTTTAAATTGGTGATCAAGTCATATTTAAATATTGATTTTGGGTTGATTCAAATTATTTGTTTCAATCAATTTGGTGTGATGAGTCATTGGGCTAAGGGTTGACTTGGTCAAATGACTAAATTGACTTGTTTGATCCAATTGATCATCATAGGGTGATCAACAATCATGGTGGAAGGTTTTGGTGAGCTTGGTTCAATCCAATTTGGGTTGGATTGAAAGTTGGCTCAAATGGGTCCTTTAGGTCACTTTGGGTCAAGTGGACCTAAGTGGGTCAATTGATTTGGTTTTGGTTTGATTCGAGTTTAGTTGAACTTATATATGACAGATTGAAATATAAATTCAACGCCAATCAATTTATAGTCTAAGGATTTTGGCTCATTTGAAATTTTTAAGTCAAAAGGGCTAGGTTTTGACTTGGTTGGTTTTGATTTGATTTGATGATTGTAGGTCTATTTATATTTAGGTAGATAATTGAATGAATGATTGATTCAAGAGAAAATTCATTAGTTTTGACTTGATCTAGATAGAATTTGGCTAAGTCCAAAGAATTGACATAAAGGGTTTAGATTGAGTTTGGATTTGATTTTAGATATAATTTTGGTCATTTGAATTTGGATTTCATTTATATTTGTGAATATAAATGAAGGAATAATTGATTTATAAAGAGATAAATTGAGTTTGATTTGATCTAAGGGAGTTTTTTCTAAGCTTATGAATGTGATTCATATACCTTAGGAAGGGTCTTAGGATTTGAATTTGATTTTGAATTTCAATCATTTGGAGTCAAATTTTGAAATTAAATTTGGAATTTGAATTTGAATTTTAGATTTAGTTTGAGGATTGAATATGGGTTTGATTTAAGAAAGTGTATCTAGATTGGGTTTAGGCTATAGGATAGGTAATTTCCTTAAGCCCTAAGGCATCTAATCTTATGATTAACACTTCTAAGTCTAAGTTTAGGTTCACCTAATCACTAGTGTCTTATGACTAATGAGTTCTTAGTGAAGAGTCCAAATTCTAAGGAAAGGTAAGAAGAGCTCAACAAAAGTGAGGTCATGGTGAACCAAGGCACACGCAGTGTGGATTGATAAATGACCAACAATATCCAGAAGATTGCAACAAACAACGAAAGTGAACTATACCTAGACCTGAAAGGTAGATATAATCATGATCTTAGTGTAATGTAGCTCTCTTTATGATAAGGTCATAAGAGAGAAAAAAAGTATCTATTGGGAATTGAGTACATGAACCTTCCTCTAAGGAAACAGGTTTAAGCTATCCACTAGGGATATGAATCTGAGTTTGATTATGAGTATGATTTGTTTGGGTGTATATCTACTGGGGATAAGAAATTATAATCCGATGGGGGTCAAGATAGAATTGATTTTAATTTATTTTATTCTAATTTATGTGGAGGCATATCCGCTAGGGATATGTGTTGATGTTAGGGATTATGTGAACCTTCCACTGGGAAGTGAGCCACGGGATAAGAACTTGATTAGATTTTTATGATTTATTTGATTGGACTCCAGTAGGGAGGTTAGTTTAATTTGTTATAGCTCCACTGGGAGAAGGGTTCTAGATTGAGGGCATATTCATCGAGGATGTACACTCGGTTAAATTTATTTGATTTAGATCTAAGCTCTACTAGGGAGGCCAATTTGATATGTGCCTCGCTGGAGAGAAATTTGGTTTGTTCGATATGTTTATTTTGACTACACTAGGGAGGCTGGTTTTAAATTTATTTTATTATGGACCCTATCAGTGTGCGATGGACCACACTAAGAAGGAGCCAGGGGGCTTTGGCCTGTCTTAGATTTATAAGTCTAAAGGGGTAGTCTACCTACCATAAGGTAGGACTATCTCAAGTTATCTTTTGGTGTGCAACAACTGTACTAGGAAGAAAGCATAGCAGACATACATCTTCCAAAGTAGCGATCAGCTATTGGGGTAATCTGTCGATGGAAAAATAGATCAATCCTGACCCAGGGCGACTATTGAGTGAGCACTGCTGGGGGTATTACCTCAACTCAAGAGTAGTCCTGATGATTAATTTGATTTGCTTTGATTTAATTTAATTTTTGTGTGTTATATTATGGACCTGGTGTGCGATGGACTCAGAGAAGGGGCCGGCCTCGACTCCTGATTTACAATCCAAAGGAGTCTACCACAAGGTAGGACTATCCCCAAGGTTTCCTTTCTGTAATGACTATTAGAAGAAAGCAGACTTACATCTTTCAAAGTAGGATCCTTGGGGTGATTCATTGATGGTGCATCAATCGAGGGATACCAAAGTGAGCATCATTGGGGGTCTTACCTCAACTCAAGAGTAGTCCTGATGATTAATTTGATTTAATTTGGTGTGTTATATTATTGACCCTATTGGCGTGTCATGGACTCACTGAGAAGGCTGTCGCCTGACCTCTCAAATTTACAAATCCAAAGGGGTAGTCTCAGGTAGGACTATCCACCTAAGGGATGCTTTGGGTGTGCAACGAACTACTAAAGAGCGTGACTTACATCTTCCAAAGTAGATCACCATTGGGATGATTTGATGGTAATAGATCAACTTTAGGCAACCATTTGAGCCGCCAGGGACTCTATATCAACTCAAGAATAGCTAATTAATTTAAATTTAGATGGACCATGCAATGGATCTAAGAAGGAGCTAATATCGCCTTGACATATCTTAATTTTACAAATCCAAAGGGTACTAGCCATAGGTAGAACCAACTAACTAAGGGTGTCTTTTGCAACGAATACTAGAAGAAAGCAAACTTACATCTTCAAAGTAAGGATCAATAATCATGGTAAAATGATCAATCCCAACCTAGGGCAACTATTCAAGCGAATGCCACTGTGGACTCATATCGACTCAAGAATAGTCAAAATTAATATAATTTTAGATGGACCATGTCGATGGAGCGAATGGATCTACTAATAATATCGCCTAGACCTATCTTAGTTTTACAAATCCAAAGGGATAGTCTACTAGCCATTAGGTAGAAGTAACCAACCTAAGGGGTGCCTTTCAGTTTGCAATGGTCAAGTTTGGAAGAAAGTGTAGGGACTCACATCTTCCTAACAAGGAACAACTGGGGTGATCAGTCGCTTGTGCAATAAATTAGGTCCGACCTAGGGCTACCCATCGGTTTGCAATGATCGTGCTGGAAAGAATGCATAATAGGATTATATCTTTCAAAGCAAAGATGACCGCCAGGGTAACTCGTTGGTTGCACAACAAGTTGAACTCTACCTGAGGGTGACTATCGAGAGAGTGCTAACCCAGGGACTTATCTCAACTTAAAGTAGTGAGGCAATTCCTATAGGGAGTTTTGATGACACTGCCCTAAAGATAGGATACCTGCTTGGGAAAGGGACCACTAGGGGCTTGAATTCTTTATCCACAAGCGAATTAATTTTGTTTTTCTATTTAATTTGTTTTAACGTGGACCCTGTTCATTTGTGACAGATCAATCTCAGGTTTACTGAAGCAAGGGAGAATCTGTGCATCCGCTGAACAAATTCTCCAATCACTGTGGTGGTTACTAGGGAAGAGGGATTGTCCAATCCAAAAGTAACCTGGGTAGTATCTAAATGGGGTCACAAATAGGATCCAGGGATTACAAAAGGCTTAATCCAACACCGAAAAGATGACATGGCTATATATCAATAGGTATTCGTGGCCAACTCAAGGAGGGACTCACATCTGCTAAGAGTGGTATATCCACCGGGTGAGTCGTTATCATCATAGTGAACATCAACCAACCTAAGGTGCGCCAATTTGCAACAATCGCCTAGAAGAAAGCTGTGGACTCACATCTCTTAAAGTGAAATTGATTGCTAGGATAGACTATTCACCAACGCCATATGACCTAGGGTGACTTTGAATGCCTGAGGACTTACATTGACTAAAATGTATCAAGAGGAAAGGAGCCGGGGACTTACCCCTAAACTTCAAATATACTCAACCTAGTTAGTGCATGATGTAGTTCAAGAAGAAAGCATGGGGACTCACATCTCCTTAAGCAAAGTCAACATGAGGTAGCTACCGGGTGAAATCTACCGCACTAATAAGGCTATTGGTTTGCAATGGTCAAGTTAGAAGAAAGCATGGACTCATATAAGTGACCACTAGGGTGACATACTGAGGTAGCAAGACCAGTAGTTAATGAGTGAGTGCCACAAGGGCTTTCTCCCACATCAAAGTAAATTGAGACAAAGATATATGTTTATTTATATTGTGAAAGAGGAATAGGATGCTTGCTCTCTTACACCTATTCTAAACACATCGAAGAATGGATGAAATGGTGTCGCAGGGATAATTATGACTCCACCAAGAAAGGATGTCGCTCGGGTTCTCTTACACCTAACTTAATTATACTAGTTGAAATAGAATGCCTCTTGGGTTCTCTTACACATATCCTAATAGCACTAGAGGATCATTTTATAGTTTGTATTTATATTATGGAGGGATAGGATGCCTCTTGAGTTCTCTTATACCTACCCTAAATACATCATGGTAGATTCATAAGCAAAAGCTACTTCTAACACAGAAGAAATGAAATTTGATATGAAAAGAAGCTTTATTGATAAACATTTTTAAACATGATTTATGGATAGTATTTTTTTAAGTAGAGCCCATTAATTGGAAGCATCGGGCGCTCTCCTTTATAATTTATGAGTTGATAAGATCCTCCTTGGTAGGCCTTCTCTATGGCATAAGGGACATCCCAAGTAGGTTCAAACTTGCCTCCTATCTTTCGACGAGGAACAATTGACCTCCTTAGAACTAAAACAAGCTCTCCTACTTGAAAAGCTTTAAGACAGATCAACTTGTTATGAGCTTGAATCATCTTGGCTTCGTATAACTCGAGGTTCTGGAATGCCCGTAGGCATCTCTCGTCGAAACCTTTGAGCTCTTCTAACCATAAATTGGCATTCTATTCCATTATGATTTTACTACCCACAGCTATCCTTAATGATGGGAGTTGGACTTCTAATGGTAGAGCGACATACACCAAAAAAGAAAAGGGGTAGAGTAGAGTTCTATAGTATGAAGCTGTAAAGCTTCAACCAACTGTTCATGCCATCATCATTTTCTATCATCTAGTGTCTTCTTTGATATTTGAATGAGAGTTTTGTTGAAGGCTTCTGCTAACCCATTTTCCCTTGGGTAGTAGATGGTAGAATATCTCTAATGTATGTTGTGTCTCCGAGCAAAGCTATTGATTTTAGTGCTCTTAAATATAGTACCATTATTGAATATAATTCATCAAGGCACCCCGAATCTATATACGATATGGTTCCTGAAAAACTGGAGCACATGCTGAGTTATGACCTCTTTAAGTGGGATTGTCTCTACCCACTTGGAAAAGTAGTCAGTAGCCGTTAGGATGAATCGATGACCTTTGGAAAAAGGAGGATCCATCAGACCCACAATGTCAATACCCCAACACTCAAATGGTCTAGGCCAATGTAGACAGAATAAGCTTGATGAAAGACACACTGCACTAATGATCATTGGTGCTATCTCCGCCATCCATGCCAGGATCATCAAGGCTATCATCGAAGGTAGTATCCCGTCTCTTGATCTTGGCTTTCATCTTGAGATTGATGTGCTCGCAAGTGTACCTCGGTCGATCCTATGGGCTTCATGTTTGTCGGACAACGTAACCATATATGATCGAAGGGACTGATAAGGTGCCATCCACAGGAAGGAAAGGGCTCTACTTCACTGTGCTAGTGATTTCTCTTGAGGTAGTTTTTCCTATAGATAATCCATGAATGGTTGCCTCAATCGACTCCTCATCCTTTTGGCAATGGCAACCTCCCCTTCAGGAGAGAATCTCTCGATGAGTTCAATATTAATAAGGGATAATACTGATCTATTTTGGACCCTTATTGGAATGGACTCATCTTCGAGACATGCCAACTTGTTGGCAAGCTTGGCTAATGCATTTTCTACTGTGTTCACTCCTCGAGAAATCTTGTAGATGGTAACCTCTGGATTTGGTCCAACAACTCCATAGTGTACTTGTGGTAATGATAGAGCTTAGGCTTTAGAACTTTGTAGGGGATTTGGTTGATGACTAGCGAGAATCCCCAAAGATGTTGATACTCACGGGCATAGTGTAATGACTAACTCCAGGACAACGAGCCTCATATTAGTTGTTGGTGCATGGATTGGATAGATGATATGAGAATCTCATCACATGAGTTGAGAACTATTCTACCACCTTCACAGGATAGTAGTTATGGTTCTTCTCCTCTTTGAGAGGAAGCACCATCAAATACATCTCCGTGCACTAGTACCCCTAAGTTCATGATTTATTCATTGGGGAGATCATCATTAAGCGAAGAATCAACAGGGAGTGGATGCATTATTAAGAAATTCGTAAGTACTTGTCCTTTTACATGAGGGAGAATGTTATGTCAAGCGAGACAAAATCATGGACCAACATGCCAACCATTTGGATAAGGTCAGTGTCATGAGATATTGTGGATTGACTCTAGAGTCAAGTTCACCTTATGAGAAAGCATGTAATGTAGCTTTTGGGATGCAAAGATTAAAATAGGTAGTGCTTTTCAATAGGTGGATAGTTTGCCTCAAGATTAGGCGATGGAGATAATAGAGAGCATTCTATTTCCCTTCATCATTGGTTTGAGCCAACAAAGACCAAGGGAGTCATCTAATGCGGTATATAATATGAGCGGCTTGCGGGATAGGGGTCTTGATAATGTCATCATATATTGCTTGATGTCTTTGAAGCATCGCACTTGTCATCCATTTGAACTTGGCATCCTTTTGACAAGTGAGAATGGTTGGCATCTTCGATAAGTTGGAAATGAAGCATCTTAGATATGCCAACCCTTGGAATGACTGAGTTGTGTTAGGCTTTTAGGGGTGGCATTTCTAATAGCTTGATCTTCTCTGGTTGATCTTTTCCCCAATGTCAAATAACAAAAGAATTTTCTGAAGCTACTCGAATGCACACTTGAGGTTCATTTTGAGGTTGTATTATCTTAATGTTCAAAACTACTCTCAAGTCAAAGAGATGGTCTTCCTTTTCTTTACTTTTGATAATGAGAACATCGTTGAAGCATTCAACTTGATGATGAATGAGTTCATTGAAGATTTGAGTCATGGCCCGCTGGTATGTAGCACCGACATTTTTAAGGCCAAAGGCATGACCTTATAACAATAAATTTTGATTGGGGTTCGAAAAATAGTGTTTCTTTCATCCTTGGGGATCTTAATTTGGTTGTAGCAGATGACCCATCCATAAAGGAGAATCGCATGAGATGAGGCAATGTCCACCATTAATTAGTATAGGAAGTGAAATTCATCCTTAGGACATGCCTTATTTAGATCCTAAAATCATGCATATAATTTGGCCATTCTTTTCTTAACGGATGACAGCCAACCGGTAGGATATTTTTCTTCCCTAATAAAGCCAACATCGATCAATTTCTTGATTTGAAGTGACACATTGTTCAATGTAATCTAATCGCGCATCAGGAGCTTGCTTGATAGGGTTAGCATTAGGTTATATTGCTAGTTTATGGACTACTATATAGGAGATAGACTAGACATCTCTTCATAACTCCATGCAAAAAGTCATCTTCGGTCAATAGCTTCACTAAATCATTGGTTTCATTTCATTCAATAGAACGATGTATGTTGGGCATGGATCTTCTTGATTCTAGGTTGATTTCTTTGAGCTCATTAGTTGATCATCTCCTCTTGAACTCTGGTGCATCCACGACTTCAAAGTCATTTGGATCATCTAAGTTTCTAACCTCCTCATATGAGTTCATGATTTGAAAAGAACTATCATTCCAAATGATTGGGTGACTAGCGATGTCGTCATCATCATTTGGACCCTTTATTGAATCTAGTCCAATCTTGATTGTGAATATGCGCATTTGTTGTCCCATAACCTTTCAAAGTAATGTCGACTATGTTTAGACCAAGCATGTGGAATTAATCCTTTCTTTGCTAAATTAAGAACACAAGGCGAGTACCAATCAAAAGGTAATTCTATTAAATCTTTGTATGAATCATCCTCAAGTTCTACATTAGCTTCTTGACTTGAGGATGATGCTCCAAGAAAGAACTTCTACACCTTTACATTTGTGGAAGACTTAGGGGCTTCCTTAACTACCAAACCTTAACTTTTTGTGAGAAAAGTAGGGTTAGAGCTAAAGTTCCCAACTGATGCCTGACTATTTCACATATAGACTTGGATACACTTATGCTTTGCTTAGAATCTCGATCTTCATTGTTGTCTGACTGAACTGTCACTTGCATGGGGATCTACTATCAGGAAACGCTAGCTAGCATACTAATCATATATGACTCATCCTCTGAACTAGATTTTAAGTCTATATAGATAGTAGGTGTAGTCCTGGTAGTAGGGACATAACTCTATTGGGTGGCCAATAAGAGTCTCTGGATTTGCTCTTCCTTTGCACGGTGGAGGTCGAGTCATCCTACCCATATGTTGAATGGAGTAATGAATGGGTGGAATCTAATGTAGCTCTACTTTCTCCTCAAGTCTATTTCTGCTCCCTTTTATTTTCTTTCTCATTTCCTTTTTCTTTTCTTTTCTTTTTTTTCTTTTTCTTTTTTTTTTTCTTTTTTCTTTTCTTTTTTCTTTTCTTTTATTTTGAACTTTCACCAAGTTCGAGAATAGACTTGTTGATTTTGAGGAGATAGTAAGTCACATCCTCATATATTTGACCTCATGAACTATGAATGGCTTAAGATCTCCTTTGACATATTCAATCCACCCTCATGAACTTCATGCACAGCGATGTAGAGAGGATGGAACCACATTGTTCTCATGTATCCATGTCTCCCAAGCAAAGCATTGAAAGATGTATCTGAGTCTATAATATGAAACTTGGCGGTAGTCTTCCAATCATCTACTTCTAATGGCAACACTATAGAGCCTAAAGCCCTCTCACCTTGTTCATTGAATCCTCTCAACATCATCCTCTCTTTTGAAAGTTTGGAGATGTCAATCCTCAAGTAAGTGAGGGTTTTTAGACTCATAATATTCATTGATGCACCCACAATCAAGAACTACGGATATCTGTATCTTCCAATATTTATATGTAAAGAGGCGGTTGTGCTTGGTCCCACTAGAAGCAAGTCTTCATCACTAAATGTAACTCTAGAGTGTCCTCTAAACTATGAGCCTCCTCTTAGTCATTTGGGCTAAGCATATATATCTGATCAAGAAGAGCCTTGATTAGAATTCCTCATCTCTTTGGATAAGATAAATCATATATGCTTAACTTAGGCGACTTTCTAAGATGTGCTAATTGTAGTCAACAACCTTGATCCTCCACAAGCATATCCATGGGTGGAGCATCTTGTGGAGGGTCATTTGCTCTTTAGAACCAATGATTTTCTTACCCTTATCACGAGGTGCACCACAGGAGGTAGAACTTTGCCCTGAAGGTTAACTTCAATGACCTCTAGAATGATGAATTTAGGAAGTTCTACCTTCTCATCGGGTTTACTACTTCTCTATAGGATCATCGAGTCGGATGACTCCAAATCAATCTCAAGGTGAACTGTGATTTAGAAATGGAAATCATTTCTAAATCAGAAGAATAATGATCGACTAGAGTTATCATTATTATTTTGTAGAAGAGTTTTGAGAGGAATAAAATCTAGAGTAGTGGACAAGATGTAAGTGAAAGCTTTCTTCATTGATTTCTTCTTAGATGGAGGTACATGATAGAAATCTAATAAAGCAGTGGGGTAAGGGTATAGTGCCCCTTGATTGTACACTCTTGGCAAGAGGAGCTAGTGGAGGAAGAAGTAGTAGCTTGATAATGGATGGAGTGTGTTGGACTTGGATGTGGTTGTCTTTGCTATGCTATCCCAAGTAAGGTAGGCTTTTATTGTTGGTGACACCTTCTTCAAGTTATCTTTGGCAACAAACCTTCCTTTGTTGGAGGTTTGAGTTACTTGAGCATTTATAAAGAAAGCTTCTTGATCTTAGAGACCACTTTTTTAGAGGTTGAGAAAAGGCAATATCCCAACCTTCTTTTTTGTCTTAAGAGGATCAAGTATCCCAAATTACTCGATAATTGGAGGGGTTGTTCTAACAAGTATTCCTTGGGGATAACAATAGCTCTTGACTTGTAGCTGTGCTCAAGCTAGTCCTTAAAGGTGACATAATCCTCTAAGACATGACTAACCATGCAGTCGTATGGGCAATAGTTAGGATCATTACTCTTGCACACATCTTCTGACCTCTTGGGCTCTAGCGAAAGTCGGTTTCTTTAAGAGATTCTTAAAGATCTTCTAACTACCTCCCTCTTGAATGAATGGCTTATTCAATCTATCTCAGAGTAGGTGGGTAATAGCTGGTGGATATGAGTATATTGAGTATCTTGTGGAGGAGAGCGTGGCCATGGCGGTATGGTGGTGGTATCGAGGTGGTGGTAGAGGAGGTGGCAATGGAGGCTGCTGCGAGGTCTCTCATGTTGAGCTCTGGTTCTTCCTTTTATCTAACACTACTACCCTTCTTCTTTTGAATGCTTTAGGCTTGAGCTTGAGCGATTGGTCTTGAAAAGGTAATTTTGGCTTCCCCCTTTAGATGCTTGTTGATTAATTTCTCAAAGGTTTGATTGTAAATCCTTGAGCATGAAAGCAACAGCCATGAATATTCTTGAGAAGAATTTTATAGCATATTGTTTGGATAGTGGTTTGCATTTCATACTCATTTTGCCACGAGAATATAATCAATAAGAGACTCATTGAGATTTTATTGTGCCCATGAGGTCACCGTTACCCTTTGGGCTCAGCAAACCTCTTGATGAAGAGGTGCTCCAACTTCAAAAGTCTTCGAACCATTGGGTAGTTCATACCAATCAAATGTAATCCACACCTAATGAAGAGTCGAAAGAAGTGCATCACCTTTGGCATTCATAGCGACTCTAAAGTGTGCTATATGTCTTTGGGGTTTCCACGCCATCAAAATCTTGAAGGATGGTGGCACCCTTGGAACGGATGAGCCACCGCTTGCGCTGATCTTCCTTCACTTGCTTCCACCAATTTATATCTCTTTGCATGGAGGTACCTCTTCTTGCCACTATCACTCCACGAGATGTACTCTTGATCTAGAACATGCAATAACCGTGGAGCCTGGTAAATATGGATGAGGCCCTTAGGCTGAATGAGTCTTTCTTTCTCCATCGGTTATTGACAAAACTAATGCCATCCCCAAACTTCATTGCGTCCTCAGAGATCATCATCTTTGGATCAAAACTCACTATCATCTTCTTTCATGGTCAGAGGAGTTCCTCTTCTTATGAAGTGGCGAGGATCTCATCTAAGAGCTCTAATTGTCGAGGATAAACACTCCTCACTCTGGTGGTTATACTCATTGAAATACATCGCCATTGCTTACATATGCTACTCTCTGAGGAATGTGCTCACTAGGTATATATGATCTTGACCACTAGAACAACCTGGGAGGATTCCGTGATGGACACTACATATATATCCTCTTGAGGGGTGCTACAGAGGCTGTGAGCTGCTATATGTGGTGGTGACTCGACCACGGCGCTTGGGTCATTCCTCTTCTTTCCAAGGTGGAGAGGTCAAATGGGAGAGATCACCTCACCTCAATGAGTGGAGTAGATGGAGTGGGATCCTTGGGTGCTCTGGATCTTAGATTTGTAATGGGGGATGGGGTTGGATAGGAGATGAGGAGCGGTGTGGAGGTAATGCGGTTCACCCGGAGGCTACTCTCCCATGTGAGTAGCATTGGGATGATCAATGATCGAGGGGTGATGAAAAATCCATCGAGGGCATGGTGCACGAAACCTCACCCCTCCTACTTTAGTTGATTCAGCCTCAAGGCTCTCTCTCTAGATCGACTTTTCTCTCTGGGATAATTGTCCTCGGTCAAATATACCCGGACTCGTGTCGTAACTGGAAGGCGTCACGAGCCCTACATGGGGCTTCCAGTGCTCCCAGCGTGTCAAAAATCTGGTGGTGGAGGTAGTGCAACAATCCTCTTGTAGTCCTCCTCTCCATGAGAGAGGGGTGGAAACTCAAATGTGGAGGTCTCCTGGAGATCTCCTCTTGACATGGGCGCATCCATCTCTCTCTCGCTCTTGGGATGCCGCTTCTTGTGGTTCATTTGTGTAGTGGTAGAGCGAGGCTAGGAACCCACCTCAGGTGGGAGACTATCTCAAAATAGAGGTCTTCCCTTTGGGGTGTCCAAAAGTAGTCTTGCTAGAGCTTAGGTAATTGTGACCAGAGTGGAACAGCACAAATTGATATTGGTGGGTGGCGAACAACTGCCTTCCTCTTTAGTGGAGGAAACTCAGAATCAGATGGCATATTGAATCGGATAAGCGGTGTTTTCCCCGCCACCTCCTCCTTGCTAACTTTGGCGAGGTTGTCCTCTCACAAGAAATCCTCCCTCAAAACCATGGCCAAAATAGATGACCTGTGGAGCGATTAGAGACTAGCGATCCAGGCTAAGTTTAGACTAGTGGGAAGGAAAAATATGAACTTGTTGGAGCCATGGATGTGTCTTAGCGAAGAAGAATTATGTTGAAATGCATTGTTGAAATATAGGTAAGACACTTTTCTTGATATTCACCTTCAATCATTGATCTCAAGATTTGATTGAATTTGAACCCACACTACAATCTTAAGGATGTTAAGTGGGGTTCATTGAAATGGAGAGATTTTGGATATTGAGGAGAGTCTTTGCCATTTGATTTGATTTAGAACCCATACTCATCGATTTAGGTAGGTTGGGTGGGGTTCTAAAATTTGAAGAGATTTTCTTGGATATTTGTGTTTTTTGCATCTTGTTTGAAAATATTGATAGTTTGAAAGACCTCTACTTAGCAAATTTGGGTATGCTAAGAAGAGGTTGTGATTGTGTGTTCGAAATATTTTTTGCACATGAAGTTTTGATTGTGTGATATTTTGATTTGAAAATGGGGCTTCTTACTTAACAAATATAGTATGTTAAGTTGATGCCACATGTGTTTGATTGTGTTTGATGATGAGACTTTCACTTAACAAATTTGGTATGTTAAGTGAAAGTCAAATGTGATGTGAGATAAATTTGCTTTTCTTTGAAGATGGGAGTCCACTTAACAAATTTATGTATGAAATAGAAAGCCCCAAATGTGTTTGAGATATATTTATTTTTCTTTGAGAATGAGACTCTCACTTAACAAATTTGGTATGTTAAGTGAAAGCTCAAGTGTGGTTTGACATGAAAAATTGGATCCTTATTTAACAAATTTGGTATGTTAAAATAGGGATCAAATGTGTGTTGAAAAGAGACCCTCACTTAACAAATTTGGTATGTTAAGTGAAAGTCAAATGTGTTTATGATTTTGAAAATGAAACTCTCATAACAAATTTGGTATGTTAAGTGAAAGTTAAATGAACTTATTTAACAAACTTAGGTATGTTAAATGGAGTTCAATTTGTTCTTATGATTTTCAAAAGGGGTTCTCATTTGATATACTTGGACATGTCAAATGAGCTCCAATGTGTTTTGAAGTCCAAGACTTTGGCAAGAAGGAGTTTTATCAAATGCAAATAGAATTCAATTTGCTCTACCTTCTAAGGGAAGGGGAACTCATTTGACAAATTTGGGTATGTCAAGTGGGGTTCAAATATGTCTTGACTTCTCTTGTGTGTGTATGTTTATTGATTTTAAAAGAGGAAACTTCAACTCTAGCACATGTGAAGTATGCTAAGTGGAGTTTCAATTTTATATCATGATTTTATTCAAAATAGAATCTCCATCAAATTTGATTGAGTGTGTGGGATGGGGATAGCTATTTTTGAAAGAAAATGTGCTTTTGAAAAGACATTAAAATGGTTGATTTTGAAAAGAACCTCCATGTAACAATCATAGGATTTGTTAAACGAGTTATATGTATGTTTTGTGCCTTTTAAAAATTTCTCTTTTTTGTGTAAAGATATCTTATTATGTGGATTTTGAAAAAAGTGCTTTTGAAAGACATATATTTTGTAGAAGGGTTTTATTTTCTTATTGTTCATGGATGAACCTTGCCTCACCATCGGATGGTGAAGAGGTTCTTAATTTTGGTCATCTCTTTGTTTGATTAATTTTAATTTTCACCTATTGGGGGAATCTAATAGGGATTTTAGGGCCTACATGGAGTAAGGTCTTAAAACCTAAAGGATGTTGGTGAGCTTTACTTAAGAATGAAAAAAGCTAATTGCCAATGGAAAGAATGAGTCTCGAACTTATATAAAATATAAGTCCACTATCGATGCTTGGAGGTAATAATTGCCTACTAAAGATGGAGAGAGAACCATCCCCAGTGGAGTCGCCAAAAAATATGTGGTGTTTATTTTGAGATGTACACACATCTTAGGGGTACTTATTGAAATGATCGGTATGACATTAAGGAATGATGTACTATCTTAAAAGATAGAAATCACCACCCTATAATGGACAATCATCTAATCAAATAAGATTGATTTGACTAAGGCATGATGGTCTTCTAATATGATTCTAGAGATCTTTCCCTTTTTAAAAAAAGTAAAGTTGGGTTTATTTTAAGCGGGTTCGTTAAGTTCCTATGGAGGCAAGCCCCTATAGTTAATTACATAAGGAATAAAATTCCTTAAGAATACTCGATTAAAGTAGATAATTAGGATCTCTGAAAGATTTTTAAGGTTAAGACTATCAAAGGATTGGTTATTTTAGAAAATCAAATGGGATAGATCAAGGAGAAGACTTATTTTGGAATCCGGGGAGAAGAAATGCTCATACTAAAAAAGCCTAGTGAGCATTCCAATCTACCTATATGAGCTTTATTTTTTGAAATTGAAGAGAGTTAATTATTTGAGTTGACATTTTATTAGATTGCTAGGCTTATAATTCCACAACATAAGATTGTGAAATGCCTAAGAGGTGAGGATTTATGCTTGTAAAAGGAAAAAAAAACAACTCATCCTAAATCTAGAGCCTTGGCAGAAATGACCTAAATCTAAGACAAAATGGGTATATGGTTTCCACAAGAGAGAATAAATCACCATCTGACTGGACGCTGAGTGGCGCCTAACTCCTATGCTTTAAATCCATGTAGGCAAGTCTTATGCTTTGCAAGATGGCTAGGCTATTGTTATTTAAAAGGAGACTAAGTCCTTAAACTCCCCTAAGAGACTAGAGCATGAGTGGTATGAATTCATGACTTAATCTAATGCAAATTTTATCAAATTTATTTGATTCTTTTGAACTCTTTTGATAAGTGCTATGGGATTTTGTATGCCTAAATGCATGAACTTGATTATGGGCCAAATCAAGAGAGAAAGGGTGTTCTTCCATCAAAGGCTCACAAAAGGTTTCATTCTCTAAAAAAGATGGAAGCCCCTCTTAACAAGAGTGGAATAATATGACATGCATGATATTATACATATTCATTCATCCATGGGTTGCTAAAAATTTTATTATCTTGATTTAATTCCTAGTTTTTATGTGAGGTTATGAGTTATTTTAAAATTTTAGTTATGAGTTATTAATGGGGTAGAAAATTAATTTATCCTAAGAGCCTACCGCATCCGTGCCAACATTCAAGCATCAATCATAAAGAAACTATGAAAAGCATGTTGTTCTAATGCGCAATCTAAACACAACATCAAATAATTTTATAGACTACCATAAAAGAATAAAAGGCCGTGTGGTCGGGTTCCACCGTACACCTTGAAAAGAGAAAAAAAGATGGGTAGCCGAGCTCTACCCTTATACAACCCGGATTACAAAAAAAAATACATGTTATGGGGTCTTTTTCTTCATTTTTTCCTTCTCTTCTTTTGATTTGATTTGCTCCAAAGGCATCACAAGGCACCCACTAAGCCTTCCGCCACCGCTCATCCTAATCCCCATAACGCTAATCCTAATTCCTAATGCAAAATTACATCAAAAATAGAAAAGTAAATCTAGCTACACCGAAAATAAATTATTAAACACACCATACAACCCAAGCAAGCTATATGAATAATTTGGACTTAGCACCCCACACATGGGTAATAACCCACATCCTAACATGAGTTATGCTGGGGCTAAGCAACAGAAAACATTTTATTTTTATTATAACGCCCTTAAGCACAACCCCTATAAAAAAATATGATTAGGAATAACGCCTAACATCCTAAACATACACCTAACATCCACTCTAAAATATTACATCACAAACAAAAAATACAACATCATACATACAACGCCTAACTTAGCACTAGAAGTGGTGACTTAGTATTCTAATGTGCTTAAGTGTTGTGTGGCAAGACTTTAGGCTTCTTTAGTTTAAGTTTCAATTTGAGTTTGAATTTGTTTAAATTTTACCTTGGGTGATTTCAATTTAAATGATTTAATGATTTATTTTTCATTTTTATTTCAATTTTTTTTGCTAAAGTGATGTTTAAGTTTTCAAGAATGAAGAGTAATGAATTCCATTTGTAGATGAACTCACCATATTCTACATCCTAACTCCTAAAGAGTCTAGCTAAGGTCCTTAAGTATCTTAATCAGCTCATTTAAATTTGTGTAACTCATTTGATTTGATTTAGAATTTAGAATTTAGAATTTGAGTTTGTTTAAGCTTCATGTATTTCATTGATTAATTTTGGATTAAATGTGTTGATTTAATTACATCTTGATAATTCAATATTCTTAATATCTAATGAAGTTTAAGTTTGTAAATTCATGTGTTTTGAATTAATTTTAGATTAGATGTTTTAATTTAATTAAATCTTGATAATTCAATATCCTTGATCTCTAATGAAGTTTAAGTTTGTTTAAATTCATGATTAATTTTAGATTAGATGTTTTGGAATAATTAAATCTTGATAATACAATATCCTTTTAAATTAATATCTAATTTTTTTCTTTGATTATGGTTATGAGACTTAACTTTATGTTTATTTGATTTAATTATGGTTCATCCATTTGTAGTTTGATCAGATTAGTTTAATTAAGATTTTATTTTGATTTTAATTAAGCTTGATTACTTGTAATTAGGATTTTATCTTTTGATCTCATTCATTTGCCATATTTATTAAAGTTTGGTTTGCATTTTTACATTGGATAGTTAATTAGAATCTTATTGAATGAGATTTGATTTGATATACAAATTGATGAGAGTTCTTAATAATTTAATTAGATTTAATTTGATTTGATTAGCTTTATTAGTCTATGGGTTGTTTATTCAATGATTGATTTTTTGTGTATTAATTGATTTAATTTTAAATTCATATTTGTTTAGGTTAATGATTAATGACTTAATAATTTAGGTTTAATTTAAGTTTTGATTAGTATTTAATTATTTTGATTATTTAAATTTATCTTGTTTTAATAAGTATATGATTAATTTGATTAATTAATTTATTTATGTGATTATTAAAATTTTTAATTTTTAAATTTGATTTCTTTATTAATGATGTAATTAATGACTTAATGATTTAAGTTTAAATTTAGGTTTTGATTAGTATTTAATTGTATTTTAATGTCAAATTTATGTTTAATTAAAGTTTAATATAATTAATTTGATTAACTTAATTAGCTTGTTTAAGAGGTGTGATCAATTATTAAATTAAGTAAAGATTTGTTTAATTTTTTAAATTTGATTTCATATTTGTTTAGGTTAATGATTTAAGTTTAAATTAAGAATTGATTGGTATTTAATTGTATTTATGTTTGATTAAGTTTAAGTTTAATATAATTAATTTGATTGACTTTAATTATTTTACTTAAGATGTGTGATCAAATTAATTAGTAGATTAATTAAGTGTTTGATTTGAATTAATTTTAACGATTTATAAATTAATTTAGTTTATTAAGATGGTGGATTAATTTATTAAGTTTGCATTAATTAGGTGTTTATTCAATTGGATTAGGGTAAGTAATTTAATTGGGAGTGTGTTTAAGTTAATTATTAAATTAAATAAAGATTTATTTAATTCTTAATGATGTAATTAATGACTTAATGATTTAGGTTTAATTAGGTTTTGATTAGTATTTAATTGCATTTTGATTATGATGCTTAAGCTTTAATATGATTAATTTGATTAACTTAATTACTGGTGGGTATTAATTATTAAATTAATTAATTTGGGCTTGATTTAAGCTTAATTTTAGAGTTAGCTTTAATGTAACTTATTTAAATTAATTTGATTAATTAAGATGATGGATTAATTCATTAAGTCATTAATTAGATGTTTGATTAATTAAGTTTGATGTAATTAAATTTTAAATCATTAGATTAAAAGGGTTTGTTTAATTAGAGATTAATGACTTAATTTCTCATGTGAGTGACGATTTAGTTAAGTGTTTTACTTAAGTTTGATTTGATTAAAGGATTATTGTTATTACCATCATTGTTATTAAGTGAATTAATTATTTTATTTCATTTCAATTAAGTTTGATTATTTATGATTAGAGTTTTATTTGATTTGATTGATTTATGATTTATTAACATGTTTGATTTAGTTATTAGGTTGAAATATTTAATGGTTAATTAATTATCTTATTCCAAATGGATGTGATTTAATCATATAATTAAGTTTACTTTAACTTTATTTGAATTAATTAGTATTAAATTATATTGAATTGGTTTATTAATCAATTTAATTTTTTAGTTTATTTAATGATTAATTAGTTTCACCATTAAGGAGTTTCATATGATTAATATTCCATGCTTAGTGCTTAGTGTACTAGTTTGACCCATGTTAAAGTTTCCTAGATTTGTTAAATTTTAAGTTTGATTTAAGATTTAATCATTTAATTGAGTTTTATTAACTTAAATAGATTTAATCATATTTAATTTAATTTCCTCTAAGGATGATATTTTTCTGATTTGAGGTTTGATTAATGATTGCTTAAGTGCTATTTCATTTCATATTTTGATTTGATATTTAAATTATTTTTAGATTATGTTTTAATTAACTCCTTAATTGATTAAATTTTAATCTTAAGTGTTTGTTTGGGGTTCATTAGAATTCAAAAAATTTCATTATTTTCTTAGGAGTCCTAGATGTCAATTGAAGTGATTTAAGCCATTTTGAAGATATTTGTAAATTTTTGAATTCTTATTTAATTTAATTTATTAAAATGGATAATCTGAATTTCAAAATTTAATTTCTCCCAATCTTGAAGTCCTATTCACTTGAAATTTTTATGCTATGTTTTAACTTTAATTTCAATCCTAAAAAATTAACTTAAATATATTTTAGTTTAATTAATGAAATTTATTTTCATTAAAACTCAAATTAACTTCAAAATACTTAGTTTGAGGATTTTGGGTATGTTGGATTTATCTCAGAAAGATGAATCCAAGGAGCCATTGTTTGTAATTTTTGTTTAAGTATTTTATTTTTATGAATTTTGAAGTTTCGTGATTTAAATTAATTTTTTAAATAAAATATCGCGCCGACCATTTGGCGGGAAGACCGGTCAATGATTGAGCGACCTGCGGTTCACTCGATCTGATCCGCGATGGTCGGATGGTCCAAATCAGTGATCCGGAGTCGCCGATCGTCGCGATCAGCGTCAAATCGTCAATCCGATGGACGGTCAGGATCACATCGGTGATCGAAGGCCACGGATCAGTGATCCAGTCGTCAGAACCATCGAACCATGGGATTGGACGGTTGTAGCCCCGCGTGATGAACAATAAAATGTTTTCTTTTAGGAAAAATAGGTTTCTAAGTGAAAACTTTGTCCAAATGGACTCATTTTCGATTCACACCAAAAAATTCTATTTTCTAATTGGGATGATTTAAAGTAAAAATGATTATCTAGGAAAATTCTAAAATTAAGAAAATTACATAAAATGAGAAATCTAAGGGCTAAAGTTTGAAAATTTACCTCATGGGGATGGTTTGGGGTGAAGATCGGAAACTCTAGGTATGTGAGGAAGCTTTGGAATGATCTTTAACCTTTACTCCTTTGAATGTCTTCTCAATGTTTTCATCGCTCGAAAATCTTTTATTTGTTTTTGAGCTCAAAATGGCTCAAAGAGGTGGGGGATGGGTTCCTTTTTTTGCTTTGGAGCTTTTGGGGCTGAATGGTGGTGGGAGGAAGAATGAAGCCTCATTTCCCTCCTTTTATAATGGCCAAAAATCCATTTTTTTTGAATTTTTTAGCTCCAAATTGATTGTCATCTTGCTTGGGGTGGTTGGGATGGATGATGGATTGATTGAGGACTTTGGATTTTTGCTTCAAAGTCCTCTCTTCTTATATGATCATTTATTCAATGCAAATGTTGGGGAGGAGTTAAGTGCATGTGATGGGGGAGAATTAAATGAGGTTGGGTGGAATCCTATGTGGGGAGGATCCATGAGAGATTTAAATGGGTTGGGTTGATTTTGGGCTGATCCCAAATGGGTTTGGGTTGGGTTTGATCAGCCCCCAATGGGTCATGGCTTGGTTTCAAGGGATTTGGCCCAATTTGGGTCATATGGGTCATATTGGGTCAATTGACCAATTTTAAAATTAAAATTAGCTTGGGTTATGGGTTGATTCATGTTCAATTGTCTAATTGAAGATGAATGTGATCATTGGTTTGAATTAATTTGGATTTAATTTGGATTTAGGCCAAATTGACCCTTTAAAAATTTGGGCTAGGTTGGGTCAAGTTGACCAATTGGTCGATTGATCAATTATGGCTTTGGTCAAGTTCAATAATCAATTTGGAATGAACTTGAGCCATTATTTGCAATCAATTTGGGTTAGATCATGATTTGACCCAATTTGGTCCTTTAAGCTGATTTGGGTCAACTTGGATCAAATGGCCAATTGGGCTTGGTTTGGCTCAATTGGTGGTCAAGTCATATTTAAATATTGATTTTGGGTTGATTCAAATCATTGGTTTAATCAATTTGGTATAGATGAGTTTTGGTTGTTTTGGTTCATTTTGCTAAGGGTTGACTTGGTCAAATGTTGACTTAGTTTGACCAATTGATTGATTGATCATTCTAGGGTGATCAACAATCATGGTGGAAGGTTTTGGTGAGCTTGGTTCAATCCAATTTGGGTTGGATTGGAAGTTGGCTCAAATGGGTCCTTTAGGTCACTTTGGGTCAAGTGGACCTAAGTGGGTCAATTGGTTTGGTTTTGGTTTGATTGAGTTTAGTTGAACTTATATATGAGCCTAGGTGAAATATAAATTCAACAATCAATTTAAGTCTAAGGGATTTTGGCTCATTTGAAATTTTCAAGTCAAAGGGCTACGTTGGGTTTGACTTCGGTTGGTTTCGATTAGACTTGATGATTGTAGGTTCATTTATATTTGGATAAATAATTGAATGAATGATTGATTCAAGAGAAAATTCATTGGTTTTGACTTGATCTATTTAGAATTTTGCTAAGTCCAATGAATTGGCTTAAAGGGTTTAGATTGAGTTTGGATTTGATTTTTGATATAGTTTTGGTCATTTGAATTTGGATTTCATTTATATTTGTGAATATAAATGAAAGAATAATTGATTTATAAAGAGATCAATTGAGTTTGATTTGATCTAAGGGAGTTTTGGCTAAGCTTATGAATGTGGTTCTAGGATGTGAATTTGATTTTGGGTTTCAATCATTTGGAGTCAAATTTGAAATTAAATTTGGAATTTGAATTTGATTTTGAGATTTGGTTTGAGAATTGAATCTACGTTTGATTTGAGAAAGTGTATATAGATTGGGTTTAGGCTATGGGATAGGTAATTTTCTTAAGCCCTAAGGCATAGCCTAATCTTATGATTAACACTTCTAAGTCTCTAGGCTTAGGTTAAGTGTTAACCTAAGTGTCTTATGACTATGGAGTTCTTAGTGTCTAGAAGAGTCCTAATTCTAAGGAGAGGAGGTTAAGAGCTCACTCCAAAAGTGAGGTCAATAATACATCACATATTTAAATCAAGAAAAAAGGAGACGTTATAATGTGCATATGAAAGCTAATCATATTTAAATTTCTCCATGTATGTTTAAGCATAAGAAATTTTATTCTTTCCAAACTTAAGTATTATGGGTTTAAGCATCTCATGGAGAAGAAAGAGGATTTGAATGTTTGCATATGGAAACTTGCCCAATCTTAGATTTTTTTTTATAAGCTCGCATATAAATTGGGGCTTAATGGGCTTTTAAATTAAAAGATTATGGTCTGAAGAATCTCATGGTATAAGCCACTTTTTTTATAAGTGCACTAAAGAAAATCAAAATGGGCCATGAATGAGGGAAAAGATTTCAAGCCCTCATGACACCACCACCCCCTTTATTTTATATGTATTATTTTTTGATTCCATAAAGAGAAGGAGACATTTTGTTTTACTTAATTCCATGCCCATTTTATGGGTAACTTATGAAGAAAGGGAGAAAATCCAAGTCTTAATGGACTTTTCTTCACACTCCTCCCTCTGTTTTCTCTTTTTTTATTTATTATTTTCCCCTTTTTGCTCTTCTTCTCTTTCTTTCTTTTAATCTTTTGCATGACATAATCCATTAGAAATGGAAAACCCCTTTTCTTCTTTCCTTCTCTCTAAAATCATGCTCATTTCATTGAATTAAAAAATGACAAAAAACATTAAAGGCTTGATGGACCTCTCCTTTATTTTTCATCATATCATTTATATAAATTTGTATTTTTTTTCCTTTTATTCATATTTTGCATGGCATGATGCCGTGAAGAGAAAGGAGAGGAGGAAAATCTCTTCTCCTCCTTAATATCATGCAAAAGAAAATTCATGGGCATTAATGGGATGACATGAATATTTTCCTTACTTTGTCATTTATCATTTAAGATATTTTGTCTTTATCAAATGAATTTGAATGACATGTAATTAGGAGAAAAGCTTAATATTATGTTAGGATTCAGCATAAGTAAGTATTCTCATGCAAATTACATTTCCATTCTTCCTTATATTTTTTTTTGCAGAGGCATTATGAGCCTAAGGATATCAAAGTGTTTTGCATATAATTGGAATCAAATCCCATCATATCAACCCATAAGTCATATTGAATTTGATGTTATAAATTCAATTTCAATTTAGGGTTGTATTTCTTATATGATGTATTCATTTGAACTTTCCTTTCTTTTCTTTTCCCCCTTTTTTATTTATCCTTTCACTTAAACATGAATGATAATTTAAAGAGTTAAGAAGAAAAAGGAAAAATCTCTCATTCACCATTTCGTAAAATCAAATTGTTGTTTGAAAATATCATTAAGCATTTCATAAAAATTTAAATACTTGAAGCAAATCATGTTAATTTAGGAGCTTAAATATTATAATTTATAAAAATTTTAGCAACCGTCCAGCATCATCCTTGCATAATGGGGCTACTTCGAGAGACTAGAACTCCCCACAATGCCAAGAAAGGCGTGCATGGCAGGTGTCCTTAGATATCACAGTAGAAAGTATTATTTACTCATCACACCAAGAAAGACATACATGGGTCTTCAAATTTTTATCTGTGTTGCTTAGCATTTGCTTGCCACATTAGAACAATGCACACAAGTATTTAATTTAAAGTAATTTTTACAAGTACTTATTTTAAAGCATAATTTTTTTGTCATTTTGGAATAATGTGCACATGTACTTATATTATAACATCTTTACAAATCTACATTCACATATGCATGTCATATGACTTTCTTGTTCGCAAGTAGAGTTTGTTTCACATAAAATAAAACCAAAAACTTCATCTTAATCACAACATTTTCTAACATCGTCAAATGGCAAAGAAATGTAAAGTAGAAATGAAAGAGAACTATTTAGATCATAATTCCAACTTATCATTCAAAATCAACATAGGATTGAATGATCATATGAATAAGCACTCTATTTCCATCCTTCTCTGAATCAAGAGAATAACATCACATATTAGTGACCAAATGAAGCATTCAAAGGTGATAATATTGAAACTATGAAGCTAAAGTTCCATTGTCAATATATGTCTTTGATAATTCAAGAGCAAGAAAGGCATGCAACAATAAAGTTTACATAATTCTTACCTTCATTCATTTATGGACAACAAACATATATTTTAATAAGCATGAATATTTACACAATCTCTTTCTTTCATCTTCATTTTAGTTCAATCAACCAAAATGTGTCTTAGTGACCAAAATTGAATTGAATTTCACATATCCTAATGAAACTCTAAAACTAAAGAATGCATTGAAATCCACTTCTTCATTTCATATTAGTTTCATGATAAAATGATTGCTTGACAATTGTGTCATGATATTATGGAGTAGTTTACTTAAATAAGTCACAACATAAGACAAGCGAACCCAAAAAATACTAAAAGTGTTTTGAATTAATGCCAAACTTATATATTCTTCACTTTAGTTTAATTTGGTATGGACAATAGATTTCAGCAAAGCTTGTTCAATTGAATCAACTTATAAAAATCAAGTATGCCACACACTCATTTTAAACAACCAAAGAAAGATCACTTTAGGTTGCATGCAAGTGAAGCTTTGTTTTACCTTTATTTGAAAAGATTATTGATTTGGTAATAAGCATCACAAGGCATGTAAAAATAATGTTAGAACTTTAATTCATATTCTCCAAATCTGTGCATGTAGAATGACAAGTTAATAGCCAAACCCATTTTCAAAAAAAAAAAAAGGCAATATGAAGCTTGAAGTTTGGCAATCTCATCACATTTCACTTCATGTTCATTAAAGGGGCAAGAATGAACATCATGCACTTGAGTTTCAATGATTTCTAGCATGAATCACATTATGAACAACAAGATGAATTCATATGAGAACACTAAGGATGATCACATCAATCCATAAAGAGTTCTTCAATTGCATGTTAACATAAAAACAAATCTAACATTTAAGGCCAACCATAGTTAGGCAAAATAAAAACAAAGCCTAAGGTTTGCCATATTTCACATCCTTTCTTTTTTATAACTCTACTTGCATGTAACACAATCACATTAAATCCAACAAAGTAGATATTTGAAATTTTAGATTTAATCAAGAAAAGACTTGCATTGTCAATAAGATTCAAATGAGAACCAAATCCAATATGAACAAGTGGTGCAAGGGAGCAAGCAACTATTTTAAATTAAATTTTGTGAAGTACAAATCTGAAATTTCATATTTGGCTAAACATATGTTTACATGATAATGAAATTCAAGTAAGAACCAAGTAAAAATTTACCAAAAAGGTATGAAATAAAGGCAAAGGGATTAAATTCAACCCTTTAATTTCTTTCTATCTTCTCCAAACCAAATAAATAAATAAAAAAGTCAAAAGCTAAACTAGACTTCAAGAAATGACACAATGAATGTCCAAAAAAAAAACCTCTATCCCATTTGAAATTCATTTAAAGATGAGGGTGGACATTAAACATTTAGGTTTCAATGATTTTTAGCATGAATCATGTTATGGAAAAAAAAAAGTTTTCTCCCAAAGATCAAAACTTAGCCACATTACTTGCCATAAAGAGAACATTCAACTTGATGCAGAATAATAGAAAAATCTATATTGGAATCAAATCTCAACATATGAAACACTAAAGATGATTACATTAAATTATAAAAAAATTTTCAATTTCATATTAATATAGGGATGAACTCAGTACTTAATGTCAATCATGGTTAGGCAAGAAAGATAAAATCAAAGGGCTTCTTCAATTCATTTCTTTTTTCTTTTTCTTTTTTTTTTGCATAATCCTACACACATAAAGCACATAATCACATCAAAACCCATAGTAGGAATCTAAAATTTCAGATTTGGCCAAGAAATATGCTTGCATGTTAATGAAATCAATTGAGAACAAAGCTCATTATTGACAAGTAGTGTCAAGAAAACAAGCACATACTAAGCTCACATGCATGAATTTAAAATTTCAGATTTAGCTAAGAAAGATATTTACATATCAATGAAATCAAGTGAGAATAAAGCCCATAATTAGCAACTAGTACAAGAGAGCAAATATCATGCTAAACTCACATGCATGAACTTAAAATTTCAGATTTAGCTAAGATACTAGTTTGCAAGATATCTAAGCAAATTTCAATCCACGAGGACAAGCAATCATGTTAAGTGACAATGAAAATTTGAAATTTCACTTTAACTAAACATTCACTTTCATGATAGCAAGTAATCAAGTAATGGAAAGAGGTAAGAATGTAAAGCTAGGGAAACTCTACAAGAAATAACCCTCACGGATTCCCCTTTTCTACCTTACTTAGCAACCCTAAGAGGTAACATACACTAATATGAAATTTTAGATTCAATTAGGTAGTCATTTGCATAGTATTAAGGTGCCAAATGATAGCAAGAGACAAAAATAGAGTTATGGCAATCTTCACACAAATGATACTCTTAACCGATTTCCCTTTTATTTTACTCAATCACCATATATATATATGTATATATGCTATAATAGAGCATGAGTGAGCTTTGAATAGCAAAAGGAGAAGTCAAGCAACTTGTAGGAAATTAACATTATACCATAAATTCAACATTCTAGTTTCATCTTATTGAGAATCTATAAAAAAAACATAGGCCAACTATATGACATAAAGGAAAGAGGGATTTGCCAACATCATCTCCTCCAAGAAAAACCCAAATAGCAAAGGAAAATGCAACATAGGGTTGAATAAAGCAACTTGGAAGTTCTGGTTGCAAGAGAGGAAGAGGGAGGAGCTCAGTTGAGCCGTTCGGCTAAGGCTTGTCGCTCTAGGGAGGAGAGGGGATCGTCTCGTGCATTACTCGACTGGAATAAGATGAGAGAGAGAGAGAGATACGGAAGGTCTTCTATTGACCTCCATATATGTGTCATAAGTGAGTCAAGCCCAAAGGTGAATTTGATGAACTTCGGATGCAATAGTGCACAATTCGGGGCTGAAAATGCACTGGATGTCATTAAAATTAGTCCAAATGACCTCTGATCAATGAACAGACTTCTCCATCATGTTCAAAATATTGAAATTGGTCAAAATATAAATATTGTATAATCTAAAGATCAACCGATCAAGCGATTGAGCTATCAATGTGTCGACATGCTTATCGAGGAAGGGAAGCTACGATGATATCCAAATGACCTCTGTTCATAAAATTGATTATTTCGTTATCTTTGAAACATCGAAAACTATCAAATGAGACTATCCATGCTCAATTAAGATGAGTTTGTGCAAAATTTGAGCCGTCAAAAATGATAACGCGTATTTTGAACCTAAATGTAACCTAAATCCTAAAATCACTCACGTTCTCCCTTGCATATAAAGACCGATTCTCCCTCACGCCAAAGTTTGGCCAATCCTTCCTCCTCATGCGCCACCCAATTCCCTTTGGTGAATCGCATGAGGCTCACTCCCCAAACCCTCACCTCCCCTCACAACTTGCATGCGAGCCCTCCTCCATGATCGCGCCATCCTCTTCACGCATGGGATCAAATCACAACCACTCCTGCATGAGTGCTCCTCCAACTACTCCCTCCTCCTTTTCTTCTTCTCTTCAAATCAAAAGGCCTTCTTCCTCCCCTCATCCAAAAACTACACGAAAGACTCCCTTCTTTCTGTCTCATTCAAACTACAAGTGAAGGGTAGGCACCTCCCTCCTTCTTCTTCTTCCCTTTTCTTCCTTCTTTCTCTGATTTTCCCTCATTTCTTCAAAACGAGAATCTCTACCCATTTTCTCTTATTTTCTCCCAATCCAAAATTTTCAATTCTTTTTTTGCTGCAACTGGGGAGAAACACTATCATTAGGTGGGTTCTTCTCTTGGTTTTTGGCATCTCCCTTTCCATCTCCCTTTCTGACATTTCCCTTTGCTGCAATCGGAGAGGAACATCATCATTAGGCGGGTTCTTCTCTTGGTTTTTGGCATCTCCGTCTCCGTCTCCTGGCCAATCATTGCAACATGTAGAAAAATAATTCTGAACATATTCGATATGATTGTGTATATGCATATGTTTATTTCTTTACAGGTTTAAATGCCTCGTCATGCTCATTAGGGTGTGACGAGATGAAATATCAGTTACGGTGTCGTAAGACAACACTCGCTACACTTCTTGGGGCATACTGAGTAAGCCAACATCTGTTAAATGTTGCTCTCCCTAGTCAAAATGTGCCAAAATTTTATCAAATTTTTTGACTTAGAAAAAAAATGAAATGAAAAGATATATTGCATTGCATTTGTCTTCTTTCAGGTTTAAAGGCCTCGTCACAATCATTAGGGCATGAAGAAATGGAAACTGGTTGTGGTGTCCATATCAAATTTCAAATACATATCAGATTTCAAATACATTGAGTCATAAAGTGTTCGATTTGAAGTGATGATAGAATCCATATCAAATTTCAAATGAGGTTATGTTCAACTCGATAGCTCATTAAGAATAAGAAAATGATGAAATAACTCATATATATGAATAAATATGGCTCTTTAATAATAACTCAAATAGAGTTCATTATCACAGTAAATGAAATGAAAGCAAATAAAAAATAAGTTTAAAGAAATCTTATAAACAAGTTGAAAGTTCATCAACAAGCATGCAATGAACTTCAAATAAACATGATTGCACATGTTTTGAAGCGATTTGTAGTTTTATTCACTTGTGTCAAACTTATGCAAGTTTTTAAATATAATGATATGACACTTTCATACTTTATGAGATATATTCACATTCAACTAGTTGCATAAACATATATATGAAAAGCTTAAATATTCAATTTGGCGTATATTTCAAGGCAAATATCCTCGCTTCAATCAAAATATTTTAAAATCCACATAGCATTTTAAAGAAATAAATATTCTTGCATATGATAAGGAAATAACGTTCTTAATTTAGATATCTTGAAATGTATGTGAGCTTGAACAAAAGAATAAATGCTTACATATGTCTTCAAGTATATATGCCTCAAGTGCTTCAAAGCTTGTGAGAGTTTTCAAATAAATGAATTGGGGAAAAGCAAAGAATCCATGGGAGATTCTTAATGAAATTGAATGATTGCAAATAAGCATGATCAAGGAATTCTTGGAAAATATTTGAAACATGTTATTTGTCATGTTAAATACTCAATTGGATCAAAAAAATTGAGTATAATGATGAATTTAAGAATTATCATAAGTGATAATCTATTGAATATTCAAAGACTAATCAACCTGGTTAAAAGCAAGTAATTCAATATTAATCCAAAAGATCTAAAGATACTATATCACAATGCTATAATTCTCACCAACACTTGTCAAGTGAATAGAAAACATTAATCAGGCATTATTAAATACACCGCATGGGCAGACTACCCAATTTAAATTCAAATTATTAGGAGATCTTTAGATTAGTCTTGGGATGGGTGCGGGTTAACAAAATCTAAAAATTTAATATAAGAATTTCAACTTAGTAAAATATTTAAGAAGTTAATTCTATCATGTGATAGTACATTTGATCCTTTATTAGGAGCTAAATAGAGTTAACAGGATCTAAAGCTCTTAAATATATTCAAATTAATCAATTTTTCAAATCAAATTAATTCAAATTAAGTAGCAATCTAAAACTGCTTAAATGGAATTCAATAATTAAAAGCTTAAAAGCAAAACTCAATCTATCCACCTTTCATAACTGTTTGTCGAATGTGACAAATTAAGAAAACTCTAGCTCACAAAGGAGTCAATGTCAAATCAAGTATTTTACTATGTTCACTCTCAATCAATCTAATGTTAATAAGAATGTGGCCTGTGACATCTGACTGCGTGGCTTGGCTGGAAGGCTCCACAGATGATGTAGTTATGATCAGAGTTTTCTGATCAGGTGATTTGGTCAATAAGGCTCTATTATATTACAATCATGACCATAGCTCGTATGCTCCCCAATGGCTCTACACTTTGAGTTGTAAATCATAGAATAATAGGGCAAAATCCTCACTCGGTAAGGTAGACTTACTGTCTCCATAGACAAACACCACCTGTCTGCAAGATTTCTTGGATGATGTAACCCATGTGTTCGATAAGGATCCTTCATTATGGGTCTACCTCCTTTGACTAAGTAGACTAGGGTGACGAGATGATGAACCATGGGATCTAGATCGGGCATATCATCAATCCCAACCATCTTTAAGTTAAAATAATGAATTTTATAATCTTAGAATTTAAACTCCACTTGTTGCTACTATACGCTACACTTTAAGAGAACTAACGAATAGCCTTAATCGAAAGTTTTCTCTCACTTATTGGGAGTGGTAATTAACTATAGGTGTTTGCACCTATAAGAAATCTGGAACCAGATCTAAAGTCCTCACCAAATGAGGATGAAATCTTTGTGTAGTGTCTAATATACTATTCCATCTGCCTTCTGGAAATTACATCGACACTTAAATCACTATCTTCAACATTAATATTATCGAGAGGCTGGTGGTGAATTTTTGAAGCCCACAGATTTCTGATGACTCCACTAGGGACATGATTCTCTTTCCATCTTTGGCTAGTCATATATGTGCTATAGTAGCAATAAAGTATTTAACAATTCTAAATAAAAAATGGTGATTTAAATGTGTAATAAATTCTAATTACTAATGTATGAGACTCTATGTCAAATGAATTTTTCTGTAGAGTATATTTTTATTACACTATTATTTTATTTTGTAGTACCTCTGCATTCTGAAAGTATGGAGTAAAATAATAATTACTAATTACTAATACCCATCTTTCACTTTTGTACAATGGATCTACAAAGCACTCTTTTCACTATCCAGCTAGGGCATGGTGTGAACATTTGCCTAGCCAATGCCATCATCAACACAGGAGATGTTCGGGCTACCATTCAATTTGGTAGCTTGAATTTCCCAACTATCGTAGCTGTAACTCCTAAAGTATCCACCTGTGGTACACTCGTCTGAGGTCATGCTGGAATGCCTCAAGTTATTAAATCTCCTACTGTCCATGTTCGCCAATCAGTTCAGCAGCCAATTTCTATTTAAGAGATTTCCCAATAGAGAACTTTAGTTTTTAAAAGGCTAAGTCAATCTGAAGCCCCCGTGATGAAAAGAATCATTAGTAATTACTTCTTTAATTATCATACCAGAAAGCATGGTCATGAAGCTTCCTCATCGAAGCAAATTAACTAGGGAGAAGAAGAAGAAATCTTGAGTGAGGTTCAACATATCCTATTCAAATGACCTACTGAATAAGCAATACTGCCTCGAGAAGTGAGTATTCCTACCCATAATAACTTTGGCAATCTAAAGTGGGTAAAAAGGAATAGCTCTTGGTAGTAATAAGCGGTCTTTGGACCCAACAATGTCAAGCTCCACCACGGAGGAGACATGAAAATATGCGCGAATACACAAAGTTCTCAAAGTAGCCAAGGACAGAGGCTTAATGAAAAGAAGATTTCAGAGGCCTGTGATAATTGAAAATACTGAAGCTCCACTAAGGAGGTTGTCATCTCTTATAGTAACCAGTTATTGAGTCAAATATGTCTCGCATGGTGAGCATCAGAGTGTGACACTTGGATCGCGCATCCAAGAATTTGTTGCCCAAAGATCCCAGGAAAAGGACAAGCAGATATGGAGGCTAAGGAGCCATGATGAAATCCTGAAGAATAGAAGAGGTGTGACATCTAATACACATATTCAGAAATCCACCTAAAAAATAACTCATCAAAAGTGGTTACCCAAAAGAAGGGATATTACTGATGAAAGACATGATGGTCAACACCCTAGAGAATCCTCTAGAGGATCCCATCATCGATCGATTCCACAAGAGAAGGTTGACTTTGATCATTGTCCTTTAGAAGAAGTGTTTGTTTTACACATTGAACTAGATCCAAGAAAATTTTGATCAAAAATTCATGTGCAAGAAGATAATGAAGAGGACACTATGGAAGAAGTTGTCTATATGGCGAGATATAGATACACTTTACGCCATCCATCATGGATTCGGGCTTGAACACAATTGATGTTTATAAAGAAGAGTCTTTAAAGAAGCAAGTAGAAGATGGATCTTCAATCTCTACTAAAAAGAAAGAAGAAGAAGATCAAAATGAGAAAGAGATCATAAGTGTTGAAGCTTTTTATATGGTTGAGCTAAGAAATGATCAGCCTGGTACACACTTTTATAATCAACATTGTCATTCAACCCTAGGAACAACTACCCCTGCAAATGCACAAGGAGATGGACAGTCAAGTTTTTCCCCTGAAGATGAGCAGAGAGCGGAACAACAAAAAATAGAGGAAGAAGAAGAGCCTATACTTATTGACATCATGGCGCTAGCTGGAGAACAAAGACAAATGCATCGTCAAATGAAAGTCAAAGATAAAAAAATTGCACAGCTTGGTACCAAGATGAATGACATGATCAAATGAATATCATGATGGATATGTTGTAGAAGAATATCACATCAAATATAGCACATGTCTTGTTGGCTAATCAATATGTAGCTAATAATACAACTTCCATACCACCATAGTACCTCAAGCTCCTACATTAACACACACAGAGGAATGAAGTTTACCAACTATCTCTTCAGCCAATAATTCAAAATACGGCTAGCACACCAAGAACAGCAACATTTGCTCAGCTAGAAATAATAATTAATGAAAAGATAAAGGAAGCTATAGCTTCAGAGCAAGCTGAAAAGTTGGTGAGTAAAGGTCTCCCTTACCCAACGAATATGATCAAGTGTCATTGCAGAAAGGTTACTCGGTGCCAAAATTTAATACTTACTTTCTGGGCTTGGTAAACTAAAGCAACATCGAGCCCAATTTAAGGCTACTTGTGATAACACAGGAGGGAATGATGAGCTACTTTTCTAACAATTCGTCAGTAGCCTGATCTCAGCTGCTTTCAAGTGGTATGCAGAATTGCTGAATGATTTGGTTAAAACCTTTGCTGAATTAGAGACAATATTCATGAAGAGATTCATGAGTGCAACTGAGAAAATAACAATCACTGACTTTGTCTTACTAAAAAGGAGAAAAGATGAGTTAGTGATAAAATTCATAAGTCGTTGGCATAACCTAAGTATGAAATATGAGCAACAATTGGATGAAGAACATGCAATCCAATTGCTAAAGGGCAATATAGATGATAAAATGGCTCTATTTCTTTGTATGATGTTTATTGCACCATTTTAGGGCTTGCTCGATAGGATGGCCAAATTTGAAAAGCTGAATTGCCCTAAATCTGAAGTCTATGTAGATAAACCAAAGAGAAATAAACTGTCAGACTCAAGAAGAAATGAAACTCACGCTACTTCTTATAGTTCAAATGGTGAAAAGCAGGAGATATATAATGTGGATAAAGAAAAATAGCCAATGTACAATGATGATAAGGGAAAGAAGCCTATCTATTTTAATCCACAGGAAAAATTAGTATTGGGAGGCAATGATAAACCTCAGACTTTTTCAAGTTGTGAAGAGAATCCACGAAAAGCAACAAGAGATGATGAGCGAATGCGGCCATCTCTTAAGTAAAAGATGACAAAGAATATTCTTTTAGAAGGTACAGTGTGGCTAAATTATTTCTAGCGGTCAAAGGCTACAATTACAGAAATTAAAAAGCTTGAAGAAGCTGATCAAGTCAATAATCTAAATTAATGTCCCTATCATCGAATGATTAGTCATCCTATCAAATATTGTTATGTCTTCAAAGATTGGCTAGAAAGGAAGTATCATCGAGGTGAATTTATATTATCTGATGGCGTTCTAGTCAACCCAAAAGGAGAGTCTACAAGGATGATTATGTCCTCTTTCGTATTATTCATCAAATATAAAAAGAAGGAAAAATCAGTTCAGGCTGAAGAATGGGAAGTTGTAGTCTCTAAGAAGACTGTGTAAATGCTGAAATAGTTGAAGGGTGTCCCTAGTGTTAAGTGGAAATCACCACTTGAACCTATATTGGACTTAAAAGAATTGCATAAACCAAGTATTTCGGCTTCTCAACAGCATTTTGATAAGGATACTACATCACAACATGAGGAGCAGTCTACTAAACGCAGGCCTCATAAGTAAAAGAAGTTGGTTAAGAAAAAGAGAAGCAAGAAGAGAACTATAACTCAAAAGATTATTAACAATTCAGAGGGGTATCACCAACCGACAAGACAACCATTTAGACTTGCCTAAACTTTGTATTGAATCGTTGAAGAAGATAATGGTGAATCTTGTCCAATATAGACATGTTTAATCATTTACGTGATGTCAAATATTCTTCATTAGTTACTCTGAAATGATAAGGGTAGTCAAAACGGACTCAAACCCATAAAATTCTTATCAGGAAAGCAAGAAGAGCCTGAAGAGCTAACATCTGAATTTTGTCTAATGACTCGATAAAAAGATAACAATTAAGATGAAGATTTATGTTTTCTCGATGGAGAAGAATTAGACTCATCGATATCATCACGTATGAAATGTATGAAGTTGAAAAATGAGTCTAGCCCTTTTGGTCAATCCTCCAAAATAAGAAGGAAATTTGAAGAACCTACCTCTTCAGAAGAATCTAAGCAAGATAAGGTGATTCAAGTTCAGTTGAGAAGTGGTAAAGTCTTACGACCTTCATCGAATAAGAGAAATGCAAATAAAGATAAAGGCAAATAAATTGAATTCAATGAAGATATCATTCCAAAAAATTCTAGGATAAAGCCTAAATCAAGCAAAAAAGATAGATTAAAAATATTCAATCACATCTGAGAAAGATCCCTACACAACTGAGTGTGTACGAGGCTCTCTTGATGTCAAAAGACCTCCGAGAAACTTGGATACATGATCTCAAAGATTTGAAAAGTTATGAAGCTTACTTTGCTAAAAAAATGCATGATTGAATCATTATAAACTCAAGATCTCCCAGTAATTATATTTTCTGAAGAAAATCTTATGTTTGGAACAGTGGATCATAATCATCCTATATATGTTATCATAGATAGTGATGGAATCTCAATCAGTCGAATATTGATTGATCCAGGTTCTTCTATCAATCTTATGAGTCTAAAGGTATTAAGAAGTTATCACTTGATATCCAACATCTTGGAAGATATAAGTTGATGGTTCATGATTTCAATGAGAAAGGTTAGAAAACACTGGATTTTTTTATTCTCCCGCTCAAGTTTTTAGATTTATATATAGAAGCCAAGTTTTATGTAATCTATGCTGATACATTATTTAGAGCTCTCTTAGGTTGACCATTACTGCATGAGTATGGCATGGTCTCATCAACTATGCATCAGTGTATGCCTAAAAGAGGGGGAAGAGTTTAGAATTCCTGGCAATATACAACCATTCTTCATCCATCAAGCAAAGATTTATGAAGATGCAAAATACTTCATCCCCAAAGAGCCTAAGCCAACAGAGCCTCTTGAAGAGATAGCATCTACTTCAGAACTAAAAAGCAATTTCATAAAGTGAAAGAGCAAAAGCAAAGAGAAAGAAAGAAGACAATGTTGACTCTCCCTAAAGAACTTGATTCTGTATATAAATCAAGAAGATCAGTTCCTCATTTGGGAAGTGACACACAAGAAGAAAAAAATATTATTGTCAAACCAAATGGAACTTATAAGCTTTCAAGAAAGGAAAAGTATGAAATAAGTGATTTTGATTCAGACTATACCTTTGAATCTACTTATAAAATAGAGTTCAGATGGTCACATCAAGAAGGATAGCTCATTTGGTAGTGTTAGATGACTCCCTCAAAGTTATGCCCATCCCTTAGTAGTACTTCAAAGAAATCACTCCATTGGAGGTTCATAACATTGAAGAATTAATAACATTCTATGTGCCGCTGTTGAGTGAGAATGGTGGAATAGGAACTCTATTTTATAAATCTGAAGAGTCTCAGCCTCATAAATCGACTACTCAACATGAAAATTAGAGATAGTGCCAACAAGAATATCAATATACTATCCACAGAAATTGCGAAGAATGATACATAAGCTTGGAATTCATATTGGGAATACTAAATATAGAACTCAAAACTTTAACAGGATGTAGAGCCAAGGAAGTCCTCAAGCATCATGAAGAAGTAATAAGTTTATCACTAAAGGTCTTGGGTTCATCCACAAATCTCATCAAGATAAAGTTTGTTATAATATAATAGAAGCTGAGATTGAAACTAATAGTGATGAAGAAGATGATCTCCATGAAATTCTTCTTACAAATGATGAAGAAGTAAAAGCTAAGCCTGCACTTGAAGAACTTGAAGATGGTGGACAAACAACTACCATGGATGAACTTAAAGAAATCAACCTAGGAGCTGAGGATGATCCCCATCCAACTTTCGTTAGTGCCCTTCTGCCTGATGAGAAAGTTGAAGAGCTAAAAATACTACTTTGTGAATTTAGGGATTACTTTGCTTGGACATATTCTGAAATGCCAGGCTTATCCCCAAATGTAGCAGTTCATAAACTGGCTATTAAATCAGATGTGACTCTTGTTAAGCAAGCTCCTAGGTGAATGATATTAACCTCCATGCATGTGCCATGAGTCAAGCCGAGCTCACAAGGTGAATTCAACGAGCTTCAGCGTTCAAATTAGGGCTTAAATACACTCGACGGCACCAAAATTAGTCAAAATAACCTCTGATCGTCCAACGAAATCCACCTTTTTTGTTCACAACATTGAAATTGATCAGAATATACATATTGCACAATTCAACAGTCAATCGATCAAGAAAGATGTTCGTCAATATGTTAAGACGTATATCAAGGTTAGGAAGTCGTGATGTTGCCCAAAAAACCTTTGTTCATAAAATTGATCACGTTGTTAGCGTTGAAATATCAAAACCTATCAAATGAGATTGTCCGAGCTCAATTCAAATGAGTCTGCATGAATGTTGAGTTATTGAAAGTGATGACATGCAAATTTGAACTGAAATTGACTATGAATCAATATCGACATGAACCAAATGACCTCTGATCGCAAAATGGACCTTGTCGTTGCATCCAGAACATCAAAATAACTTTAAATCAATATATATATTAATTACATAATAATGTCATCATAAAATTTCAAATTAGGGTTAATTAATAAGTTAAATAAAAGGAAAAAAAAGCCTATAAATACTTGTAAGACCTAACCTTAACCGAAGGATTCCTATTCATTCTATTGGTAGCCTCACGCGAGACTCCCCCCTTTCCTTATCATTTGCGAACCTCTTCATTCCTTTCTCCCACTCTCCCCGTTTGACTTCTCTGTGGGACATGCACCAATCAGACACCTCTCCCCTTAAGCAGTAGAAATTGACTCTCCATTCGGACTTCTCTGTTATTTGCGGTTCTTGCCTTCTCTCACGACCCAAGTGGCTGCCCCTCTCCAGTGCATGGTCTCTCTCTCTCTCTCTCTCTCTCTCTCTCTCTCTCTCTCTCTCTCTCTCTCTCTCTCTCTATCTGAACAGTTGGAACAAGAACACCCAACACTTCTTTGATCATTTTTGAAGAGCCCTCATCTATCATTGTCCAATTTGTGGGTCTTCTTCTTGAATGCAATGGACCCTCTACTTAAGCAACCACATTCGTGATACACTATTAAGTGAGAAAAATCAAAGAAAGATGGAGTTGTTTCTCATAGTTCTTATGCTTGCTACTCTTCTTTCAGTTGTTGTATCAGATAGTGAAGGGGATGCATTGATTGACATGAAAAATAAATTAAATCTTTGTAATTAGCTCATTGATTGGAATGAGAACCAAGTTAATCCTTGCACTTAGAAATTCTATTACTTATTTTGTCATTCAAGTAACTTTGGCTAACATGGGTTTTAATGGAACCTTATCACCAAGTATCGGGCAATTGGCTTATCTCATTGCATTATGGAAGAGATTTGTTGCAGTTGATGCCTTGTGCATCCTTGTCGTCTGTGCTGTGATTGATCAATTAGCATTCTTTCTTCTTCATATGCGACTTTGTATTTAGCGGGGCTATCATCAAACCTTACATAAAAGTATAAAATGCTCAATCTTAAATAAAATCCCAATTGCAAAATGTTCGTGATTAAATGAGGAACTTGTATGCTCTTTGTATAGGAAAACTTGTAGGCGACACTCGAGCTATGAAGAAATTTACATGATTGCTTTATCGGGTAACCTATGTCTTTGTAGCATGGAGGAAAATGAAGACTTAAGTCATTATCATCAACTCTTATGCAAAAGTATAAAATGCTCAATCTTAAATGCACCTAAATTCTTGTATGTGATGCATTTGACATGATGAGCGGAACCCGTACGCACTCTTTGTAGCATGGTGGGGAAAACTCATAAGCGACACTCGCGACACAACAGAAAAATTTACATGATTTCTTTTGTACAGATAACCTATACACGCTCTTTGTAGCATGGTAGGAAAAATGATGACTTAGACCATGGTTTATACCACTCATACATGCTCTTTGTAGTGCGATGTGCTCAGATCACCATCGGGGATTATCTCAAAATTTAATCAATTTCACACTTAGAAGATTCAAATGAAGACTAAATGGGATTATTTAAATCATCATGATCTACTTAAACAAGCTTAAATTAAAATTCAAGAAAAGAACAAATGATGAATGAAAGAAACTGAAGGACTTTGCTTGAAATGTAAGTAGAACCCTCCTCAGATGCTTTGAGCTTGCAAGAATTCACAAGCATATCCAGGAAAATGATGTTGTGTGTTTGAAGAGAAGAAAATCCCTTTTATTTATAGGCATGAACCAACCTTTTATATGGACTCCACAATAACTCATGATAATTCAAATCAAATAATTTATGAATTATGAAATCAAGGAGCCCATTAATGATATATCGATAAAACTATTAAGGAAGTCATGAATATGGGAGGTTTTGAATAAGCATCATGTGCATATCATAACATAATATCCAACTCCAACTCAAGTACTTCAATATTTGGCAATGATCCCTATTTGAAATGAGTGCTTTATGAAGGAATCACGTGATGAAATTGAATCAAAGAGACATTGCACCTTTGTGCATAGTGCAAATTTGGAAAATTTAATTGTGTTTTATAAATATAGAAATCCATTAAATGATTAAGCAAAAAAATTAAAGACTTCATTAGTTGATCAACTATGAAAATAAAGATATATTAAATAATTGCAAAATCAAGAAATACTAAGCAAAGAACCTCCAAAAGAGAGGAATCAACTTTAATATCATTCATCCATTCATTGAAGTATTTTGAAGAGTTGAATTTCCATGTGAGCCACAAATCAAGCTATTATGTGAATCTATAGCTTCAAAATATATGCAAATACTCGAGTAAAGTGAGTTCTTCACATACATTTTCAAGCAATTTAATACTATTCAAGTATTTATAAACATTCAAATGCACCCACATGGGCCCAAACAATAATCTTAAACTTAGTGTTTGAGGATCTTTGCGTGGTTGATTCAGTTAGCCTTGGGGTGGGTCCAGGTTAACAAAACCTAAAAATATAATGATGTTATTATAATATCTTCAACTTAAAAAATATATATATAAGAAGCTAATTCTATCACATGATAGCAGATCTAATCCTCTATTACTAAATTAATAGAGTCAACAAGACCTAAAATAGCAAAATAATAAACCACCTCGATGATGGCTGTGTTGAATGGAGATTTCAACCAGAGGGGATACTCCCATCAAAATATGATTACAATTTTAAGAAAAATTAACTTAATTGAACATCAATCTAAATGCAAAATTAAAATATCTTTGAGCTATAAATGTCTAAGTGAAATTCAATATTAAAAAACTTAATGCTAAAATTCACTGTTAGTGATTTGTTTGTCGGTGACAAATTAAGAAAACCCTAGCTCATAAAGGAGCCAAAGTCAAATCAAGTACACAACTATATTTACTCTCAAATAATCTCATGTCAGCAAGGACGTAGCCCATGTCCACTGACTATGTAGCTTGGCCAGTAGGCTCCACATGATGTAGTTACGACCAGAGTCCTCTGACCCAGTGTTTGTCGCCAAATGACCCCACTATATCATGTTCATGAATATAGCCCGTATGCTCCCCAATGGCTCTGCCCATTGAGTTGTGACCATAGGGTATACTTGATTGGGCAAAAATCCCTCCATTAGTTAAGGTAGACTTAAGTTTATCTCCTTAGACAAACACCACCCCAGGTCTACAAGAATTTCTTGGATGATGTAACCCATGTGTATCGATAAGGATCTTTAGTCTTGGGTGGACCTCTCAAGTAGACTAGGGACAAAGACGAGGATGGGTATGATATCTAGATCGGGTGCATCATTGTTCCCCCAACCATATGCTTTAAGTTAAATATAATGAATTTCATAAACCTAAATTCTAAAACTCCACATGCTATTACTATAAGCTACAAACTAAGTGACCTAACGACTAGCCTTTCAGTTCTCTCTCTCGGCATTGAGAGGGTAATCTTATGAGGCTTGCTTTATAGGAAACTTAGAACTAGATCTAAAGTCCTCACCAAATGAGGATGAAATCTCTGGATAGTGTCTTATTTACTATTCAATCTGCCTTCTAAAAATTATACAGACACTTTAAATCACCCTCTTAATCGAGAGGTTGGCAGTGAATTTTTGGAGCCCATAAATGAGATTAGAGATTGAAGAACATGTAATTGCAGAAATAAATAAGCTGATCGAAACAGGCTTCATCCGGGAGGAGAAGCATGTAGATTGGATAGCTGACATTATCCTAATTAGAAAGAAGAATGATCAAATCCGTCTCTGCATTGACTTCCAGGACCTAAATAAGGCGTGCCCAAAAGATGACTTTTCACTTCCAATTTCAGAACTACTAGTGGACAATACTTCCAACAACGATATGTTCTCATTCATAGATGGATCATCGAGATAAAATTAAATCGAGATGGCGCTCGAAGACAAAAGACATACATCATTCAAAACACCTATTAGCATCTATTGCTACACAGTCATGCCTTTTGGTTTAAAAAATGCTAGAGCTACATACCAAAGAACCATTATGCATATTTTTTAATGAGTTAATTCACCGAAGGTGGAATGTTATGTTGACAATTTGGTGGTGAAGAGCTTAAATCATGAAAATCACTTTGAAGACTTGAGAATTTTATTAGAGAGAATCAGAAAATATGATTTTAAGATGAATCCTCTAAAATGTGCATTCAGGATATCCTCTAGAAAATTCCTTAGGTATATTATACATCATAGAGAAATTGAAATTATTCCTGTTAAAATCAAGACAATTGTGGATATGCCTCCACCGAAGAGTTAGCATCAGGTCAGTTCTTTACAAGGATAGCTTGCATTCATCCGTCTATTTATATCAAACCTATCAGGATACTGTCAATCATTTACAAAGATGATGAAGAAGGATGCTCCATTCAAATGGGACAAGGAGTGTCAAGAAGCCTTCAATAGCATTAAAAGCTACCTGTTAAATCCACCAATCCTTATAGTGCCTACTTCTGGGAAGCCCCTCATTCTATGCATAGCTACATGAGAAGAGTCCCTTAGAGCATTATTGGCACAACACAATGAAGAAAGTAAAGAGAATGCTCTTTATTATATCAGTCAAAGATTAATAGGAGCGAAAATGAGATACTTTTCGATAGAGAAGCACATTTGACATTGATCTTTGCAGTCCAAAATGTCCACACTATATATTATCTCATAAGATTACCCTCATCTCAAGGATTGATCCATTGAAGTACTTGATGATAAGACCAACATTGACAGGTCACTTGGCAATATGGGCAGTATTATTTTTATAATTTGATATCACATATGTTCTGCAGAAAGTAGTGAAAGGGATAAGTCTTAGCAGATTTTTTTACTGCACATCCCATCCTGTGGACTCTTCACTTAACGGTGATTTGCTTGATGAGTAAATTTTACTCATTCATGAAATAGAAAAATCACAAATTTGAAAAATGTACTTTGATGGAGCCTCATCGATCGAACAAGTCAAACCTCTAAATTTCCCAAGGGCAAGAGCAGGAATTGGCATCATCTTCATAACACCAGAAGGAGAGATAATGAGACAGTCATATGGGTTGACCGAGCTAAGAACTAATAATGAAGCTGAGTATGAAGCATTGGTAACAGGTCTTAAAGAATCTATTTTCATAGGCATTCAAAACTTGCATATTTCCGACGATTCTCAGCTTATTATAAATCAAGTACTTGACATCTATAAAATCAACAAGCTTGAGTTAGCTTTTTATCATAAGTGAGTTCTAGAGCTTATGAAGCAAATACCAAATGTCACACTAACTCGAGTCTCTCGATCCAAGAATAGAAAAGCAGATTACTTAGCAAAATTAGCTAAAGAAATGGCAAGTGATAATGGTGATTATGTCATGATCAAGATATTTAGTCGATGATTTCTAGAGCTAGCAAAGTATCAATCCCCTCATGTAGAAGGGTTATCAAATTCGACACAGTAGGATGCGACTCAGGTTGCTCCTCATACTCCTCAAAATCAATATGGAATTATACCCAGAAGAGCTAAGAATGACATTGCCTTAGAAAATCCATATGAAGCCTTTATAGTAGAAGAGCCACATGATTGGAGGCAACCTTTCATCGACTACTTTAAAGAAGGCAAATTACCAAATAATAAATCACTAGCAGCTCAAATCGAGAAGAGAATATTGCGCTATACTTTCATCAACAACACTTTATATCATAGATCCTTTGAACAAATATGGCTATGATGCCTAAATATAGATGAAGGTACCAAAGTGATGGTTGAAGTTCATGAAGGACTTTGTTGTACATCGAGTTCAAGATGGCGAAGATAAAAGGATGGGTTATTATTGGCCATCTATGGTGAGAGACAACATCAATCATGCTAAGAGGTATCATGAATGTCAAGTATATGAAATTATAATCCATCAACCTCCAAATCTAATACCCTTAATAATAGAATCTTGGTCATTTGAATGTAGGGCATAGATGTAATTGGGTCGCTCGATCCACCGCCATCGATTGGATACTACTTCATCTTAGCAGGGACTAATTATTTATTTAAGTGGGCTAAAGCTACCCAATTTAAAGAAGTTACTGCTGATCGAGTGATTAACTTCTTCACGCATAATGTGGTCTATATATTTGGAGTGTCACATCGAATAATTTTTAATAATGGCAGAGCTTTCAAAAATACAAAGATTTATAGATTCTTCAATCGACACAAAATTGATTGGCGACACTCTTCAATATATAATCCAAGAGCAAATGGTTTCATGAAGGCCTTCAACAAGACATTAGTCAAGCTGTTCAAGAAGATTCTTACTAAAAATAAGAGAGAATGATATACCAAACTGATAGTGGCATTATAGGCATATCGAACCACCTACAAGATGCTGACTAAAGTCGATCTCTATTCATTGGTATTTGGAATTGAAATAATTCTTCTGCTTGAAGTTGAGTTGCCTTCACTTCGAGTAGCCATCTACAATCTAACTAAAGATCAAAATGCTCATCGAGAATGGAGGAACTCGATGTGCTTGATGAAATTAGATTGCAAGCTCATCAAAATCGAAGTTTATCATGCAAGTCCAAGGCTTTTTGACCATATGGTATCGAACATTCCAAAAAAATTGGTCTTGGTCTTGAGAAGACCAATTATTCATAATCAAAAATTTTATTGCAAATTTGAGTCTAATTGGGAAGACCCTTTTACCATCAAGAAAGTGTATCAAGGAGGGGCATACCAACTCATTGACCTAAATGGTGATAGAATAATGCCAATTAATGGTCGATACAAAAAGTATTATACATGATGACATTCTCGAGGTATAAGAAATTCCCTAAGATATGGGGGGATTTTTTAGTATTATATCTATTTAGGTTGACATCATGCTTCATGCCGAGATTCCTAAATAAATATACTTACTCAAGATGAAAAAACTTTTTTGTGAAAATTCCCTTGTTACATAGGGGGCATTTTGGATTTTTATGCATAGATGAAATCAATGTTACATGTTAAAACCCTCTTAAGAGTATATCAATTCAAATATTGATATATTTGCTTAATTCCATCTTAAAAGTTCTTCTAAATGTGCTTTAGAATTCCCCCTGCAAGATAGGGGCATTTTTATTTTTATTTTATGTCAAGTTTATTTTAGTTGTCATCGTGTTATACAACGAGATCATCGAATATACTCTAATTCAGGTTGACACATAATTATTACTATTAAGTTGCAGGTTCTTGCAAGAACAAAAAGAATTTATTTTTATGCATGAAAAAATAGCCGTAAATGTCAAAAATTCTCTCCAAGATTCATCAAATGTCAGAGATCAAGTCAAAAGAACTCCCAATTTTGAAAGCTTCAATTAACTAAGTTCAAAAAATATCAACCTCTACATCCTAAAGTCTAGGACACGGATGGATTTTAAAGGTCGAACTCAACAAGTCCATAAATGGCTGAGTTGTTGATCCTCTCCTCACTCAACAAGCCACAAGAAAAGGCCATAGTGAAAGAGCCTCCATTCATTAGTCTGATGATCAAATCACCAACCTATCACAACTTGAGTCGAAGACTCGAGTATGTTCTAAAGGTCAAACTCAATAAACCAAAATGTGGTCGAGTTGCTGATGCTCTCCTCACTCAATAAGTCGTAAGAAAAGGTCATAGTGAAAGAGCCCCTGCTCATCAGTCCAAAGATGATAGCTGTTCAATCTCAAACTAGATCTAGCGTAGTGATTACAAGCAACTAGAATCCAAGAGATCTTTCTACTTGATCGATAGACCAAGATAATCTGAGAAAACTCTCAATTCAGAGCTGTCTCAAGTCAATCTTTATATTACATGTAGAGTGATATTTCAATATATTCTCGAATGATCTCATCAAGCATAAACCATAGATCAAGGTCAATCCTCATCAATTCTGTCAAAGCAGAAAGCACAGGACCGAGAAAATAATTTCATAGTTCATACAAAGCCGATGGCCGAATTAAAGAAATTTTGTGATTATTCATTACATTAAAGCACACATTGCTAGAATGATAACTCAACATTGATCCTATATAAGTCGGGAGGCTGGGTCATTTATATGTACCCTTCAATGAGTCTGTCAAGGCAGTAAGCACAAGCTTAGGGTGTACATACACATCCTGACAAGTCAATATGGACAAATCAGGTCAATCCTTCATCAAGTCCATCAAGCTTAAAGTTATGATAGAAGAAATTCCAAATCTCAAAACAAGCATACCAATTCCTCTATCAAACCCAACCAAGAACGAAGCTAGGGTTGGAGTAAACTCAAATCTGCATTGACATAAAAGAAAGAGATCTTCAATAAAGCCATTGAAGTAGAGAGTATATGGTGTAAAAACTCTTATCTATTTGATAAGTAAATTCTGATAAATCGGTCAATCTCGTTATTTAGCATGTCCTAAATAAAGTATCATACTAATGATAAATCCCATCAAACCTCCATAAGTTATTGCAATTGAAGCTGAAGTGATCCAAGTTCTATGGTCAGCCCCAAGGGTCAACTAATTTTCAACAAACATGACTCACTCCATGCATGAATCATATTTGTTGGGAGGCATTTGTTGACCTCCATATATGTGCAATAAATCGAGTTAAGCTGACAAGTAAAATTTTACGGACTTCAGATGCAATAATGCACAAATTAGGGCTCAAAATATGCTGGATGTCATCGAAATCAGTTCAAATGACCTCCGATCAATGAATAGACTTCACCATCACATTCAAAATATCAAAATTGGTCAAAATATAAATATTGCATAATCTAAAGATCAATCGATCAAGCGATCAATCTATCAATGTGTCGACGTGCATATTGGGGAAGGGAAACTGTGATGATTTCCAAATGATCTCCATTCATGAAATTGATCATGTTGTTAGCTTCCAAATGTCAAAAACTACCTAATGAGACTATCCACACTCAATTCGGACGAGTCTGTCTGAAAGTCGAGTGATCAAAAATGATCATGTGTATTTTGAACCTATATCTAACCTAAATCTCTAAAATCACTCATCTGGTTCTCCCTCACGTAGCCGACCCAGTTCGGCCCTAATCCTTCCTCTTCACACATGACCCAAGGCCCCTTTGGTGAATCGCAAGAGAGTCGAGCGAGCCCCTCTTCCGAACCTTTGGCCTCCTTCATGCAACCACACACGAGCCCTCCTCCACGATCGCTCCCTCCTCTTCATTCATGGGATCGAACCGCAACCACTCCCACGCGAGTCCTCCTCTAACCACTCCCTCCTTCTTTTCTTCTTCCCTTCAAACTGAAAGGTCTTCTTCCTCCCCTCATCCAAAAATCACACGAAACACCCCCTTCTTTCTCTCTCATTCAAACAAGGAGTAGGCATCTCCTCCTTCTTCTTCTTCCTTTTCTTCCTTTCTTCTCTTCTTCTACTCTCAAACCAAAATGAAAATCCCCTTCTTCTCCTCACAAAACCAAAATCAAAAATCTCCTTTCAAATTCCCTCATTTCCTCAATCTGAAAATTCTCTAATTTTCCCTCATTTCTTCTTTCCTCTTTCCTTGATTTTCCCTCATTTCCTCAATTTCGAAATTCCCTCATTTCTTCAACCAAAAATCCATCCCCATTTTCTTTTATTTTCTCTCAATCCAAAATTTACAATTCCTCTTTTGTCACAACTAAAGAGGGAACACCGTCATTAGCGTTCTTCTCTCATTTCTATCTCATTCCATCTCTCTTTTTTTTTTCTCTGAGAGGAACATCATCATTAGGCGGGTTCTTCTCTTGGTTTCTGGCATGTCCATCTTTGTCTCCTGGTTGATCATTGCAACACGCAAAAAAATAAGTCTGAACATGTGTGATGTGATTATGTATATGCATATGCTTATTTCTTTGCAAGTTTAAATACATTGTCATGCTCATTATGATGTACCGAGTAAGTCAACATCTGTTAGATGTCACTCTCCATAGCCAAAATACTGTTAAAATTTTGTCAAATTTTTGGACTTAGAAACAAAAACAAAATGAAAAGATATATTGCATTGCATTTGTCTTCTTTCTGGTTTAAAGGCCTCATCACACTCATTATGGTGAGATGAAAATCGGTATCATGAAGACACCACTCATGCACTCATTAATGCCAAGCCAAACACTCCGATGTAGATGCTGAAATTTCATCATTTTTTTTGGGACTTAAACTCAAAATTAATTCAATGTCAAATTAATTATGAAACCTAAAGTCTTAAAACCAAAAAAAATCTCATTGAGCATATAACTGGATCATAAGGGATTTATAGTAAAGTTAATAATTAGCTTAAAATATGAAGAAATCAAATAAAGCTTATAGGAGATTCATAGCAAACTTAATGACTCATGAATGAGCATGTTTCATAACCTTTCTAATGAATGTTTAAACATTATTATAACATGTGTTTGGCAATAAAAGTAATTTAAGTATGATGAAATAACTCATTGATATGTATAAATATGGCTCTTTAATGATAACTCAAATAGAGTTCATCGTCATAGTTAATGATTTGAAAGCAAATAATGTGGGCTCCAAAAAATTTTCACCGACCTCTCGATGAAGAGAGTGATTTCAATTGTAGGTGTAAATTTCAGAAGGCAGATGAAATAGTAGATAAGAAACTACCTAGAGATTTTTCCCTCATTTGTGAGGACTTTAGATCTGATTCTAGCTTTCCTATAGCCGCAAGCACCCATAGTTAATTACCCCTCCCAATGTCGAGAGAACTTTGGATTAGGCTTGTAGTTAGATGGTTAAGTCTGGTATATAGTACTTGACATGGAGTTATGAAATTTGGAGTCTAGAATTTATGAAATTCATCATTTTAGCTTAAAGTAGATGGTTGGGGGAACGATGACGCGCCCAATCTAGATCCCATGGTTCTGTCATCCCGGGCTATTGTCCCTAGTCTACTTAGTTATAGGAGGTTGTCGACCCAACCTGACCGAAAGATCCTTGTTAGCAACACATGGTTACGCCGTTCAAGAAATCCTTATAGACCTGGGGTTGTGTTTATCTAAGGAGACAATCTTAAGTTTACCGTAGCTAATAAAAAGGATTTGTGCCTATCAAATATACCCTATGATTCATAACTCAAAGGGCTGAGCCATTAGGGAACATATGGGCTACAGTCATGACCATGATATAGTAGGGCCATTTGGTGACAACCACCCGGTCAGAGGACTCTGGTCGTAACTGCATAATGTGGAGTCTACTAGCCCGCAAGGACACGCCACGCCCTGACATGAGATTATTTGAGAGTAAACATAGTTGTGTACTTGATATGACTTTGGCTCCTTTGTGAGCTAGGGTTTTCTTAATTTGTCGCCTCTGACAAACAATCGCAGAAGGTCAATTGGATTTTTAGCTTTAAATTTTTAATATTGAATTTCACTTAAATATTTATAGCTTAATGATATTTTAAATTCTACATTTAGATTAAGATTCAATCTAAGTTACTTTCCTTTGAAATTATAATCATACTTTGATTGAAGTATCCTCTCTAGTTGAAATTTTCATTCATCATCAGGGTGATTTATTGTTTCACTGTTTTAGATCCTGTTGACTCTATTAATTTAATAATAAAAGATCAGATCTGTTATCATATGATAGAATTAGCTTCTCGGATATTTTATTGAGTTGAAATTCTTATAATAGATATTTAAGTTTTGTTAACTCGAACTCAGTCCTAAGACTAAACCAGGAACCAACCTGAGTAGCATCCTCAGACACTTGAATTTATGCATTCAGTGTAGTGTTGGAGCCTATGCAAGTTATTGATTGATTTCAACTCGAATGCTTACATGAATTTTAGAGAATTCAATATCTTCTAAAGCACTTATACATATATCAACACAAGTAAACTAAACAAAGGATTGCCTCACGATGCATATATAAATTATCAAATGTAAGTGCTTGCATGAATTTTGAAATACTCAAACTAAAAGATGATTTGCATTGTAATTTGTGCAAGATTCACATCAATCTAATATTTTTGAATGAAAATTGAAGTATTTGTGTTGAATAGAATGTATGAACTATTTATTTAGAATTTGAGTTGGCGACTTCTATCTGCTTCTAGACTCGTATTGACAGATCCGGTGGCATAAGAAATTTAAAATTAACATATTACTTTTAACTCGAATCCATTTTAGATTCCTAGCAAGATGCTCTTTCAAAAATTTTGGCTTTACTTGGGCGGTGAAATTTGTCTTTATATAGTTTATTTTATTTCAAGTGGCCCCTAGAGAGCATCTTTTTTTGTCTATAAATAGATAGACTATTCAGTTCATTTTTATTCTGATCCATTCAGTTATGTTAAGTCGTCTGTAGGTTTTGATTGAGAAAGTTTTGCTTGCCTTTTGGAGTGATGTTCTAAGTCCCCTGGTAAGTTCTATCTTTCTCCCTCTTTTTAAAATTGATTTTATTTTGCAAATAACCTTTTTTTGTTTCTTAATTCTTTATTTTAGTGTTATTATGCATTGTTTTAGATTATGAACTCTTGCTTACATTTTTTTATTATTTAAGTTATATTTATATTATACTTAAATTCATTTGAGTTCATTATTAGTCCAAAATTCAGCAATCTTACGCAAGACTGTCTCCCCCGCTGCACCACATGATGCGGCTTAAAAGTCTTCTAAACCCATCATGCTTAAAAAGACGTGCATGGGACTTCGGAAACCTGCATAAAGAAAGCATATAGCATTCAAAATTTTCCCATAATGTTTAAATAATAAATAAGCCTTGACCCAAGCTTATGCTAAGTGACACAACCACAATTCCAAATCTGTCATAAACCTAAACTCAATTCTTCTCTATCTTACCTTAATCTAAGTAAGGTGGCTAATGTAAAATGGAGAAGAAAGGAGGGGGAGTTGGTAATGGGCTGGGAGGTAACTTAGTTAATAAAGAAGCTAGAAAAGACAAGATAGCAATGTTCACACGCTAAATGCGATTTTCTTTTTATTTTGGCAACGATTTACTAGATTAGAGCAATACGTAACTGAACGTAGGATTTAGCATCTAAATCCTATAAATCCTACACCTTTAGATTTAGTAAATCCATCTGTGTTGTAAATCCGGTAAATCCAGAAATTGGGATAAATCCCGGATTTATTAAATCCGCTGATTCGATAGATTTAACGGGATTTAGAGATCGACGAACCTCACTGAATGGCGGGAATTGGTTGTCACATCATGACACGATCAAGAAAATCTTCTTCTCCAACAAAGTCAGCGTTGGTCTTTGTAGCTGAACATTGTGAGCTAGTTGGTTCCGTTGTCCTCCGTCATCTCATTTCTTTAGGCTTCACAATTCTCCTCGTCCGTAGCTTGATCTTACGTCGGTCGGTCGGGTCCATTCTTCCGAGCTTCTACGGGTTTGGAAGCTCTATTGTGAGAAGGCGTACTCTTCTTCAGTAGTCTCTTTGCAAGATCAAGCGAAGAGCTTCATCGAACTCTAGTCGCGTTGTTTGGTTGAGTGGGGAAGATTCCCGAAAATGGTGGATTCTGGTTCCTTCTTGAGTTAGGGTTCGTTTCACGAGCAAGGAGACTCGGTGAGGTATGGATTTTTTATTCATGTTTTGTGGGAATGGGAAGACCTTATTCAGTTATTTGGCTGTATTTGTCTAGGTCTGTTTCGACTTGAGCTTCAATTTCATGTTTCATGGCCATTCATCATTTTGAGGAACTGTTGTCACAAAATTGATGATTAGGGGTTTGATAGATTATGCTTTGTTGATCAACAAATTTGCGTCTGATTTTGTTTCAAAATGATGTAAATTGTAGTGATAAATTTTAATAAACATGATATTTATGAATATGATATTTGTGATCTAACATTTATTTATATTTTATAATGAATATGATATTTTTGTTAAATGATAAATTTTAATTTTAATATTAGATTTTTTTTTATTTATGTTCTTATTCTTTAAAAAAATATTATTTAATTATAAAAGATTTAAATCCTCAAATAACTTATCAAACATCTTTCTGGATTTAACAGGATTTAATAAGTTTATTACCAAACACTTTTCAGGATAATTAGGCATGTGAAAGTGAGATTAGTGGAAGCTACACAAAAGCTTGATCTGGCTTTTGTATGGAAGTCGAAGGTATGGTGATTTCATTGAGTGCAGACCAGATTTGGACAAGTCAAGACGAGGTTCGTGAAGCTGGGTAACAATAGATAAAAGAGAGCTGGATGGAGGAAGGCTAGGAAAAGGAGGAGATGTTGGCGGCCAGATGGTGTGTTTCTTGGGTTATGGATAATTGAGTTGAAGGCTTGTAGGTTGAGTCATTGTTGTTGGAAGCCCTGATAGAAGTAGATGTGTTTTGTGCTAGGTAGAGAATGGAATGGGACATGCTCTTCCTCATGAGTCGGATGGTGGAAGGAGTTAAATTCAGCTTTATGTGTGATAAAGAGAGATTAGTGGTAGCGGCCTCAATGGAGGTAGTAGGTTTTATTTTATTTTGGAGAGGAGCTATTGTCATGCGGCAAGCAAGATAATAAAAAAAAGGAAGCTAAATGCGTCTGAGAGGAAGATGGCTAGATACCAAGAGAAAGAGAATATGGATGGAAATCGGACCGAGGTTGAAGCTCTTCGGCTTGTGAGTTCTAGAAGCGGTCGTGGGATCACGAGAGACTAATAGCAGAATTCCTTCAGCAAGAGCGAGAGAGTTTTGCTCCTCTTTCCTTCAGTGAAATTTTCAAATTAAGCATGATTAGTGATTTAATTAGGTAATTAGGCAGCATAAAAAAATTTAAAATAGGCTAGTCGGTCAATGCTATTGCGGATGCGATCAACACGCCGCTGGCCGGCGACTCATCCCTAATTTAGGGCTGAAAACTCGAGACCTCGTCAAGCAGCTCTCGAAGTTTTCCATCTCCGATCCCGTCGCCGTGATTCGCCCGCTGTTGCGTCGTCGAAAGCTCACTGCCGCTAGCTGACCGGAAAGTCGCCATCGGTGAAGAAGGAGCTTGGAAGGATTATTTTTGCCGATTTGGTATTTCTAACCCTAAACGAAAAAAAATGTATAATGTTGAATTGTATGAGTTTATTTGGTTTGTTTAAGCTAATTATTATGATATTCATAGGAAATTTGTGATGGATCTCATTTTGTGTGCAACATTTTTTTAGAAAAACTTCAATTTTTGCGCAATTTTTTTTGATTGATTAAGTGTGTACGTGTAGTTTAATTTGGTGTTATGAAGATCTTTAATTGTATTAGGCACATGTATGGTGATTCATGTTCGTTAAAAAAGTTAAATCTGTGCTTGATATGTATTGCTGAATATTTTCGTATGTGATATTTTTTTTGGCAAAGGAGGTACATGGTTGTTATAAAATACTACTACAACATGGTTGAGATATCGATCTGATAAATGCAAAAGAGAATGATTGGCTTTTATAAGTGTGACGTTGCATAAATTAGTTGTTGTCACATTACAGTATTTAGATTTTATTTGTCACATTGCAGTAGTTCGATTTTATTTATTTTGCTAAAATATTAGGATTGAGTGATTACTTGAATGCATAAGTAATTCAGTCATCTTTGTCATATATTAATGCAAGATTTTTTGTGTGTAATAGGTAGCAGTTCGAATACTGGTGTTCCGTTATTACTAACTAGTGATGAGTTCAGATACTGTATGTATTGTTCTTTATTATGATGGTAAACTCAGAGTAAGTGATGAGTTCATTCCAACATATATTAGTGGGAGAAATCATCCAGTCCAAATTTCACAACGGATTAAATTTGAGAAATTACAGAAAAGAGTTATGAGGTCGTTGAAGCTAGATCCATCAAAATTCTCTGTTAATCTGGTGGGTCATTTTCCTATTGGAACTGGATTTATTGCAACACACATTAACGATGATGAAGTTTGTGAGGCTATTATTAATGCAGCATGTTCGTAGCTTATTATGGTGTATGTCGAATTTGAGGAACTCCCATGTGGAGATAGGGAGGTTAGTAATATATAGTCAAAGAGAGTGGAATTACATCACACCACCTCCTCAGATAAGTACTCAAGGGGAAATGTATGAGACTGCAGCAAGAGAAAATGATTATTTTACTGGCACAAGCTCTGCTCATATGGGTGACCCAGGTGACCCTAAAGGTAATGATGTGAACCCACCATCTGATGTAAATGTTGAATATGAAACTATGCCTAGTGGAGATAGTAGTGATGAGGATGACAATGATTATATTGACTCGGAGCGGGCTGATTTAAGGGTAGCAGAAACATCCCATATGGTCAGAGATTTGATTGTCGATTACTCAATGAGAATGAGTCATACTGAGGAGCATTTGATACATAATAATGATTATATGTATAGTGCTCAAACCACTAGAGAATGGGATGAAGACCTTGCATTTGATGGCCCATCAGATGATTCAACCTTTGAAGAGGAGAATTGCATCCCAGATGAATTAGTGGAAGATATATGCTTTCATGATAAGAAGTAGTTGCAATTTGTTGTTTAGGGGTGGTCGATTATAAATAATATTGAATATGTCATATATGCCTCAAGCCAATCAAAATTTGTCTTTGTACATTCTCACTAGTTAGACCATGTTTGTGGCGTTTACATGCCTTCTTAGTTAAGAGGTTGGGTGGTACTTGGAGAATTGGTTCAGTAAGCTCTCCTCATATATGTAGTCACTCAATTCTTTATGCTGGACATAGGCAATGCACATCATAATTTATAAGTTATTTCATCCACCCTACAGTCAGGCGTCAGTTGGATCGGCAAGGGAGATCATAGGTATATAGTCAAAGTTCATATAGTGTCTTATATGAAGGCTTGGGATGCACTAGCGATTAAGGCTATTTTTGGCGGTTGGGAGGAATCTTATAGATCATTGGGAAAATTTATGCTTGTTTGCACATCTATGCGGTTGATATATAGTCCTGAATCGAATAGATTCCAACAATGATACGGTCATTTGAGCCATCTGAGGTTAGTATTGTGCTTGTGTCTTGATGGGACTTTTCTCACAGGTAAGACAGAGGCACTCTACTTATCTTTGTTGGGATCGATGCAAATAATGGTTGTTGCCTTGATTGTTGAATCAGAGTGCATAGAGTCTTGGATTTGGTTTCTTTGCACTCTTCAAAACTTGATCCCATTAGTGTCTACGAGGGGTGATCTATGCCTCATCTCAGATAGACATGTAGGTCTTGTTGGTAGGCGAAATCTTCCATGGCGCATCGCTTTTACTGCGCCATTTGAGGGAGAACTTCCAAAGAGTAGTACGACAACTCAGCATAGCTGATATAGACTTCATGTGTCAGAAAATGTATGTTGTAGGAAACACAGATGACATCCAAATTTTTAAAAGGCACATGTTAGACATTAAGAATATTAAGCAGGAGGCATACGACTAGCTAGTTTCAAGGGATGTTCAACAGTGGACTCAAACTCATGATAATGGGTACAGGTATGGTACTATGACGACAAATGTAGCTGAGTGCTTCAACGGAGAGCTTAAGCGTGCACGTGGCTTACCAATTCAAGCCCTGATTATGGTAGTTCCCTTTTCATGAAACGGCTACCGCTCTAGAAAGGTAAAAAGAAAACTTGTTTTCCCCTCGCATTAAAGCTACACTGATTACTAATGAATGCGAGGCACGAAGATTACCTGAACCTGTTAGGATTAGCATGTCTGAGTGTCAAGTGTTTGATGTCAGCAGCCGAACCTACAAAGTAGAAGTTTCTGAGAACTATGACTGTAAGTGTACGTGCAGACAACCACAGTCTTATCACCTACTTTATCCACATGTGATTGCAGCTTTGAGCCATCGCCACCTAAATCACGTGCAGTATGTCTCTGTGTACTACAGCTTGTAGAATTATATTAGCACCTACCAAGGAGAGTTCCATGTAATACCTAATCAGGAGGAGTGGGCAGATCACATCACGGAAGGCAGTTATGAAAATTATAACCCACCTAATATTAAGCAAAAGTCTAGAAGGCCAAGGACAACCAAATTTAAAAATACCATGGATGAGAATATTCCTAAAAGTTCTAGGGTGTGTACTGTTTGTAAGACTTTTGGGCATAATAGGTCAACGTGTCTTCAGTTGCACGCACATAGAGTGTGATGTTTTCTAAGTTAGTTGTTTGATGTCATGTTGTGTACTTGTGCTATTGTTGTAGTAGTTCTGCTGTGTACTTGTGTCTCATCTATTCTGACTAGTATTTTATGTCATATTGTCTACTTATAGTAGTCCTATGTTTTATGTCATATTGTCTACTTTCAACCAGTGCAAAATAAAATTATTTCTTTGCTTAGCGTTCATAGTACACATGGTGCAAAATAAAATTATAAATCAAATTATTTATTAGTTAGTTTAGTTAGTTTTTAGTTATTAGTTAGTTTAGCTATTAGTTTATTAGTTCTAGTTTTTTAGTTAGTTAGCATACATACCATATGTGGGAAAATTTAAATCTAAAATCTCTTAATTAATAGGAGTTATTTTTTATAATTATTTTATGCCTTGCTATTTTTATGTATGTCTTTCTATTATTTCTTTTAGTCCTCTGAGCTACTAGTATTCTGAATTATAATGCAATGTAATATTTTTTAAAATGCTGACTATGTTGTTTGCTTCAATGGTACCAGGTGGGCTACGTGGAGGGAGATGGTGGGCTACGTGGCTAGCGTGATGAGTTGATGAGCGCGCTGAGCCGGCACTGTATCATGATCTGATCCATCCACATATCACATCAGAGTTTCGGATGGGTCAGGCTCATGCATGCATGTGCTTACCATTACGTTGGCTGAGGTGGACTTTTTATAGAGATTCATACTTAGATCTACCAAAGCTCCAGTTTATTATGCATATCAAAGCATACATATTATTTTCCATTGGGTCGTTTCTTCTTCCCGACACTTCAGGCTCAGAGGTCCATCTGCAGTATCAACCATTACTAGAGGATATTCATTCCTTTAGGGGTTTGTCAGTGGTCTCAGCTGTGCTTGCACATCTATACAGAGAGTTGCATGAGGCAACCAAGCCGAAGCGCACCAACATAGCAGGATGTATTCATTTACTGCAGGTATGAGCCTAGGAGCACATTCATGTTGGCAGACCTACCTTACGTGTTCCCTATCCTGCAGACATCGATGGTCTTAGCGTTGGATGTCGCTGGAATGAAGGATTTCATCGAGAAATGCCAGCATCCAACATCAGAGTATGCAGGGATGAGTTGAATGGACTTCTGCAGAGTCAGGTATGCTAAACAGCTATCATTTTTACTTATTTACTCGTCATGGGATTAAATTTTTTAGAATAACTTATGCTACATGCACAGGTCATCTGGGAGCCATATGGACATCAGATTCGCATGCGCATCGCAGATATATGTTTGCAGGGAGAGGAGATATGGCTAGCCAGAGTACCGCTAATTTGTTGGAAGAGGGTAGAGTGGTACTTGCCTGATCGTGTGATCAGACAGTTCGGCATGCCTCCCATGATTGATGTTGACCCAATAGATCCATCGTTCACTCGTGTTGATGGACGAGGAAAGGCTGACGTTGATTGGGTCGAGTATCACCACTCATACATTGCATAGTGGGAGCAGCGACGTGAGTTGGTTGTGGCGTGGATTCACAGGATGATCGAGCGCCGATCAACATGAGGTGGTATGCGATCTTGGGCTTCACTTTATATGTTGAAGGCACCGACAGTTCCTCCTAACACTTACTACCCTCGTGCGCCTGGAGATCATCTGATGGTAAGTCTATGTGGAATTACAATTTGCTTTCTCTTGTTATAATGAAACCCTGATATAAATTTACTTTCTTTTGCGGCTGAGCATCCCACGAATCACGAGGATATATTTCAACTATTTGGCGAGATGATGACACGGAATTTCAGAAATCCATCGACAATTATGGCGTGTGCGTGGGCGAACGAAACGCATATCTCGACACAGATACAAGGATATAGACATTTGCACGCATCGGCCTGACGATGCATCATCGATGGATGTGGGTCCATCATATATGCTAGTGGTGGGACAGTCTACCTATACATTTACACAACCATATATGGAATGATGGTGGACCATATGGTGGGTCGTCAACCACCGCCGCTGGCCACCGCCATCAGCCGCCACCGCTGATCCTTGCCGTCGTCGACCATTGTTGCCGGTCATCATCACCGACCACTATCATCGGTCATCATTGTCAACTTCGTCGTCAACATTGTCGTCAACACCGTCGTCAACATCGTCGTCAACATCATCATCAACATTGTCTATTACTCGTAACTGTTGTATAATTCTGTAATCCCGGTATCGGGAAGATCTTGTACTCTGAAACAGATACATAGTGGAAGCTTTTTACTGGGCTAGGCCCCATGGTTTTTCCCTCTTTTTAAGATATTTCACATAAAAATTCTGGTGTTTTATTGTTCACTCTTTAAATATCTATGTGTGTGTTGGATTTCACAATGAAGCTAAGGTAAAAACTTTTACTCTATCGCAAACGGTTTTTTTAGCATATGATGATCAAAATGAATCATTATATATATATATATATATATATATATATATATATATATATATATATATATATATATATATATATATATATATATATATATATAAAGATGCTTTACTTAATAATTTTGTTATTATTAAAATGATAATTTTTCTTAATTTAAATCTAATTTTAGCTTTAATTAGAATTTTTTTTCATATGTATTCATTCTTTTTTTTTACTATTAACGATTGCTGAAAATTAACTAATAATCCTATAGGAAAATTAACTTATGATCTTCATATGAAGATGGCGGATCTCTAATTCTTAAAAGGGAAGAATATTCTAAGTCTTCTTTTATATTTTCTTTAATAAGATGAATAACTTATAGCCTTAATTACCTTTCATTCAGGTTTTCTTACAAGTTCTCACTCAATTATACAAATAACTTATTTTGCAATTTAGACTTCTCCATCTATATATATATATATATTGTGGACCCATTGATTTGAATCGTTATTCACATGGTATTTTATTATTGTTTGCCATCTTTATGGAGCTTTATCGAGTTGTATTATGAAGTAGATATGTAAGTCAACAAATAGGGTGTGCACTTGGAACGGACCTTATTTGTTGTCAACTTGTTGACTCTATCGATTTTCCAGATTTTTATTTGGGCATTGCATTATAATAACACAATGTCATTCGCTCAAGCTTCTTAAGTGCCTCATTTTAATTGAACATTACTTTCTCAATCATCTTAACATTTTATATATGTTTTGTTATTTATGTTGGGAAAATGTTCAATTGGCAGAGGCCTAATATGTCTGCTAGAGAGCCTATTAAGGATGTCATTTGGGCTTCCATCGATAAACACGACCCTAGAGGGACTACTAGAATTGAGGATTGGCTTGAGCAACATGCAGAGATGCTACAGGGACGTGACATCTACAATAATTTCTTTGTACGTTCATCCATGCTTTTAGATTGCACACTCGAGACTTTTATATCTGATGATCCAACAGAATGGGTGACTGCTATCAAACAGAAGAGCGGAGAATATAATCCCCTGGATAGCACTGTTGATCAAATTAGCTATGGGATTTGTGATATCTTGTAGACAATCGTTGATACTACTGCAAAAATTGGACAATCAAGACTGCTAAGTCATTATCAATTACAGTCGAGCTCAATAGAGTGGCTCGAGATTCTCCTATTGGAAAGCTTCCGACCCTCCCACGAGGATACGTGTCATGGGCCAAGTATATCTTACAAAAGCATAAGCACACTTTATAAGCGGGAAGTTTACGAGGCAATGTATGCTTCTATATTTGACTTTGCAGGTATCCCCTTTCATGGGCACAAGGAGTGATTGAGTTATGGGACTCGGGCAGCAATACGTGTTGGATTGGTCCTGAAGAATTGACCATTACATTATAGGATATGCAAGCTGTATCAAGATTGCCTATCTTCGGTCATCGTTGTGAAGAATGTATTCCCCTTGATGAGGAGCTTTTTCATAGGTGGCCTTCTTTTGATGGAAATCATCGAGGAGAGATGATTTTACCATCCATTTATCCTGAGCTTTTGACTCATTATCATCGAACATATAAGGAGATGAGCATGTCCATGCAATCAAGGGTTATTATTCTTATAGATGCTTGGATTCATAGTTTTCTTCAAGAAGATAGCTTATCCCACCCGACTGCATCATTAAATGATCCCTTCGACCTTGGCTTGCAATATGGCGAGCATTTATTCGAGTCCACTGTTGAGCTGACTTTACCACATAGGTATCCTTCCCCAGTAAAATCAGGTATAAATGAAGATTTATTTTTTCCGGGCTTCTTAGCTTCTTAGCTTTGCATTTTTGTGCTTCCCTATCGAGAGAAGGATATCTATCGATATTTAGTTTTATGATTTTATGAATAACTTATCACACCTTATGTATGTATAAGCCTGGATTCATCTACATGTTCATGGAGCTTTCACCTGCTTGGAGCCCTCATACTTCTTGGATAAAGGATATCCTACTGTCATCCAATTATCGCAAGCATCATCCACCTTGGAGCAGGCGATGCGTCTTTTTCTTTGCTCCACATCTAGTTGTACATCATTTCTCTTTGATTCATCAACCTGAAGTAGTGGGACTCCCATTTGATCTAAAAGAGGTGGAGATTACTAATGCGCTTGATCGAAGAGGAATATATACATTGATTCATGTTGGGAGAACTATTAAATTGATTGAATATTTCATCAGTCTGCAACCTGGTTGGCTATGTCACCGTTTTGGCAGTTCAATAATTTTGGAGGGATACCAACCTAATCGGGCAGCTTGTCAATTTGGATATTCTCAAGCAACTGCCTATGATGGAAGACCGTTCATTCCAGAAGTAGTTGATGCTCGATAGACTGATTCAGTGCCCATAGAGACTCGATTGCATGCAGCTTCAATGATGTGGGCACACTTATTGAGGTTGGGCACAGGCTCACAATTTTTCTTGGCTCTCTACAACCATCTTACTAGAATTAGTTATATGCGTCTAACTTGGGTAAGATTGTCTTTTGCTCCATTCTTAGAAGGTGGTTCTCGAAAGTTTAAATGTCAGGTGAGATTATTGGGAGTCACACGAAGTCAAAGGCTTCAACTCAAAACTGAGAGCAACAGAGGTATTGTTCCTTAACTCCCTTGCATTTTTTTATTCATTACTGTCTGATCATTGACTTTTCTTTTCTCTTTCTTTTTTTATATGATAGGTGGAGGGGACTCAGACCATGACAAGGGAGGATACTTCTCTCCCTCGAGTACGAGTTCATGAGTCTTCTCCTAATGGTGCTGAAGTTCTTACTCCCTCTAGTCGACGTAAATGACTTCATCAGATGGAGTCTCCTTGAGCTTCAGCAGATTGGCCTGCCAATCTAGCTCCATGATAGCTACTAACTCCTGAAGAAGCTACCTTTGAGCCTAGATGTTAGTTGGTGTCGATCCTGTCGATCCTGCCACCTCTGGGACATTGGGATTAGACAGTTCAACACTTTTCTAACTGATATTTTCACTCTTCACGGATCCCCCGATCGACGCGTCTTCTTCTGTAGGCTTCACTTCTACTTTTTGGTCAGAAGAGACATCATAATTGAGAGATCTGGTTCACGGTGAGGGTTTCAACATTTCTGCTCTTGTTCTGCTAACCGTTGATATCACTTCGATGCCAGAACCTCCTTCATTCGTGGACTTTAGAACTCCGATTGAGATGCTTAGCTTAGGTATACTTCACTCCTTTAGTCATTTTAAGTGCTTACATTTATAGTGTGTTATTCCACTTTAAAGATAATATTGATAAATTTATGTTTCTTTTGTGCAGCACCTCAGGGAATAAATTATCAATCAGAGATATATCATAGACACCCTTCATCTCCAGACCCTCGTAATCATGACATGCAAGATAATAGTCTCATGTTCTTATGAAATGTCATTTCAGGCTAACCCTAGGGTCACCTGAGTCACTAGATCACTTTATTCCATATGCAAATGACACTTTGGATCTTTTGGCTCATCTTGGATTAGAGGAGGATACGCTCAAATATTGGAAATTTCTATGCCGAGAGATTGAGTTCATAATCCGGTGAATGAAGGTACTTTCTATTGTGCGGACCAGAGCATCAGTACCAGAGCTTTGTGAGTGAGTCGGGGTTCGATGGGAGGCTACTGATTTGGCTCACAATGAGTTTGAGAAAATTTCAGAGGCTTTAAGGAGGCTCCTCCAAAGATCCACTGACACTAGGGGCGAGATAAACAAGCTTACCATCAACTTGAAGAGTCTTTGGAAGGAGTTTACAAGCTCTTTATCTTGCAAGAGTGACCTTCATATGCAGCGGGGTAGATAGGCTCGGGCTTTAGAGAGGGAGCAGTGTCAATATCAGATTAGGTACCGAGCTATGATGGATGCTGACGTTGCACTAGCTCAAGCTGTAGATGAGCTTCAAGTTGTTGAAGCAGAGTACCAGACACTTTCCACCATTACTACACAACTCCGAGAGTTACAGAGCCGACTACCTTGATGTATTTTCTTTTCTTTTATCTATCTTTCTTTTATGATATGGATTGTCTCTATTATCTTTGTTGACAGAGTCTCCTTGCTTCGTTGTTTCACTCCTATTTCAGAGTTGTATTTCATATAAACTTGCATATATCTATGAATAAAAGCCAAATATTTGCACCTAATATGAAATATTAGATCCATAATATTTTAGTTTGGTTATAGAGGTTTTGCTGAGTTAACAAACATCATCATTGACCCATTGCGTTGTGATTGATTTGCTTGATAGAATTGATGATTTATTGGTGAGATGAAAATGTCTTTGGTCCTATGCTTGGTGCTTTAACGGACTTGTTGAAGATTCAATCTCAGGTATTTGTATCTTATATTTTCTTTTATCCTGACTTTGTGCCTTGATGGATTTGACATAAAAAATAATAAATTATCTTGAAGACTTGTTAGGTGATACGAAATTATCTTCTGCCCTAGCTTTCTACTTTCGTGGGCTTATAGAAGGATGCTTGTCGTTGACCTAACCCTCAGAGATTGTGTTGGGTCAATGGCTAAGAGTCATCAATCATGTGCTTTGCGCGTAACGGATGTGTTGATGATATCAATCCCTTAGTTTAGCCTTTGGCTTTGTATGAACATTAGGGTGACTTCCTCGATCCTTTACTTTTTGCTTGGTTGGACATGCTGAGGAAGAGTTTCCTTCGGTCTTCGCTTTCTGCATAATAGACTTGTTGAAGGAATTGAATTTCCACATTTTACATTGATGCCAAACTCGGCTTGATGTCCTTTTAGGGTGAGGATCTTCTTTGTTGAATTTTGAAAAATGACCTTACGACCATTAGGGATGATCTCCCAGTCTGGGCCACTTAAACTCACCAAGTTGGAGGGATTTAGAGATTTATATGCTTTTGTCTTTGAGCTGACGAAGTAGGAGGATCTCTTACTTTGTCCTCTGTGGCATGTTGAGTAAGCAGACCTATCAGCAACTCGGCCATATTTGGGCATGTAGAGTTTAACCTTATGCACCTACTTGAGTCTTGGACTTGAGCAATTTATAGAAGATTTTATCATTGAGCTAATAAGAAGGGGGATCTCTTATTACTGCCTTTGTGGCATGTTAAGTAAGTAGACTTATCAGCGACTCAGTCATATTTGAGTGTGTCAAGCCCAACCTTATGCACCTACTTAAGCCCTAGATTTGATATGTGGTGAGATGATGTATCTCCAACTTGATTTGTTGAAGTTTGTAGACCTCAAAATTTCTCTTTTGATCAATAAGACTTTGAGACTTGCAAATTTTTATTACATAGTTTGAACATGTGTATGGGGATCTTGGCCTTAGGCGTGATGTCAACCCAAATACAAAAGGAGGACCCTGGTCTCACAGGAGAAAGCCTAACATTTTATTATAAAATTAGAAAAAATGCCCCTGTTTAATAGGGGGATCTTTATAATGTTTCACAAATATGATGACATCAAAATTATTTTTAATTTTCACACTTATAATGATCATATGAGGCTTACATTGATCATCATAACGACTCATTTGGAGATTTTGTCCTTAAGCGAGTTGTTCACCTAAAAATATATAAAATGCCCCTTATCTTATAGGGGGATTTCTATTTTGTCTTGAAAGTGCATTCTTATGTTATAAGAGAATTTCCAAGTAAAACTTATGAAAGCTTTAAGTATGATAATCATTTGGTTACACTTTTATATATAATACTTCTTTAGATATCGATCGTTGATTGGTGGCATTGGTCTTTCACCTTTGAAATCAATGAGTTTGTAGGCTCTCCCTTGATATACCTTTTCAATGATGAAGGGCCCTTCCTAATTAGGTTAAAATTTACTACCAATTTTGCGGTGAGGGATAATTGGTCTTCTCAGCACTTGGACCAACTCCCCTTCTTGAAAATTTCGAGGACGCACCATATGATCGAATGCTTTGGACATCCTTGCTCAATAAACCTATAAATTTTGTTGAGCTTGGAGTCTAACTTTGTCAAGCGCATCAAGCTCTTCCATCTATAGATGGGCATTCTCTTCTTGAGTAAGATTATGTTGAATGGCTACTGGAATGAGGCGGTTCAACTTCTGGCAGCGCAAACACTCTAGTGCATAGGGTGGACTTTTGTGTTTTATAAGTGGTGCGATAGGGTCATAATGCTTCCACAAGCTTAGTATGCCACTCCCTTTTACTTTGGGTGAGTATCTTTCTAAGCAACTTGATTAATGTTTTGTTGAAAGCCTCAACTAAGCCATTTGCTCTCGGATTATAAATCGATGAGTATCACCAGTCAATTTTATGTCGATCAATAAATCTATAGATTTTAGTGCTTTTGAAGGCTAGGCCGTTATCTGAGATAATTCAGTGCAGCTCATCGAATCTGTAGATAATATTATGGGTGAAAAAGTTAGTCACATGCTCGGATGTGACTTCCTTGAATGGAGCAACTTCAGCCCATTTAGAGAAATAATCAATGGCTGCTATGATGAAGTGATGACCAGCTGATGATGGCGGGTCAATTTATCAAATTATATCCATTTCCCAGCATTCGAAAGCCCAAGATGTTATCGTTGGGTGCAACGGGTTTGGAGGCTGATGAATGATGTTGCCGTGAACCTGACACTCATGCATCTCTTGGCATGATCGATACAATCCTTTATCATGGATGGCCAGTAATATCTCATTCTTTTGATTTTGAAAGCCATTTTTGGACCTGATTGGTGTGCACATAAAGTTCTTCATGAATTTAAGCAATTACCATGTTGACTTCTTCTATTCCCAAGCATCGTAGCCACATCTGTTCGAAGGACCTATGATATAGGGTATTGCCAACATAAGCATATAGTCGAAGCCTTTTCTCAAGTTGTGCGGCCATCGACTTATTGCTTGGTAGTTTGTTTTCTTTAAAGTAATCGACGAAGGGTTGTCTCTAATCTTCCTTTTCTTCCACCATGAGGATTTCACCTTGTGGTGTTGGAGTTTCTTCAAATTGAGGTCTTACCTCCTAAATAGTCCGAACCTCATCTTATTGATTTTGATGAGCAATTTGTAAGGGAGTATGAGGAGCAACGTGAGTTACATCCTATTGGCTTGCATTTGATGACCCCTCTTCCAGCGGGGAGTTTAGATTTATTGGCTCTAGGACCTGATGAGTGCAAACACTAATTAGTATAAAATCATTGTCGTCCATACTCACCATATTTTTAGCTAACTTAGCCAGGCAATCAGCTTTGCTATTCTTGCATCGAGAAACTTGAGTTATAATGATGTTTGGAATTTATTTCATAAGCTCAAGAACTTATTTGTGGTAGTGAGCCAATTCAAGCTTGTAGATTTTATAGATACCCAGCACTTGATTAATGATGAGCAGAGAATCATCATAAACTTATAGATTTTGGACTACCATAGAGATGGCTTCCTCTAGACCTGCCACCAATACTTCATATTCTGCTTCGTTGTTAGTTTGTGGCTTAGTTAACTTATAGGAGTGTCTCATTATACCACCCTTTGGCGTAATTAAGATGAGGCCAATGCCAGCTCAAGCCTTTGGGAGATTTGAGGGGTGAGTATATTTGATGGATGAAGCTCCATCAAAATATAGTTCCCACATTTGTTGCTTTTCCTTTTCATATATAAGCATGATCTGCTCATTGGGAAGATCATCATTGAGCAATGAATCTATTGGGATGGGGTGTGCAGCAAGGAAGTATGCTAGGATTTGCCCCTTCATCGCTTTCTAGGAAACATATGTAATGATAAATTGTAGCAGAAGAATAGCCCATCATGTCAAGCGACCTGTCAATGTTGGTCTCGTCATCAAGAACTTCAACGAATCGATCCTTGAGATGAGAGTAATTTTATGAGATAACATGTAATGGCATAGCTTTTGAGCAGCAAAGATTAACGCCAAACAATACTTCTCAATTGGAGAATAGTGCATTTTCGCTCCTATTAGCCTTTGACTAATGTTATATACAGCGTTCTCCTTTCCTTCTTCATTATGTTGTGCCAATAGAGCACCTAGAGATTCCTCTAGTGCTACTATGTATAATATGAGAGGCTTCCCTGGGATCGGTGCTGCAAGAATAGGCGGATTCAATAAATACCTCTTTATATTATCTAAACCCTCTTGACATTCTATGTCCCATTTGAAAGGAGTGTCCTTCTTCATCAACATTGCAAAGGGTTGACATCTGTTAGACAAATTTGATATAAATCTTCTGATGAATGTAAGATGTCCTTGCATGGAACGAAGTTGGTGAAGGGTCCTTGGAGGAGGCATTTCAACTATTCCTTTAATTTTGTTGGGATCAATTTCAATCCCTCTATGGCGCACAACATATCCAAGGAATTTCCTCGAAGAGACTCCAAAGACATATTTGAGAGGATTCATCTTGAGATCATATTTTTTGATTCTTTTAAAAATGATTCTCTAGTCATCAAGATGATCTTTGCGATCTATACTTTTGACAATGAGGTCATCAACATAGCATTCTACTTTTTGATGAATCAACTCGTCGAATATGCGCTTCATAGCCCTTTGGTATGTAGCCCCAGCATTCTTCAAGCCGAAGGGCATGATTGTGTAGCAGTATATGCTGATTGACATCCTGAATGAGATATGATTTTCATCTTCAAGGGCCATTTTGATTTGATTATATCCTGATGATCAGTCTATAAATGAGAACATGTCATGATTTGAAGTGTTGTCCACCAACAATTCTGATATATGGAGTAAAAAGTCATCCTTTGGATATGCTTTATTTAAGTCCCTGAAGTCGATGCAGATATGAATCTGACCATTCTTCTTCTTCACTAGGATAATATTAGCTATCTAGTTAACATATTTCTCTTCTCAAATGAAATCTGTTTCAATGAGTTTCTTGGTTTCTGCAATCACCTGTTCTTCAGTTTTTAATCTCATTCACCTAAAGGCTTACTTGACTGGTCTTGCATCTGGTTTGATTGCTAATCTATGAACCATCATCGGGGGATAAGCTGGCATCTCTACATATATCAAGCAAAGCGTCTCCAAATTCCGAGTAGCATTTTCAATTCTTCCACTTTATCATTAGGAAGTAGGGCACTGATGATCGTTGGGTGAGGATCTTTCTCAATTCCTAGATTAATTTTTTAATTTCATCCATAGTAGTTGCCTTCCCACCATCTTGCTCCTCGGTACCGGCAGCTCCTACTTCTTCATCATTTGCAAGATTAATTCAAAGAAATCACCTTCATTTTCATTATCATTTTTAATTTTCACTCCTGTTATAACATAATAGGCATCTTCTTGTGGACGATTATCTTGGATGAACCCAAGGCCTCTAGTAGTGTGCTTGTTTCTTCTATCAATAGTTTGAGAACCCTTTGGGTACCACATCATTTCAAAGAATTTAGTCCTTAATTTATTTTCTTCAGTAGGGATCCCATGGTTGCGCATTAAGTTCTGCATTTTCAGAGGATATTTTGGCATCCTTGTGGCGACTTCTTCCTCTTGATTAATTGCATTACCCAAGATCTTCCCTTGGCATCCCTTGAATTTATAAAATAGGCTTCCTTGCCCATGCTTTCCGGGAGGGAGGCACATAGGGTCAATTCTTCAACATTATGAACTTTTGAGTGACTTTCTTGAAATGTTGTGGAGGAACAGAGTGACTATGAGCGTCTCCACTGTTGCTAGATCAATGATTTTTTTTAAGTATATGCATTGTACTTTGCCTTCATAAGAAGATTTGAACTCATAATCAGAGTCGAAATGATCCTCCTCATTTGACACTTCGCTTGAAGATCTACATGAGCTTATGAATTTGGAAGGAGCACATTCCTCTTCATCTTCAGTATCACTACCCAAATGAGGGACAGACCTATTTATTTTGGACTTGCTCTTTATATCCTTAGAGATATTTGGAGCGATCTCTTTTATTTTAGTCGGTTTCCTTTCACCATTCTTTTTAACTTGATCTTTTGTGGATTTTGAAGTAGATGCAGTATTTTCTAGCTGCTTTGCTAGCTTTGACTCCTTCGAGAAGGAAGTAGTTAGCATCTTGGTAATCATTTCATGCACCGCAAAGGGTTGCATATCACCCACAATCTTGTATTCTTCTCCATCTTTTATATATTTCATACACTGATGCAGTGTAGATGGGACAATGTCGCATTCATGAAACCATGGTTGACCTAAAAGAGCTCTAAATGAGGTGTGTGAATCGACCACATAAAATTTATATTCTATGTAGAGGCTTTCGAATCTGAGAGGAAGGATGAATGGCCCAATAGTTTTCTGCCCCTTTTCATTGAAACCTTGGACCAAAACTTTATCTCATCCTAGATGTTGTACATCTAGAGATAGCCAGCTGAGGGTCTTTAAATTTATAAGATTCATGGAGGAACCAGGATCGATCAAGATCTGAGGTATCATAACTTCATCACTTTCAGCTGTAACATACAGAGGGCGATTGTGTTTCATAGTTCCAAGTATGAGATCTTCCTCAAAAAATATGATGGTCGGAGGATCTTGAGTGTAAAACCTCTTTAGCGTTCAACAAATATGCTTCAAACTTCTCTAGCTCTTTAAGAGCTTCAATTAGAGTATTATAGAGATCTTGACATTATAAGCTTCATACAGGCACAGAATTTTCTTAAGTGGGATAGAATGTTTATAATCCAAGTCCACTTATTTGAAGACTTCTTATTTGTAGCTTTAGGGACGAGCTTCTCATTAATTTTAATTTTATTTTCATTATGTTTATTCATTGGCCCTTTCTTCTGTTGAGGTGGTAGCACTTGACCACTTCTCAACTGTACTTGAGCTACTTCATTTGACCCTGAGTCTTCAGATGAGTTAGTTGTTTCAACATCAGCTTTCGCTCCATCCAATGATGGATTGGAAGATTCAGAATCACTACCCAATTTCATATTTTTTATGTTTGTCATCATGAAGGGCTCTACTTCATCTTCATTTGAGAGACAGAGTTCCACCAAGCTGTCACCACCTTCATGTACCATTAAGCAAGATTCAATGAAAAGTTCTTCATCTTCTTTCCATTTTCATTAATTTGAAGCTTGGTAATGAAATCAACAAGTCTGATAGGTCGTCTTGCTGGCTATTAGTAACCATCCATATTATTGATGATCTTCTATGTTATAGCCTTTTTCTTTTTCTTGATTTATTCCCTTAGTTTGACAGAGCTTCTTTTTTTTTCTTGCAAGATTTGGTTAGGTTGTTTGTCATGCTAAGATGAGCTAGCCTTTCCATGATATTTTTGGGTGGATGATATTGAGGCAAACACATCCGACCTCTAATTTTCTTTCAAGCCAAGCACTGGCTCAAGTGGTGACTTCCACTAAATGCTTGGGATGCCTTCCAATTATTTTAGCATCTTTGCAGTCTTTTTTGAAACTGCAACTTTCCACTCTTCATCATAGGTTAATTTCTCTTTATTTTTATTTTTACTTGACAGCACTAGATAGGAAGTCATTACCTTGGCGGATTCCTTCTTTGGATACACTAACACATTGTCTAATAGTGTAAATTCTCTATTTCTATATTTTCTTTGTAGCCAATCCTTGAATATATAATAATTCTCAATAGGATGGCTGAGCACCCAATGATAAGGACAATAATTAAGATTATTAGTCTGTCTAGCTTCCTCGGGCCTTTTACACTCTGGTAGCTGGAGACCCGCTTTGAGTGCATGCTTGAGGAGCTTAGCCACACTCTCTTTTTTGAAAGAATATTCTTTATTCAACCTTTCCTTGAGGTTGTAACTATTGAGTCATTTGTTCCTTTCATTTGTTTTGATTGCTCACTTTCATTAAAGTGACCTCGTGGCTGATCATTACCTCCAAGTACGAGCTTCAGCTATGGAGCGAGACTATATGGTTGTTTTAATTTATCTGGGTAAGTGAGTTGCTTCTCTTTGTCAACATTATAAACTACCCACTTTCCTTTATCACTTTTGAAATAAGCAAAGTGTGTCTCCCCTTTCCTTGAATCTAGAACTTTATTTCTTTTTGTTTTGTCTGAGTAACTATCAAAGCTTGATAGGTTTAATTTCTCAAATTTAGCCACCCTGTCAAGAAGCTCCTGGAACATGGTGATTGAAGCTATGCAAAGATAAGACACCATTTTGTCATCAATGTTGCCCATTAGCAATTGAATCGCATGTTCTTCTTCCAATTGTTGCTCACATCTCATACTCATATTTCACCAACGTATGATATATCGAGTCACTAACTCATCTTTCTTTCTCTTCTCAAGAGCAAGGTCAGCAATGGTTATCTTTTTAACTGCACTGGCAAACCTCTTGATAAACATAGCTTCGAGTTCTATGAAAGTTTTGACAGAATCATTTGGTAGTTCAGCATACCACTCAAAAGTGATCGAAGTCAAGTTGGTGATAAATTAAAGAAATAAAAGTGCATCATTACCCCCAGTATTGCCACAGGTCACTTTAAATTGCACCAAGTGCTACTTAGGATTACTGTTGCCATCAAAGGTATTGAACTTTGGCATTGAATAGCCTTATGACATAGACTGGTCGTACTGACGGGTATGGGTGACCTTTATTTAATAACTTCTACCTACTGCAAAGAATAGTTTTAATCTTCATTTAAAATAATCTCTAATTTCACATGCTCGATGTGCTGTGAGTTTTTGAGGAGTTGGAAAGCCAACCAATAATTTCATTTCTCCTTCGTGAGCACTATGAGCTCCAAAAGTTTGAGGTGTTAGCTCTATTGGTGGATTGGTAGGGATGATATTAGCTATTTGAGGATTAGCGGGTGGAACGGATAGTGGAACTGCCGCTGCATTCCTTTGCATTACCTGCATCATAAGATTCATCTAAGCCATCATCTCATTCATTTTAGTGTTAAGCTATTCAATTTTCGTATCTTTTATCCTCATCTAGTGCTGCATGTGCCTCTACACTTAGGCTAGTGTGGCAGTGTTAGTGAACACGGGATTCTCCTCCCTTTCTGACTCTTGTCTTTTCTCATCATTTGAGGAAGAACCTAAATGCATTTCTTCTTCTTATCTTTCAGGAGGAGCAGTGGGTATGATGGTACATAGACGTTGATTATAGAATCGAGTACCAGGCTGATCGTCACCTTGACCCATCATATAGACCACTTCTATTCCCATGGTCTCATCATCATCATCATCTTCTTCTTCTTTTTCTTGTAGCCTCACTTCTAAGCATCGTCTCCAACGAATCTCAGGCTCAGGTTGCCGCATGAACATTTCTTTAATTTGAGGGCTTCGATCAAGTCGAATATCTTCTAGGAAATGGACCTATTTGGTGATGGGATTGCTTGGAGGATTCTCCAGGGTGCAACCATCCATTGGCTCATTAATGATAATCTTCTTTTTTGGGACCCATTCCTATCGAGCCCCTATCACTGGCAGATCTTCGGGAATACAAGCTGGATGTCATGCCTTTATTTTCTTCTCCACAGTGATTTCTTCTTGAGGCTTTGGCCTCTAGATTTGTTTTCCTTTATGCCGACCTTTCGATGACAAATTCTTGGACATGTGGTCCAAGTGTCACCCCCTGATGCTCACCGTGCAGGGCTTTTTTATAAGGCTTTTTATGTTCTTACTATCATAGATGGTAGTTTTTGCAATGGAGCATTATTGGTTTCTCTAATAATTGGCCTCTGATAACTCTTTTTCATAAGACCTTTTTCTTTGACAACTTTTAGTACTCCATGCACTCTAATGGATAGAGTCTCGGGATGCCTCCTTTGTGGGATTGGAGCTTGGTACCATTGCTCCCAAAATGATTGCTTAATATCACCAATAGAGCTATTCTTCTTCACCCACTTGAGATTTTCAAACTTATTGTGGGAGGGAACACACACTTCTGATTGTAAGACTGGCTGTGTAATAGAGGGGCTAGGTGAGAGTTGTTGGGTTCGCAGCTCAATATTTCTTCTTCTCCTCTACCTTCTAGTTAGCTTTCCTTCATATGAGGAAGCTTCAACATCTTGTCGGCCTTGCGCAAAGGGAAAGGTCGGCAGGGAAGTAGCACTCGCATGCACCATTGAAATTATTTTCCCAGTGATAACTCTTTTCATAGCCGAGGCTTCAGTATATCCCAGCCTTTCAAATATCGAGGCCCTCTTTTGAGGTGCCTCAATAGCAACAGGAGCTTTAATAGACTTAACCTATTGAATTAGTTGATGTGAAGTTGTGCATGATTGTCTTGTGCAGGTACAACATTAGTTCTAATAGCGATTGATGGAAAATCCATACTACCAAGTTGTATGGTAGCTCCAGCATTTCCAGTGTTGATGATGGCATTAGCTAGACGAATGTTAGCTCTGCTGCCTAGTTGTAAAGTGAATGGGCTATTTTGGAGATTCATTTTTCATAAATGAAAGATGGGGATTAGTAATCAATAATTGATATATTACCCCATACTTTCAAAATGCGGAGATACAACAGAATAGAGTAACATAATAAGAAAAATAGACTCTAAATAAAATCTGAGATGCTCAAGACTTTATTTAGAAAGTATTTTATCTTAAGGTTCATTTAAAATTTTCACTTTCATTTTTATTTTCATTTATCATTCCTTTTTTTGTGTATATTCCACTGTTACTATAACTTAGGTTCGACTAGCCAAAGATGGAAAGAGAAATTTGTCCCCAGTAGAGTTGCCAGAAATCTGTGGGCTCCAAAAATTTGTAACCGACCTCTCAATGAAGAGAGTGATTTAAAGTGTTGGTGTAATTTTAAGAAGGCGGATGGAATAATAGATAAGATACTACCCAGAGATTTCACCCTCATTTTGCGAGGACTTTAGATCTGGTTTCAGGTTTCCTATAGGTGCAAGCACCCATAGTTAATTACCCCTCCTAATGCTAAGAGAGAACTTTCGATTAAGGCTAGTCGTTAGATCGCTAAGTGCATAGCGTATAGTAGCAGCATGTGGAGTTTTGAAAATTGGAGTCTAGAATTTATGAAATTCATCATTTTAGCTTAAAGCAGATGGTTGGGGGAACGATGACACGCCCGATCTAGATCCTATGGTTCTGTCATCCCGGGCTATCGTGGTCCCTAGTCTACTTAGTTAGAGGAGTTAGTCGACCCAACCTGACCGAAAGATCTTTGTCAGCAACATATGAGTTTTATCATCCAAGAAATCTTTGTAGATCCGGGGTGGTGTTTGTCTAAGGAGATAAGCTTAAGTTTACCGTAGCTAACAAAAAGGCTTTGTGCCTATCAAATATACCCTAGGATTCATAACTCAAAAGGCTAAGCCTTTAGAGAATATACGGGCTATAGTCGTGACCATGATATAGTAGGGTCATTTGGCGACAACCACCAAGTTAGAGGACTCTGATCGTAACTGCATCATATGGAGCCTACTAGCCAAGCCACGCGGTCAGAGGACACGGGTCATGTCCTTCCTGACATGAGATTATTTGAGAGGAAACATAGCTATGTATTTGATTTAACTTTGGCTCTTTTGTGAGCTAGGGTTTTCTTAATTTTTCACCTGTGGGCTCCGAAAATTTGCCACCGACCTCTTTGATAAAAAGAGTAATTTAAAGTGTCGGCATAATTTTTAAAAGGTAGATAGAATAGTAGATAAGACACTACCCAGAGATTTCATCCTCATTTGGTGAGAACTTTAGATCTGGTTCCGTGTTTCCTATAAAGCAAGCTCATATTACCCCTCCCAATAAGTGAGAGAGAATTTCTGATTAAGGCTAGTCATTAGATCACTTAATGCGTAGCATGTAGTAGCAATATATAAAGTTTTAGAATTTGATATATGAAATTCATCATTATAACTTAAATCGGATGGTTGGGAGAATGATGTCGTGCCTGATCTAGATCCCATGGTTCTTCATCCCGGCGGATCCCTAGTCTACTTATAGGAGGTATCAACCCGACAAAAGGATCCTCATCAACACATGGGTTACGCCATCCAAGAAATTTGTAGACTGGGTGGTGTTTGTCAAGGAGAGCTTAAGTCTACCTTACGTGAGGGTTATTTGCCTATCAAATATATCCTATGATTCATAACTCAAAGGGCAGAGCCATTGGGGAGCATAGGTTACTCATGATCGTAATATAATGCGGACTTAAATCACTCATCGTGAGAACTCTGATCATAAATGCTTCATCTGTGGAGCATACTAGTCAAGCCACATAATCAGAGGACAGGGGCCACATCCTTACTGGCAAGAGATTGATTAAGAGGTGAACACTTGATTTGACATTGGCTCCATTGTGAGCTAGAGTTTTCTTAATTTATCACCCTTGACAAATAGTTGCGGAAGGAGGATAGATTAAGTTTAGTTTAAGTTTTTAGTGATAGAATTTCATTTAAGAAGTTTTAGATTGATATTTGATTTAGAAAATTGGTTAATTTGAATATGTTTAAGAGCTTTAGATCCTCAACTCGCTTAGCGCAGGAGGATTAGATCTATTGTCACCTGACAGAATCAATTTTTTAGACATTTCACTGATTTTGAAACTCTTATTATAGCTTTTTAGATTTTGTTAACCCGAACCCAATCATAAGACTAAACCAAGAAGCAACCCACGCAACATCTTCAGACACTTGAATTTCAACATTCAGCATAGTGTCAGGGCACATGCGGGTAATTTTATGTTTGAATTAAGAGCTTTAGATCAACTCTTTAACTAACAGGATCGATCTACTATCACCTGACAGAATTAGCTTCTCAGATATTTTACTGAGTTGAAATTCTTATAATGAATTTTTAGATTTTGTTAACCCGGACTCATTCCTAAGACTAAATTGGGTAGCAACCTTAGATTAATATTTGATTTGATTTAAAATTTTGATTAATTTTAAGAGCTTTAAATCCTATTAACTCTAATGCTAATGAGGATTTGATCTATCACAGAGAATCAATTTCTTAGACATTTCACTAATTTGAAGCTCTTATTATAGGTTTTTAGGTTTTGTTAATCAGGACCCAGTCCTAAGACTAAATCGAGAAACTACCCACGCAAAGATCTCAAACACAATTTAAGCATTTTGGGTCGTGCACATGTGTATAGTAATTTTAGGTAATTTTATGTATGAATTATGAGATTAATTTTGTTTTTTTTGTTTTTTTTATTCCAATTTAGCCTGCGCAGCCTTTTCAGACATCAAAATTTGCACTTGTAATCCCTATGTCTGAGCACATGCAGGTGTTTATAACTTAGCTAATTTTATCTAATTAATGAAATTATTGATCTTGAAAATCATAGTTATAATGAAATTCCTTAATTTTTGATCGAAGAAAGCCCTATGATTTTTGTAGATTTGGATTTAGTATCACCTTCTGCCTGCTTGTACAAAAGGGTTGCAGATCCGGTGTCGAAGAAGACATTTTGATTTAGATTGTAGTTTAACACATTACTTACACTTAGTTTACTTGTTGAATTTTTGTAATTCTCTCAGCTTGATTATGTTCAATTTATATGATATAAGTTATATCGATTTCGATTTATTTTTTATCACTCATGCTTATCAGCTAGCATAGTAATCACCTCTGCATTCATATAAGAGTTATTAAATCCAATTTGGATTCATCCATAAACTTTAAGTTTATTGTATGTTTATTATGAGTTTAGCATTAGTCCCCTCCAAATTCTAATTAAAGCTTGCTTAATTTTGAAGAATTTACAAGAAAAGATAACTCACTCATTACTTCCATTTAAGCCATAGAGAATAGCTATTAGAGTTTGCGAGTTTAATATTCACCTCTCTCAAGTTTGTGAGTTTAATATTTGCCTCCCCCAAATTTCACTTAGATTTTAGATGAATGTTATATTCTTTCCAAAAATTTTTTAAAGGCTCCCCCTTTTTTTTGTTTGATGGTTTTAGTTTTAAAATTACCTGCAAGTTTCCTTGCTTAGCGTTCTTAAGCCAGTTCATTTCTATCTCCCCTTTTTCCTAAGTCAAAAGATTTGAATTTTCAGCCTCACATGTCATCCCCTGCAGATCGGGTGTTTTGGCTTACTTCGGCACGCCTTTGAAGTGGTGGTGCCTTACACACGCCCAATTTTTTCATCTCACCGCCTTGAACACAACAGGCCTTCAGACCTGAAAGAAGACATACAATGCAATATATATTCATCCCCATTTTTTTCTAAGTCTAGAATTTAGACAAAATTTTGGCAGCCTCTCGACGTCATCCCATGTAGGGGGCTACATCGGGGGTATTTTGGCTTTACTCGATACGCCCTCTTGAGCGTAGCGAGTGGTGTCTTGCGATATCACAGCCGATTTTTCATCTCGTCGCGCCATATTGAGCACAACGAGGCCTTCAAACCTGAAAGAAGACAAATACAATATATATTCATTCCTCCTTTTTATTAAGTCTAAAAATTATACAAAATTTTGGCAGCATTTCGTCTAGGGGGAGTGACATCTAACAAGTGTTTGGCTTACTCGATATGCTCTCTTGAGTGTAGCGAGCGGTGTCTTGTGACATCACAGCCTATTTTTTCATCTCGTCGCACCCTCTTGAGCACAACGAGGTCTTCAAACCTGTGAAGAAACATAAACATACAATATATATCCATTCACAGATCCCACATGTTTTGACTTATTTTGCTACTGAATGCTCTGAAAGAACAGGTTGCCATTAGGAATGCAAGGCAAGGAGTGCGATGCCAGAAACCGAAAGAAGAATTTGCCACTTGGCGATGTTCTTCCCCCGATTCGTGGTGAAGAAAAAACTGAAAGGCTAAAGCGAGGAGTGTGACACCGAAAATCAAAAGAAGAATTCGCCTCTTGACGATGTTATTTTCTCGATTGCGGCACAGCGAAGGTAGGAAAAAGGCTAGGAATGCGACGCCAGAAATCGAAAGAAGAATTCGCCTCGTGACAATGTTCTTCCCCCGATCTACGGTGAAGTGAAAGTGGAAGGGTTACGGAAGTGATCAAAATCGAAAGAAGAAGCCTCGACGACGTTCTTCCCGATTCATCAAGAAAAAACCGGAAGTCAGGCGGCGACGAAAATCGAAAGAAGAATTGCCTCGACGATTCCGACTGGCAGACAAACCGGAAGGGCTACTGGGCGATGCCAAAAATCGAAACAAGAATTCGCCTCTTGCTGATGTTATTCCCCCGATTAGCGGCATAGAGAAAATTGGAAGGCTACTGGCGCGACGTCGAAAATCGAAGAATTCTCGACGATGTTCTTCCCATTCGTGGCGAGAAATGGGATAGGATGGACCGGAATAATGGGCTATATAAGGTCAATTGCAGCGGCTGGGATAGAGGTGCGGTGGGCTAGAACAGTTGGTGGACAGGGAAAGGCCTTACGGGCCTTGGGCTGGAGGGAAGGAGGCTGGCGGGTCGTGGGCCTGAGATGGAGTGTGGGCTGGCGGGCTGGGCCTGTTCGGAACGCGGGCTGCAGAATAACGGGTTGGCACTAGCGGGCTGGAGGCGGGACGCGGGCTGCGGGCCAGCGGGTGTGGGTCATTGCGCAGCGGGTCGTGCGGGCTGGTGGGAGCGGGCCGATTCGGGACGGGCTGCGAATAGCGGGTTGGCGCTGGTGGGCTAAAGGTGGGACGCGGGCTGCGGGACAGCGGGCGCGGGTCGGTGCGCTGCGGGTCGTGCAGGTTGGCAGGAGCGGGCTGATTCGGAACGGGCTGCGGAATAGCGCGGCGGGTCGGTGCGTGGGTTCGGGTCACGCGGCGGGTCGTCTGCGGTGCAGCGGGCCGACGGCAGACGAAGGCGTGCGTGGGCCTGCGGGACGCGTTTCCACGGCGTGCGCGGGAGACGCGCGGCAGTGGAGCGGCGGAGTGGTTTTGCGGCAGCGGCCGCGGCGAAGGACGGAACGCGGTTCTACGGGAGATGAGCGGAACGGAATTACGCGTGCGCCGAGGAGTTTGCGCCGGCGGGATTGGACGGTGCTGCCGAGGTGGGACGGGTTTTGCCGGATCACACCGGTGGACGGCCGGAAAATAGCGAAAAATTCAGAGAGCAAAGGAGGATTTCTTTACCTGTGTGCAGAAAATTTTTCCAATGAGGGGCAGAATCCAGGAGAGAGAAACGTGGGAGAAATAATAGCGAGAGTGGTTGCCATTTTCAGTTTTTTTTTTTTTTTTTTTACTTTTTTTTATTTTGGCAGTTTTTTGAGATAATTGAAAATAGGAGGGAAATAGGATAATTTGGGTATTTTTAAATAAATTTTGAATTATTAAACCGTTTAAATGTGGATTCCATACCGGTAAATGAACATAGTTAATATCTATATATCGATTTAGGGTAATTTTATTGTTCTAAACGAATGCGACAAAGACGCTGGCGCTGATATCATTTGGTTCGAGTCGGCTGCTGCCGATTCCATTTCACCAAAATGCGTCCGATTTCCGATTTTCGCGGCGACTCGTCTAATTGAGTGAATAGTCTTATTTGATAGATATCGGCAGCAATGATGCAATCAATTTTGCAAACAGATCGCTTTGATCCACGCACCTCGACCGATGCATGGCGCGTGAAGACTCGAAGCTTGATTGGTTGCTCATCAAAGTCATAATATTTATATCCCAATTTCAACACGCGATGGCGAAGTCCGTTCATCGATCGAGGTCATTTGAGTTGATTTTCATCCGGCGTTTACTCGATTTGCGCCGCTCTTCAAATCACTCGGCATTTGCACAAACTCGTTCGAATTGAGCGTGGATAGTCTTATTTGATATATTTCGATGTTTTGCAGCTAACGATGTGATCAATTTCACAAATGGAGGTCGTTTGATCATCGTCGCAGCTTTGTAATTTCGATATGCGCGTTGATAATTTGATAGCTCGAGCACTTAATCGATTGATCATTAGATTTTGCAATATTTATATTTCAATCAATTTCGACGTTCTGAACGTGATGATGAAGTTCGTTCGTCGATCGGAGGTCGTTTCGATCATTTTCAGGAACGTCCAGTGCATTTTTGAGCATCAATTTGGGCACTATCACCTCCGAAGTCCGTCAAATTTGATTTGTAGACTTGATTGGATTTATGACGCATATGTGGAGGTCAACATCACCTTCGACAAAGAATCACGAAAGGTGAATTAGATTTTTAGCTTTTAAGTTTTCAAAATTAAATTTCACTTAAATATTTATAGCACAATGATATTTCAAATTCTGCATTTAGATTTAGATTCAATCTAAGTTAATTTTTTTTAAAATTATAATCATATTTTGATTGAAGTATCCTTTCCGATTGAATTTTTCATTCAACACAGTCATCATCTGGTGGTTTATTGTTACGTTATTTCAGATTTTATCGACTCTATTAATCTAATAATAGAATATCAGATCTGTTATCATATGACAGAATTAGCTTCTCAGATATTTTATTGAGTTTAAATTCTTATAATAGATTTTTAGGTTTTGTTAACTTGGACCCGTTAGACTCAGAAGCGGCATGTGATCCTCATACACTTGAATTTAAGCATTCAGCATAGTGTCGGGGCCCATGGAGGTCATTGTTTGATTTCGACTTGAATGCTTACGTGCATTTTAAAGATTTTAATATCTTCTAAAGCACTTACACATATATCAACACAACTAAACTAAACATAGGATTGCCTTATGATGCATATATAAATTATCAAATATAGTGCTTGCATGAATTTTGAAATACTCGAACTAGAAAATGATTTGCATTATAATTTATGCCGGATTCACTTCAATAAAATATATTTTGAATAAAACTTGAAGTATTTGTGTTTAATAGAATGCATGCACTATTCATTTAGAATTTGAGTCGACGCCTTCTGTCTGCTTCTAGACTTATATTATAGATCCGGTGGTGTAAGAAATTTGAAATTAACATATTACTTTTAACTCGATTCCATTTTAGATTCGTAGCAAGATGCTCTTTCAAAAATTTCGACTTTACATGGGCGACAAAATTCGTCTTTATATAATTTATTTTATTTCAAGTGGCCACCAGAGAACATCTTTTCCTGTCTATAAATAGACAGACTGTTCAGTTCATTTTTACTCAGATTTATTCAGTTTTGTTAAGTTGTCGAAATATTCTGAGTGTGAGAAAATTATGCTTGCCTTTTGGAGAGAAGTTTTAAGTCGCCCAGTAAGTTCTATCTTTCTCCATTTTTTTAAAAGATTGATTTTATTTTGCAAATAACCTTTTTTTTTTGTTTCTTAATTCTTTATTTTAATTGTTATTATGCATTTTTTTAATTTATGAACTCTTGCTTAGATTTTTTATTTAAGTTATATTTATATTATACTTAAGTTCATTTGAGTCCATTATTAGTCCAAAATTTGGTAACCTCCGTCGTATCGTAGAATTTTCTGAAATACTTATTAGCTTCCTACCAAAATTAAAAAAGCATGCATAATCAGTGTTTTCTGACACTGCGGCTTAAGAAGTCTTCTAAATTCACCAAGCTTAAAACAACGTGCATGGGGCTATGGACACCTATACAAAGAAGCATTATTTTTAAGCGTTAGAAAATCCGCATGTAGAATAAAAGTTTTCGCCTTAGCCTTTGTGAAATCCAAAGACACACATGTATTTAAAGAGTGAACAATAAAACTCCAAAATTTTACGTGAAAATCAAAAGAGGGAAAACCACGGGCCTAGCCCGAAAAAAAGCTTCCACTATGTATTTATTTGAGTACAAGATCTTCCGAACGGATTACGAATTGTATGAGAAAGGAACACATGTGACAACGATCGTTTAAAGTTTAGTAGTAGATAATGGTGAAGTATGCAATCGAAATGCGGGGAACAATTACGCAAAATGGGGAACATCTAAACGCAGGAACAATCACCGGTAAAAGTCATCATGATGGAGACCGAGATTGACGACGGCAAGGATCAACGGCGTACCGACGGGCGCGGTGGTCGAGACCGCCGAGTGGTGACGATTGTGCTTGAGGATCTTTAGAGCTCTCTCCTCTCTCTGTTTGGCCTCTCATGAGGAAATGAGGCTATTTATAGATTGGAGTGGCGTCAGAAATACATGCAAAATCAACCACTCCACTTCCATCTGGACGGCTCATGATGATTCCCTTGATCATTTGATGTATTTTGTATTTGAATGCTCAAATAAAGTCAGAATTTCGAGATCTTTGGTTTGTTAGATCCGGCTCGTCGAGACGCTCGATTTGACTATAAACACTTTATGTTTAAGAGCTTTTTAAAGATTTAACTGATATCTCAACATTTTCAATGATATTTTAAGTGCTCAATCTCGACCAGTTTCAACTTTGGATGCTTTTTAGCATCAAGATTCGTGCTTCGGTAGTATTTTAAGTGTCATATCGCCCCTCTATTTTTGGATGATATTATCTCAATCATCAAAAAATATAGCAAGTACTTCAAAATAACAAATTCTTCAACAAATCAGAGTCCATTAACCACACATTTTGAGAACAGATCTTCATGTAAGCACAAGATTATGACTACTAAGCGATGCACCACAAATATGTGTAGTATGTATGAAGCGAAAATTTCAAGGTTACTTGATCCATCTCGGTCTCTCGGCACTCCGGCTGGCATATATGGCCAGGCCACGCTGGCATGGCTGGCTGAAAGCTGGTGGCTGAGCGGCCGATGAGCTGGGTCCAAGAATCGCGTATGGAATGCGGACGGGCGAGGTCGTATGAAGGTAATGTGGTCAGCTGGATCTGGTCACGGCCAGCTGATGCGCACCACGCTGGCGTATGGGGTGGCTATGGCGGCGAGCCACGCCTCGAGCCAAATGGCGCTTTGATGGCGTTTTGAGCGTTTTGGTGATTTTGATAATTTTTACCCTTTTGCCCCTATAAGGGTCTATAAAAACCCCTATGGCAAAGGGAGAAGACACCTTCTCTTCTTCTTGAGAGAAGGTCGGAGTCGATCAAGGCCCAGTTTACGTCCCCGCTTTTCCTCGAAAGAGGTTAACCCTCGGCCGACTGTCCTGAGGCCATCAAGGCCCACTTACGCGCAAACCCGATTTTCCCTCAAAGAGGGCCAACCTCGTCGGACCGTCCGTTTGAGGCGACCGCTCTACATACGCCGTTCCCGTTTTCCTCGAAAGAGCATCAACCGCCTCGCCGGACCGTCCGGTTTGAGGCGATGTCCCGACATATCGCCGTTGTTCGGTTTTCCTCGAAGAGGCTAACCGCCTCATCGACCGTCTGAGTCAGCGATCATACGATGATAACGAGACGGGGATTGTGATGCTCGACGATGGTGGCGGCGGTGTCGGCAGGAAGCATGACCGCGACGGTGGTCGGCAAGGAGAATCAATGACGATGGTGGTGACCGGCGGAGATTGCTGGTGATGGTCGGGCTGCGGACCGACGGTTGAGGCCGATAGCGGTCGAGAGAATGCCGAGAATGGTCGGGCGCAGTGAGTCGGCCGGCGAATGACCCACGATGGTGGTGAAACGAAGATGCTTGGAGGGGATGACCGGCGGCGATTGCCACGCGGCAGACCGGCGACGGTAGTCGATGGCGGACCGCAATGATAGTCGGCGGCGGACCGACGATGCCAATGCGGAGGTATTTTTTGACCTATCCGAGGTTGTTTGTCAGAGTGTGACGATGACGTTATGTATGGAAGAGGTTGAATTGAATCCGAGATTTTGACCTATCCGGTGTTGTTTGTCGAGTGTGACCCGATGATTAACTGATATGGAAGAGGTCAATTGAATCCACCGAGGATTTTGACTATCCGAGGTTGTTTGTCGAGTGTTACTCGATGATGTTAACTGTATGGAAGAGGTCCCATCAAGTCCCCTTGGGATTGATCATGCCCATTGAGATACAACGTGAGTTATATATTTCAAGTGGGAGGATTAAATGAAGAAGAAACAAAGCTTGCAAGAAAAAATCCATAAACTCATTACTTGATAATGTTGGTGATACAATATTGTCACAAGATACTTAATAAAAGGGACGAGATACATTTTAGAAAGTTAATAAAAAAGATAAGAGGTGGAGAGGAAAAGATAAATTAAAGACTATAATATTTATACACCAATGATTACATATAACACTTTTAGAGACCCTCCATGTTCCAAGTTCTTGGGATGATTTTTTTCCTCGATCTTAGTTATAGACGGTTGGTCATCCGATAACAAAGTGGGGAGTGTGTCTTACGTGCAAAACCCTCGAGGTACTTCTTTATCTTGAAGATTAAAATTCTCGATGTTGAAGGTCACCAAGGGCAGTTGAGCTTATTTGAGGTAACATGATTATGCTATTTGTTGATTTCCATAGACCACTCCAACCCCAATGGGAGTTTGAAATTTTATCTTAAGATGAGGTACCGAAGTGACAGCACCGAAGATTGATTGGAGGGGTCTTCCAAATATAGCGTTGTATGTTGAATTTGACTTGACCACTATGAATTGAACTGAGTGAGTGACTTGTTGAGAAAATTCTCCGAGAACAACGGGAAGGGTGATTGTCCCTCCACTGCATGTGGTGATTATCAAACCCATATAACTCAGTAAGTTGAAATTTTTCCTTAACCAGACCCATGCTAAGAAAGGTGGAGTAAAATAAAACATCAACGGAACTCCCATTATCAATCAAAATTCTCTTAACAACATAACAGGCGTCACCAATCCCCGCGCTGATGACAAGAGGATCTTGATGTGGAACTTGGACTCCTTCCAAGTTTGAGTTATTAAAAGTGATGGGATGATTAATACAAGATTTTTTTAACTCGCTCTTCAAAGGCCGATGAAGACTTGATTAGATAGTAGTGGCCCACCTCAATTTCTCCAACTATTTGGCGACTATTATGTTGTTTCGTGATGATTGTCCCGGTTGCCCTCAGCTTGGAGCTATGCTTGAGTTGGTTGGTTTTGCACAAATTGACGAGATATCCTGAATGAGCCTCTCAATTTCTTCTTTAAGTTTTTTACACGTAGTATGTCCATGACTTCGATGGAAGTATTGCTCTTGATTTCTGAATTGGTTTCTGGATGTGGCCACTTAATGGTCTCTTCATCAATAGCCACAAGACATTAACGCGAGATGTGTTCAATGGTTGTATTCCTGGATGTGGCCGTGGAGGGAGATCATGAGCTTTGTTACTTCTTCCGATGGGATTGTTGATCTGTGTTTCTAGAGCACTCTTACGCTTTTCCGGATTGTTCAAATTATTTTCGGTGGGCATTAATAGATCATCAGAAACTGCTTCCACATGGTGAACCAAGTCGGCATATGAGCGGACCGTATCTCGCATTAGTGATGAGTAGAAAGGCCCAGGACGGAGCCCTCCAAGGAAAACTCCTCTTAGTAATTCAGGGTCTACCTCGGTATTTGGCGAGCTTCTGAGGAGAATCTCTGGAAGTAATCTTTAAGTGATTCACCATCATTTTGATGAATGCCAGAGAGATGGGAGGAATCTTTAATGATCCTCCGGTTTGCAATGAACTGTTCTACAAAAATCTTGGCGAAGTTCGTAAAGGTATGGATGGATTCCCTTGGAAGGGAGTAAGAGCTTGCCCCTTGAGGGTAACGGAAAGACTGACAAAGCAGGTCGAGCTCGTTGGATATGCATGATAGTCCTATAATGGTCGATGTGTTCATATGGGTCAGCCCCATCATAGGAATCAATGCTTGGAAGCTTGAAACCCACGAATAGGATGTTGAAGAATAGCTTTAGCCTAAAGGTGAGGACCTCATAGCAGTGAGGGGAAGGATGATTTCTATCTTGAAGGTGAAATTCATTAAGCATTAATTCACACGCACGTATAACATGACGAGGGTCAACAACGAATGTGTCAAGTTACCATCAATAATTGGTGGAGATGAGCCGCGACGTGATGGATGAGTAACCGGCAAGGTGGCGAGATCAAGATCACGGTCTCTAAGCGAGGAACTTCGTGTGGAGATTAGCATTTTGACCTCCCATGGCTAACGATCGATCTTGGGGAGATGTTCGCGAAGTGTTGTGTTCCTCGTAAAAGTCGGATCATCTCATTTTGAGACTCTTCCATTTGGCGACACCCATCTTCTAAAGAGATTCCACTCGCCTTCATCGCAGTGGTCACGCCTATCATGGGGAAGTGAGGCAAAGTTGGCATCCTTGGTTCAAGGATTGATTTCGAGAGTGACGGAGTTGGAGCTGAGGCTCCGGACAGTATGCCTATTGGCCATAATGCGTGATGTTCACAAAAATTGTGATTAAGGGTTCTTTCCACGGCCAAACTGCAAGCTATGTAAAACCAACAGAGAGTAAAAGTTTTCGCCTTTAGCTTTCACAGGAAATCCAACACAACCTGGTATTTAAAGAGTGAACAATAAAACTCAGAATTTTACGTGAAAATCTCAAAAGAGAAAAATCAGGCTAGCCGTAAAAGCTTCCACTATGTATTTGTTTGAGTACAAGATCTTCCGTCTGGGATTACACAATTGTATATGAAAAGGAACAACGACTATGTGACAACGATCATGTTATGATTCTAGTAGTAGAATGATATGAGCGAACAATCGCCGGTGATAAATGCGGGAAACAATTCTTAGCGAAATGTAGGGAACAATCACGGCGAAAAGCGAACAATCGGTAGAAGTCATTATGATGGAGACCAGCGAGATGATTCAAGCGGATCCGGCGTGGCGGTGGTTGGCACCGTCAGTGGCGACGCGATTGTGTTTGGAGGATCTTTAGAGCTCTCCTCTCTCTTGCCTCCCTCCTATGAGGAATGAGAATTTATATAGATTGGAGGAGTGGCGTCTCATACATGCAAACCACTCACTTCATCGACGGATCACAATGATCTCTTTGATCATTTGATGTATTTAAATATTTGAATGCTCAAATTAAGTGAATTTGAGATCTTGCTTGTTATCGTCTCGAGATTTGACCATAAACACTCCATGTTTAAGAGCTTTTTTAGGGATTTAACGATATCCCAAAGTTTAATGATATTTTAAGTGCTTTGATCTCGACCGGTTTCAACTTCGGATCAGTTTGCTTTTAGCATCAAGATTCGTGCTTCGCCTAGTAGTATTTTAAGTGTCATATCATATACCATTCAGAATTTTCCCATAATGTTTAAATAATAACAAGCCTTGACCCAAGCTTATGCTAAGTGACAACCACAATTCCAAATTTGTCATAAACCTAAACTCAATTCTTCTCTTAGAAATGAAAGCAGGTTTTCCTTGACCTTATTTCTGCTCAAGAGAGGTAGAGTTGGGGAAGGCTCAGTTGTTCAGTTTAGAGACCTGAACAAAGGAGAAGAAAACGGATAATTAGGCGGTAAAATTTTTAAAATAGGCACATTTTTAACTTTAATTAACAATTTAGGCATCAAAAAAATTTTTTTATGAAAATAGGTCTAGTCGTCCGTACAAACGGACAACTGACGTGGATTTTTTTTTGTTTTTGTTTTTTGCTTTCAGTAGCACAGAGAGAGAGAGAGAGAGAGTTCTTGCGAGAGAGAGAGGAGAGAAGAGAGATTAAATAAATAAATAAATATATATATATATATATATATATATATATATATATATATATATATATAAAACTAATTAATTAAATAAATAAATAAATAAGTATATATATGCATTAATAATTAAATAAATAAATAAATAATTTTTAATAAATAAATAATTAACTATATATATATATAATTTTTTAATATATATATATATATATATATATATATATATATATATATATATATATATATATATATATATATATATATAATAATAATTTAATGCATATATATTTCACGTTATTAAAGATGAATTATTATTTATTTTTTTATATATTTATATTTTTATATTTTTGTTATTATTATTATTTTAGATTTTTTATGCTTTTATATATTTTATATTATTTTATATTTTTATATTATTTTATATTATTTTATATTATTTATATTTTATTATTTTATATTTTTATATTTTTTATATTATATATTTTTTTGCTATTATTATTATTATTTTATATTTTTTATTTTTATTTTATATTTTATATTTTTTTATTTTTTTTTATATTTTATATTATTATTTTAATGCATAAATATAATATTTTTTATATTTTATATTTTTGCATATATATTTCATGATTAAAGATGAATTATTATTTATTTTACTTATTTCTTTTTTTTTTCTTTCTTTTTAATTTATAAATCTTCATAATTTTTAATAACTTTTATATATTATTTTCTTAATTTATAATATCAAAATTATTAAAAATTATGAAGATTTATAAATTAAAAAAAATAAATAAAATAATAATAATAATATAAAATATAAAAAATATAAATATATAAAAAATAAATAATAATTGAAATATATATAAATTAAAATTATTATTTATATATATATAAATATATATATATATATATACTTAATTAATTATTTATTAAAAATTATTTATTTATTTATTTATTTATTTAATTATTAATGCATATAAATAACACGCAAATAAAAAAAATTTTATTTTTTTATTTTTTTATTTATTAAAAATTTATTTAATTATTTAATTATTTAATTATTAATGCATATATATATATACATATTTATTTATTTAATTAATTAATTATTTATTTATTTATATATTCTCTCTTCTCTCCGTACAACACTCTCTCTCTCTCTCTCTCTTCGCCAGTCGTCCGTCGTACAGACGACTAGGCCTATTTTCATAAAAAAAAAATTTTGATGCCTAAATTGCTAATTAAGATTAAGAATGTGTCTATTTTAAAAATTTCCCCTAATTAGGCATGTGAAAGTGAGATTAGTGGAAGCTACACAAAAGCTTGATCTGGCTTTTGTATGGAAGTCGAGAAGGTATGGTGATTTCATGCGTGAGTGCTGCTAGACCAGATTTTGACAAGTGCTGAAGACGAGGTTCACGTGAACTGTTGGGTAGCACAGGTAGATAAAAAGCCTTGGGATCGGTTTCAGCTGGAAGAAGGCTAGGGAAAAGGAGGAGATGTTGGCAGCAAATGATGTGTTTCTTGGGTTAGCATGGATACGATTCAGGTTGAAGCATTGTAGCTGGGTTGAGTCATTGTTGTTGGAAGCCTGGATAGAGGTAGAAGTGCTGTCGGTGGCTATGTAGAAAATGGGACATCCTCTTCTCATGAGGCTGAGATGGTGGAAGGAGTTAACGATTCAACTTTTATGTGTGGTAAGAGAGAGATTAGTAGTAGCGTCTTTATGTGAGGCTCCAATGGAGAGGCTGAAGGAGGTTTTTTGTTTTGTTTTTTTTTTCTTTTTGGAGAGGAGCTGCTGTTATGCGACAAGCAAGATAATAAAAAAAAAGGAAGCTAAATGCGTCTGAGAGGAAGATGGCTAGATACCGAAAGAGAAAGAGAATACGGATGGAGAGTCGAAGTATCGCGCGGGATGAAGCTTGTTCGGCGTTTGCGAGTTTGCTAGAAGGTGGGTCGTGGGATCGGGCAAGAGGGGGACTAAAAACACGAATAGCAGAATTCCTCCAGCGAGAGCGAGAGAGTTGTGCGCCTCTTTCCTTATTATTATTTTTTTGGGGTTTTTACATGATTAAACTAATTATTTTATTCATTTAATATATAAAATTTTATTATTATCTATTTTACGTAAATAATAATCTATTTAGGTAATAATAAAATTTTATATATTAATTAATTAAAATAGATAATTTATATATATATATATATATATATATATAAAAACTTTATTATTTTTTTTTTTGAGAGATTTATATATATATATATATATATATATCATATAATTTTATGTATTTATATATCTAATATATAAAGTGAGATATTTATTTATCTAATATTTTTTTATATTTGTATATTTTATTTTTAAAAAGTGAATAAACTGATATTTTTAATATGATATTGAAGATTAAGATAATATATATATTATGAATCGTTTCAGCTATTTCACGTGACTCATTACACGTGGCAGTCGGTCATTGTTTTAGGCTGGCGGCTAAAGCATGGGGGCGGGGGGAGGTAGTTGTCCACTTTTGGTACACATTTAGCCAATATATATACATATGTTATACTTACGCGGAAACCAACAAAATAATGATAAAAAAAAACTTGCCAGCCAAATACATAGGCAAATTAGAAAAAAAAAAATTTTCATATGTATTCATTCTTTTTTTTACTGTTAACGATTGCTGAAAATTAACTAATAATCCTATAGGCAAATTATTATATATATTATATATTATATTATATTATATATATAGATATATATATATATATATAGATATATATATATATATATATAGATATATATATATATATATAGATATATATATATATATATATATATATATATATATATATATATATTAAGGGTGAAATTAGATTAGGTTTAGTTTATTCGATTGGGATTTTGGTGAAACCAAATAAATCAACCGTTATTTTGAAAAAAGCTGAATAACCAAAGTAGCTAACAGTATAAAGCGAGCCAATAAAGCGAATTAGATTTATTTATTGGGTTCGGTTCCTAAACAATTACATAGACAAATTAAAAAAAGGATTTTAAAGTTAACAAACAAATAATAGAGAAATTTTATTAATTAAAGTTACTAAACTAACTGTATACATATTGATACAATTTATTCCCATCTAAAATAAGCCTTTTCTCATCTACAGAAAGTTCAGGATCTTCATTGGGGGAACTGTATGCCTGTTAAGGAAAAAAATTATTACAACTCATAATATCTTTGTTCATATGTGATAGATGGAAAAATGGTTGAATCTAAGCCAGAAATATTTGGTTCTTTAAAATAAGTAAATCAAATGAAGAAAAATTTTGTAATTGGATCCCAAAAAAATATAGATGACAATCTGAAAAAGATAGTGAATGGCTTTGGAAAGTCAAAATGATAGTCATGAACTCAAAAACAGATATAGCGGCATATGTTTTTTGTTAAACTCAAGCCAATTAAAAGATATGCTAGTCTGCTAGACATCTTATGCTAGAGTTTAGATGAAAAATAACTTACTTTACTCAGCCACACTGCGAGCCAGATACTTCTAAGTGATCCAAATGAATAAAAGACAGAAGGCCAAAGATAGGACTATTTAATGTACAATGTAAATAGTTTTTCATATTGATACAATTTCATGTACAAATAAAAATTATAAACAATTAACAAAGAAAAAGAAAAAAATAGTACAACATAATTTAATTTTATTGAGCACAAAAAGGAATCCAAAGATAGGACTATGCAGCACCACAGGGCGACCCATGTTTAGCGACGATGCCAAGTGTTGGGCCACTTCCTACTGTTCATGTAAAATAATATCTTCATCTCATCTTTTATCTATTCTCTATTCCTTCAAGCATTCATATGACTCTATGGCATAAGAATTCATGAAAAGAACAAAATTTTAAGCAATTAGTGTTCCTGTTCTAAAATGAGCAAAGGCCTTCATGAACCATTAGCAAACAAGAGTGCCAAGTGCCGTAAGTCGGGGACTCGGGGTTGGTGGTTACGTCAGAAGGTTGCAAACAAGTAGCCAAAGGCTTCGAACACTGTAGACAAAGAAACAAGCGGCTGAGACCAAGAGCCAACAACCACTAAATTGAAATAAAAACTGTAGCAGATCAATCACAAAACACCATAAAATAAGAAGATCTGATCATGAGGTCGTGATAGAGCCACCACCGACAGTTACCTTGAAGGAAAAGAAGAATTGAAAAGACAACTTAGACAAACCAATTGCAATTCCAAACTCAAAGCATAACAGAGCCAAGCTAATACAAACATACACAACTATGACCAAATAACCAACAAATGCCATAGCGGACCAATCAAAACACCCGTAGGTGACCACCCGGAAGATCTGACCATAGGCACATAGTAGAACAACTCAAAGGTCGGTGATAGAGCCAAACAGCGAGGCTGACAATGCACAAGGAAGATTTGTAAAGTCTAAAGATAAGCCAATTCAAAGCACCAACAACTAATAAAAATATGCGTAGCCATATCCACTAAACCAATCACAAACACCACCAGAAAGAATCAGATGACAAAGTAGGGTGAAAAGCCACTCGACCACCACCGACAAGTGACAAAAGCGACAAGGAAGATTTGTAAAGTCTAAAAGACAAACCAATTCCAAAAAGCACAACACTAATATAAAATACAAATATTATATACACAACTTGACCACTAAAATAGGTAGAGAAAGGATGTCATCAACTTAGCGGGGCAGAAGAAAAAAAGCTACCAAGTATCAGCCACCATTAAAATCACCCAGCCATAATATAAAAAAGCCACCAAGTATCAGCTGACATCCACCAATAGAAGGATGCCATCAACTTCTTCTAATTAAGCTAACCAGGTTAACAAATTGATGAATACCACCAAGAAAAACCATTTAGTTTCAGCCGACAGCCATCGGCCCACCAAGAAAAGGATGCCATCAGCTTCTTTCAATTAACCTAAACCCATCACCTACTCTCTATTTGATCAAGAAAAGGATTACAAATATGAAATATTTAGTGTCATCCAACATCCTGTTCCCAATAGTCTACAAGAATAAATAATATATACTTACGTATATTTGTAATTTGGATTTTGGGGCTCAAGCTCAGCTATAAAAATATCTTTTATTATCAAGATTCAAGTGTAATATCTAAAAATATGATCACCATATATACATACGGGGCATCAATAATTTTGAGAAATCATCTCTAAGCCTTTAAGACTTAAGAGGGCAACAAAAAAAAAGTCACCGACGCATGTATACATTGATCATTTCATCATTGCTATCATTGCCCCCAAACCCTAAAAAAAGCTATTTGTATTGAAAACCTTAAGATAAAACTAACAAAAAAATTACAATCCAACAATATATAAGAGATGTAAGCAAAATAAACAACATATCCCATATTGAAATTTGAAATCTAAAGTCTTTAAGACTATATCCCATATTGGAATCACATTCGCAATCCTCATCATAAGCGAAGTTTGTGTTTCACTTGTTAATTTTGCTAAATATGTAAAACAAATGAATCATTAATTATTAAATTTCTAATTACTATTAAAAAAAATAAATCATTGTAAATTTAAGCATAAAAATACCTTCATCAAACTTGTCAATGTCATTAATATTTTCTTCACATTTCTTGGATTTATTCTGATCCATTTTGCTCGCATCCAATCATGTTCACATATTAGAGCTTGTGCAATCTTTGGGGATAATAAACTTCTAAATGCATCAAGAATCGACCACTGCGAAAGCGATTACGAGGCAGCGGTTGAAATTAGCTAAAACATCACGAGCCATGTATGAGAGAATAGGAAATCTTGGTGCATTAACCTTCCACCAATTTAAAATATCAAGTGATCATCACTTGACTCCTCGACCAAATACTTATCTAGATCGATTTATCTACATCATCCTTCCAAAATTGGATCTTTTGAATTTCTATCATTGAATATCTTGTCTCGAAGATTGCGGTTGTAAAAACTAGACCCCAGGAAAAATTTTGTTTCTCATGGAGACCACTTCTATTTGGCTTTCACCAAGAACTTTTATTTTGTAATCATGAAACATATCATAGCATGATGACCTAATAAGTTATGCTAGAGCAACACCATCAGGTCCTTCATACATATCCATAACAGCAAACTCTACATATGAAGCTTGAAGCGGGGATCTAAAATAACAAGATATATATTCAAATTCATTTTTCTATGAATATTTAGTAAATTTTGTCATCATTTTGGAAGCCATACTTCTCACATTTGGATCACCATCCATTTGCCAATTTTGAAGTAGACAAAGAACTGCAATTTCATGAAAAAAAGTATTTGATGTCACATACAAAAGAAATTCTTAAAGTGAGTTCATAAAATTTTTCAAGAAAGGAGCAATCTTCTAACATTATTCCAATCATCATCACTTAAAACACCATTTACAATATGACTTTCATCATCATCCTTCTCTAGTTATGATTTAAATTGAGTATCAATCTCCTCATACCTTTCAAAAGCTCTCTCCAACTTAACTGCTGCACTTAACATTAAAAATGTGGAATTCCATCTTGTAGGAACATCTAAGCATAATATGCTTTTAGTTTTTATTTTTTCAATTTCAATGCATTCTTTAAATTTTTGTAACCTTGCAGGTGATTGAATATATCTTCTTACTCTTGAACATGATGACATTGATATCTCTTTCAGCTCATCTTGCACAATTAAGTTAACAATGTGAGCTATGCATCTCATATGTAAGAAGCGACCATCTAGAATACTACCTCCCCTCTTGCCAAATTTTTTTTTGTAGGTGTGATGATGTGTTATTAGAACTTGCATTATCCAGTCATAGAAAATTGCTTCAATCCCCAATCTACAAGACACTTCTCAACTTGTTGACCCTAGTAATTCTCCCTGACTATAGATTGGACAAAATTTATAACTCTTTTATTGAGTTTTCAATCATCATCAATAAAATGCTGATACACATATAGTTAATTCGTTGAATTGATGTCCAAGTATCAATAGTAAGACAAACTCTGTGGCAGGACTTTTTGAATAGATTTTTTAAAATTGCTCTCTCATCCTGATAAAATTTAAAGCAATCACGTGTCAATGTCCACCGTGAAGGTATTTGAAACATTGGACAACACTGAGACATGAAATGTTTAAACCCCAACCTTCTACATGCTTGAAAGGTAATTCATCTTGCAATAACCATCATTGCTAAAGCTTTCCTTACATTTTCTTGGTCAAATCTCCATGCCTTAAGACTTGCAATGCTCCTCACCTTTACCACTAAATTGAAATGCAAGTTTAGTTTGATTTGGTTCATTTTAAGAGGATTCTTCGACAAAGAAAGATGTGCCCTTAAGTTTGAAGTGTCATTAATCTTTGGATCACTGTGATATGATTTCCCACAATAATTACACTTACTCATTTTTTCTCCTTCCTCATTAGTATACCTCACAAAGTGATCCCAAACATCAGATCTAGGTCTAGGAGCTTTTCTTTTTTTCTTTGAAATTGGTGGTTTCTCATCACTGACATTGGCATCTCCTGTAAGTTGAACTTGCTGAGTACTGGTCATAGCTCTAGAGGAACTAACAGTGTTTGAACTATCTCCAACTTGTGACATGTTTCTACTTCTAGAATCTAAAAATTAAATAAATTAAAAAAAATAATGAAAAAAGCATGCTTTAATAAATTACATCAACAAAACTTACTTCAATTAAAAGCTTGGATACAATATTGAAGAAAAAAAAAGACATGAATCGTATAATTGAACAATGTTAATTCATGTGAATCATGTTAACAAATTGTAATGCTCAATCAACTCCATCATCCATCTAGTAATGTATCCCAAATATTATAATATAATGTCACATTTCTCAACATTACCCTTCAATATTGTTTTTATTAAAGCCATCCCAATAAATCAAATTGTATTACTTGCATAGTTGCATTAAAAATACACTAGATAAAAAAAAAACATCATAAGCTTACATTATTTTTCCAAGACATGCATCTACATACTACATGCCATCTAGAATGAAGAAGATTATCCTTGAGAATAGAGATAGCTGATAGTTCAAACCATATATTATATTATACTGCCGATAGCAATGATGTAAAGACTAAAGGGCATGTAATTCCATATTAGTATGTTCATATTTCATAGGCACTTAGTAGGCACTAGAACCATGACGGACAAACCTAAAACACTCCAAAGAGGTCAAAGAGTAAAAGGCTAAAATGATTCTTAGCGCCGGTAACCTAACCAACAATAACTTGAGAACAATTGAATATCGGCATAAAAGACATAGGCATAACGAGGGTGGGCGTGGCATAGGTAAGATAAAGGCTTAAAAGCATGGCATAAAGCTGACATAGGCATAACATAAGTGCATAACAGAGAACAATTGAATATCATCGACGTATGCGGTAACCACTAACCAATAACTTGAAGCTGCATAACATAATATCAACAATATGTCAATAACTTGAAGCTATTTTTTCTTTATCAATAAGAAAAAAAAAAGAAATTCGAAACTTCTTCAAAGGGCTCTTCAGGACTTCATAAAAGAGGTAACCAACATGATAGATAGCAAAGCCCTAAATCATCAACAACCAATAAAGTCCACACGCAACAATCACAATTCACAATAAAGCTCACAATAAATCAAATCGATCAATGCTCACCCCAATCAAACCATCAACAACCACAACAAAGGAAGGAGAGAGAGAGAGAGAGAGAGAGAGAGAGAGAGAGAGAGAGAGAGAGAGAGAGAGATAATGTGATTTAGTTCTTACCTATTGGTTTACTTCAAAGACTCAAAGAGACTTAAATTTGAAATCAGATGTGGAGAGTGAATGTGAAGAGTGAAGACATAAGTCACGAACTGTAGGTGTCAGAGGCTATCCCATCCGCTAGGGCAAAAAAATAAAAAGGAAGGAGAAGTCACGCAAATAGGAAAGTGATGAAAGCCAAAGAGGAGATCAAGGCCGGAACCTGGAATGCCAATGCCTTATGCCCTAGTCGAGACTCTAAGAATCCTCAAGAATGTATGGCATCGAGCCATCGAGGAGTCGAGGAATGAAAGGCCACCAACTCCGACTCTATCTCGACCCGCGACTCAAAGAAAGAAGAAAAGACAAGGGATACCATAACGTCCAAACCAAAAACCTAACCGTATTAACCCATAATTTCAACCAAAACCAAATAATAAATATAAAATCAACCAAACCACCAATTAACATCGGTTCGGTTTTCGCTTGAATCCTAATGCACACCCTAATATATATATATATATATATATATATATATATATATATATATATATATATATATATATATATATATATATATATATAATGCTATTATAATCGGATGTGCAAAACCGACTCATCAAAGAATCGTGGAGACAAAGAACGGCGATTCAACCACGGAATCGGAGAACCACCACGATTCAATCAATCACCGATCTACAATCGGACGGTAATAACCTTACGCGGATCGCCGATTCTAGCTTTCACTCGAATTTGTCCTCCTCCATGGCGCGTGCTCGGATTCGAGTGCCCATGCACCGGGTTTACCACACCGATGTTATTGCCATGATTGCTAGCTCTTTCCCCCTCTCTCTTCCGGCTAGCGATTGGTTTATGGATGAAAGAGGAGGGGAAGGCAGAGGATAATGATATTTATCTAATAGTATAACTGTAGCATTTTATAAATAATTTATTTATATTATACTTATAAATATCTAATAGTAATTATATTATTTAATTATTTAATGATATTTATCTTTTAAATTTAATTATATTATATTATATTATAATATATGATAAAATTTACTCAATTTAAATATAAAATATATCAAATATTCTTATAGAGTACTTTTTAATGATTCTACGATAAAGAGAGTTGCTGTCATCTTAGAATTTAGGCAAAATTTTTAAAATAAACATTATTATAAACGTAATTAGCGGATTAGATATGTTTAAAAAAAATTTAGAAATAAAACAGTGCTATTAAGCAGGCGGCCAACATGTATTACATCGGCTTAAATCAAATTTTTTTTAAAAGCGGCGAACCGAGAGATCGATCTCTCACTCTTGTTTTCTCCCTAGGGCAGTGACGTAGTCTCTGCTTCCGACCTGGCCATCAAGGTGGCCAATCGGTGACCTCCTGCGCCGGCCGATCCGCCGTACGGATCCAGCCCTTTAAAAAAAATATTTTGGGCTTTTTTTTCAAAATAACGGGTAATATGTATTTGTGGCATTATTTGTTGCTTAATGATGTTTGTAACATATTGTGGATCTAACTTATTTTAGTATTTTTAGGTATACATATTGTGGATCTAACTTATTTTGTGTGTCTTGTTAAATTATGAAATGTATTTCTTCATTCCAACAAAGTTTGAAAATTTAAATTCTTGAGACTTTGATTATAGGAATTCCTGATGTTAAAAAAAATTCATCATGAAACTATAAAATCAAATTGTATCATTAATTGCTATGTGCAATCTGATTTTATTTTATAAATAAAATATATCTAGTGGATCTACTAGAATGAATTAGATATCATTTTCATTCAGTTTTAATCACACTTTCAATTATCTCCAAAATTGGATGCTAAAAGAATATCATTGTGATAAAATTAATTCAATGATCATATTAGATAGTTAGTTTGTAAAATACACTTTGGTTGTCATTAACTTATTATCACATTCAAACTAAAATATTTCTCTCAGAGGTCCTTTTTTTAAAAGTTAACTTAATGCCAAATGAAATTTTGAGATAGCTTAATTTAAACACATTTGTTTCATATGAGACATTCAATGTTAAATTTTATTTCTAAGAGCAAATATTTTCTTGAGTGATTGATGTGATTCATCATGGCTATTCAAAATATATATTTTTTTATTATTGTTATTCAAAGTTTTATATATCTATTCAACATGCTTCATTTAAAATTATTTTTTATTTGTGGTACAATCATTTATCATACAATACTATCTTATATGTTATAAATATTTTGTACCGCTAGATATTAAATACTTTAATATTTTCTATATATTGTATAAAAATATATATATAATGAGAGAAAATATAGATTTAAACATAAAAATAGTAATTCAAAGACATATATACATTCATATGACTTATGTTCATTTCTTAACATATATTATTATAGCATCTCATGCATTTATCTTATGAGTATAAGCTAGGTTTATTGATAATGATCTCTAAATCTTGTTGACTTGGTTCCCCACCCCAATAATCTTTCCTATTAGTCAATTTATTTAAAGTTAACTAGAGTTTATAGGGCACCAACCACACATGTTTTGGTTTCATCGTGTAAATAATGGGCGAGAACATACAACGATCAAAAATATGTGTCTATGCAAAAATCGGGCATAAGACTACTTGTCCAAAGGCGACATTAGTAGTTTTGTCGCATATGTGTTTTACTTGTACTCGCCATCCTGTCTCCTTTGTCAGAACTTTTTTGTACATTTTTCTTTGGACCTCATCATCTAATATGTTGTCATTTTATTTTTCTTAGTTTGATCCTACAGCGAATGTTTCTTTAAATGCTAGTGTATTTTCAGGCCTATGTGTTTTACTTTGTGTGTTTCTTAGTTTGATCATGTACATTCCTGTAGATGTGTTTTACTCTGCGTTTCTTGTTTTGCTCCTGTATATCTATTTTTTCAGGGCTAGTTTAGTACTGTGCATTTTATGAAATAAAACAATTATAATACCTTACATGTTTAGCTACATATGTACATATGAAATTGAATGCATTTAACTGAACAATAAATTTTTAGGTAACATGACAACGGAGGAAGGAAGAGTAGTTAGGCGTCGACATAGATGCCGCAGATGAGCCGATTATGGCCTACCCCGGTGCATCCAGCATCACGGTTTCATTGTACGCACACACCACGATATGGTATGTTGTTACATATGTCTTATAGATGTGATTTACACCTTATTTCTTACATTTACTCATGATCGTGAATGGTAAATTGCCCCAGTTCATGGATGGACTACGAAGTTGGATTACATTGTGTTTTGAGTTGCATCTCAGTTAGATCACCACCACTTTGCTGGTTGGCCACATCCACATTTCATCATGTGCGTTGGTGAGATGATCCAATCAGGGGCGTAACCATGATCCTTGGTGTGACAAACCTCTGTTATAGGGGACCATTGGAGAGGGTGACGATCTTTCATGCATTTGTTATGAGCGATTAGAGACATCCAGATGTATACCACCGATCCATTCAACCATATTTGACACATTTTGCATGGGGCAAGCGACCTCGGATGCCATTACGTGGTTGGACATTCTTTAGGGATTCATATTTGGATATATGTCTTTGAGTTACGGATGTCGAGCATATCTTGTTCACCATAGGATGCTTCCTTGCCGTCAGAATTGAGGTACATCTCCAATACACTATATTAGAGGATCGACCTTGTTTAGCAAGTTTAGCATTGGATTTGTTGGCACACTTATAGAAAGGCAAGAAAGGCAGAAGCGGGGTGAATATGGATGTCTTTCGCAGTATGGTGTGAGCATTTACATGTTGGTCGACCCACATTCTACCCTTCCCTGGAGGAGGTTTGAGTGTTGGTTGTAGATGGAGCGAGGGTTACCGTAGGAGATGAAACATGTTAGAGTGTAGAGCTTGATGGGTTGCTTCAGAGCCAGGTATGACCAAGTGCACTTTTGGTTATTATAATTTTTTTTATAATTTCATAGAAGACATAAATTTTACTATATGACTACTGTAGGTGATATGGGAACCTTGGGCAGATCCACACCGAGTGTCGGATATCTTTTGGTCGGTAGTGAGATATGGTGACCGGGTTCCATTGATGATCGGTTGGAAGGAGTGAATACCTCGATGCGCGTTTGAGCTATCACTTAGTCGGCGTAGATCCATAGATCCTTCATTTCAGGATGATGACGAAAGGCGGCGTTGGTGATTTGAGTACCACGAGCTTACATATTACGGTGGGGAGACCGCGATGCCATTATGGTTGTGGTGCGGTTCCACCTGTTGACCCGTGAGAGTCGATACATGAGGTGGTATCGATCCAGGCCTCCTTACATGCTTAGGGCTTATTCACCTACTATCCTGTTCTGAGAGACGATGGTAAGTGTTAAAAAATTTTATGCTATTTATTTTATGACAGATAATTTCTTTGTCTCCAAGAGGGAACATATCTTAAGATATATTCCGTTTTATTTTGGGAGAGATAGGACAGATTTCAACATTCAATCAATACTTATGAGTTATAGAAACTTAATACATGGACATATCGGATAGCAGATATAGAGATGCGAAATAGTTCTATCGTTTTTTTCATCTACATGCTACAAGATTCGATGTCCATCATCCATGCCGATTCGGTCCATACACTTATGGCACACCTTATAACCAAGGCATGTCTTGGCATAGCTCTTCCATGTATCCTCACCCATATTGCCACTGCATGATACCCCATAGTCCCCTTTGAGATATTTATGACTTTACCGTTTTAGATGATGTTTATCATTATTTATTATTAGTGATATTTATTTTTTATATTAGATGTACTCTAGCATATTAGTTGTAGATCATATGATATATTTATTTTTTATATTTTCTATATACATTTTGACACCATTTATCCATGTAACATATTTATTTTAAGTAAATTGCTTCTTAATAGTAATAGAAATATCCTCTTAATCATATAATATTACTATTGTTATTTTAAGTATTGTAAAAATAAAATTAGAGTCATATTTTAAATTAACTCAAATTATATTGAGGAGAGTTTAATCAAATTTATATATGTTTTGATTTTTTTTTCTTATAGTGAAGATAGTCATATTTCTTTATTTAATAAATTTATGATCAATAGTATCCATATGATCATCTACATATTATTTTAAAATTATATATTTTTTTCATTTCTATATTTTTTAAAAAATAGTCTAAATAATAAAATATCACTAATATAAAGAATAAACACATCAAAATTCATATTCAAACTACTAAGCATTTAAAATTCAATAATTCATATATTTAAAATCTATATATTTATAAAGTGAACAAATAAAAAAAATGCAAAAAAAAAAACATAAAAATAGAAAATATGCATTCACCATATTTATTTTTTTTATTTTTAATATATTTAAGTCTATTAATCAAACAAGACAATTCATAATTGACATAAAAGAAAGAAATACTATATAAAAATTAATATATTTATCTTCATATAAAATATACATAATAATATTGAAACTTTGAGAATCATAAATTGTCCTTTAGGTTGAGTTTTACTTTGTTTTAAAAATAGAGCTTATATGTAGGGTCCCTTTGATATATATATATATTTTTGAAATTTAAATCATAAATGTAACTAAACTCGAATCATCAAAATTTCTTATGCAAAACAATCTCAATTCCGGTCAACATAAAAAGTAATTTATCGATTCCAACGATACTAAGTTATTTGAATTCGATAACAAACGACTCGTGATCAAAATACTTTGGTCAATTTTTTTTTTATTTAATAATTTCAGGCTGATCGGCAGGCGTGGCTTCCACCAATACTAAATACACGATATGGTGCTACACCAACCACCCAATATTCTACATCCTATATTGGATGGCCATTCGAGTGTTGGGGTATAAACATAGTGGGTCCAGTTGATCCTCTTTATTCTAAGGGCCATCAGTTCATCTTAGCAAAGACGATTCCTCTTAAAGAGATCACAACTCAGCATATCCTCCAATTTTTAAGAAACCATATTGTATATAGGTTCAGAGTGTCTCGGAAATCTGATAATCTTGTCAAGGTAGCAATAACTTTGTCAGAACAACATAGATTGAAGATATACTACCATCAAAATTTTTGGTAATTAATTTAATTATGCTTATTTTAAAATTTTTGCCTAGAATCTATTTAAGATAGTTGTAATTATAAAATATAATAATAATAGAGCTACTACAAAAGAAATTAATATTTGAAGAAACTATGATAGGTATATAAATTTTTTTATTTTATAAAAATTAAATTATAGTTTTTACCACCATCATGATAGTCAAATAAGATAAATAAATATAATTTTTTTAAAAATTTTTTAAAATATAATCGAGCTCAGTATCCAAATACACAACTCTTGACTTATCCAAATATTGTATGATTATTTGATCATTTAAATCTCATTTATATAATTTTATTATTTATTATATCATAGGTTTATTTTTAAACCCTATTTTTTCAATTATATATATTTGATCTGATTTTAACAATCTATTATGAATCTTATTTTATTATTATTATTATTTAAAAAAAAGGAAACATGTATAATGCAGCATGGCACGGCAAATTTTCGAAGCCTATATCCATTGCGCTCGGCTAGGATGGACGGATGGGGGAGAGACGAAAGGTTCTCTTTTAGCTGCTCGAGACGGATGAAACGAAAGAGGAGGAGGAGTCCGGTGTGAATGAGGCTCGATCCCCTTTTGCTCGGGTATTAGGCCAAACCGAGCAACCTAATTGGCTGCCTAAGTGGTGGCCAATGAGGTGTATTAGGTGGCAAACTCGGTTGGAGAGGAGAATGTCTAATTTGATTGGAGGATTGGGCGGCCAAATTAGATTGGTTGATTTGGGTGGTTGATTAGGCAGATATTAAAAAAGTTTAGACAATCATTAGTCACTTTAATTACAATTTGGCATAATAATGTTATTATCATTAATAATTTCATGCAAAATCTTTTGACGAATTATCCCATGTGGAGAACTCTAGCAATATATCAATTTTAGGTGATTTTATTATATGGATGCACGGCGATATTTTTGATTAGAGGTTGTTTAGCTGATAATAGAGAAATTAAGCTCAATTATCATCGCATTCAAATCACGACATTCGGTAAATTTTATCAATTGATCGGAAAATGTCATTTGATAGATTGACATTTCGATAATGTCAGATAATTTTACAAACGGAGATCATTCAGACGTCGTCGGGTTTCCTGATCTCGATTTGCGCATAATTACATTAAAACTTATTTTAATTAATTGATAGATTATTAATCGATTGTTAGGCTTCATTTGGTCAATTTATGCATTGCTAATATATCAACGTAATCAATTTTATAAATCGATGCAATTTTAGTCAATTTCATTGACAATAAAAGGGATTTGGATTTTTTAATTGCGCGATGGCGCGTTAATTTCATCTAATTTCATTGATGTGCTTTATGGAGCACATATGTAGGTCAACAAGATCTACTATGGATCCTATATATTTGTAGAGAGGTTTGATGGAGAAGTTTAATGAAAGCAAGGAGGATCTATATATAATATTTGTTGATTTAGGGAAAGCATATGATAAAATTCCAAGAGAAGTCCATTGGAGAGTTCTAGAAAAGAAAGGAGTTAATATCGATCATATTCAAGTCATTAAGAATATGTATACTGCTAATTGTCTCCAAACACAAGGAGGATTGACAAAATATTTTCCTATTTCAGTTGAATTACATCAAAGATCAGCTTTAGGCCCATATCTTTTTTTCTTTACTTATGAATGTTCTTACTAGGCATTTACCGAAGAATGTACCTTGGTGTATGCTTTTTGCTAATGACATTCTTCTTGTTGATAAGACTAGGGAGTCTAAGAGAAATTTGAATTATGAAAGTCAATCTTAGAGTCTAAAGGTTTTAAATGCGAAATCTAAAACTAAATATATGGAGTGTAATTTTAATCGTAGAAGTTCTAGTGGTGGTGTTGTAACATTGGGTGATCAAGTCATTAAAATGAGTGAGCGTTTCAGATATCTAGGCTCTATTGTTCAAAATGATGGTGAAATAGATGGATATGTTATTAATAGAATTCAAGTTAGATGGTTGAAGTGGAGGAATGCATCTGACTTGTTGTGTGATAGAAAAGTATCATTTAGACTTAGGAAAAATTTTATAAGATGGTGGTAAGAGCAATGATTTATGATCTAGAATGTTAAAAGAAGCATAAGACTAAGTTAAGTGTTGCAGAGATGAGGATGCTTGGGTGGATGAGTGGCTTTACTCTTAGAGATAAAATGTGAAACAAGTAAGTTTAAAAAGTTTGGAGTAGAGAGACCTCATATGATTTTTAAACAAAACATTGGCCATTCGATGCCTAGTTAGGATAGTAGATGTATTAGATTTGCCTTATATTAAGAAAGGTAGGGGTAGACCTAAAAGGCTTGGTTAAGATGTATAAAAATGACCTTAATTTAGTAGAATTCAATTTGAATTTAACACATAATAGAACACAATGGAGAAGAAGGATTTTTGTAGCGACTCATATAGTGGTATAAAGGCTTGTTGTTGTTATTATTGTTGTATGATACTAAAATATTATATGAATAATTATCAAAATTTAGAAGAATTATGTGGTATGTATATAAACCCTCCTATCATTTATTAAACATCAATCACATATAAATCATTGGCTTCTCATAACTAGAATATATGTTTGATAACACAAAAGGCCATAAGCCATAGAAGGACAATAAAACAAGACACCCATTTCCATTCCACATATATCAATGACCATCATTAGGCAGTCAGGTAAAACTCAGTTGCACAATAATGGAATTCATTGCATTGGGTTTCCTCAGTAGTTTGAAAGAGATCGAGAAGAACCCTTCCTATAATTTGCCCAGTACTCTGCGACAAGCTTAGCAAAGGCAGATTGAGAAGATTCCATTAACTTCGAGGGCTTCTCAAATTCCAAAAGCTTTCCTGTGAAAGATAGTCATCAGATTGTTTGTGAAGTAGTAATAAAAAAATATTGAAAACAAGTTTGATAAGAGAGACACATTTTTGTGGCATGACTTCTTCTGATGGAGTGTTATTCTAAACTTTAAAACAAGCAATTAATAATTTGAATTTTAGTGTTCTTTTCGTATGTCACACAATGTGTCCTTCTCAACTTAGAAGTTTTACAACATTTGCTAGGCCTAGTTCTGCTAATTCAAGTGTTTTAAGCCAACACGGAAGCTTTCAAAGAAATAATTTAGGGGCTGTATGGGATCTCTTTTATTTTTTATTTTATGTTTTTATTTTTTTTTGTTTCAAAGTAAAATATATTTGATGATAATTATTATTTTTAAAAACATTCAAAATATCTAAAAATTATTTTAAGTGTTTTTAAAAATAATGTTATTTGTTTTTTAAAATAAAAAATAAGAACACATAAAAACACTTCAAACAAACTATTTTTAAAATTAGTATACAAATAAAAACAAAAAATTTAAAACAAAATTGGAACCATAACAGTTATGCATACCATAGGAGAGAACCATAACCATGTCACTGTCTGTTACAGTTGGAACCCTGTGAGCTATTGTTATCACAGTGCAGCTAGAGAACTCCTGCCTGATAATCCTCTGAAGAATTGCATCTGTCGCAGAATCAATTGACGCAGTAGCTTCATCAAGAACGAGAACTTTGTTCTTGCGGAGGAGGACTCGGCCTAAGCAAAAGAGTTGGCGTTGCCCCGCGCTCCAATTCTCACCGTCGTCGCTCACTTCACATGGAACAGTAGTTAGTTGTATGTCATTGTAATGAACCCATGTTTAGCATTTTCAACATTTAACCCAACACGGCGAGTTGATAACCTGACTCAAGTCTGACTCCAACAACCATGTAGGTTTGAATCAAAACTTAAGGAATCTAAAAAATTCTAGTGTGGTTCATTCAAATCAATTTCAGGTCAATCCAAAATACTAAACTTCACCTATTTAATAAAAGAATTCTTTTTCAAAAATTTACGTCTAAATTGGGTCATTTTATTCATTTTGGGTGAGTCGGATTCTTGTTGAAGTTTTCGGCCCATCAAGATATGGCCATTCTTGTTTTGAGTTAGCCACTGTAGTTAAACCAGCTTACCAGAGGAATCAAGCTGAGCAGGAAGGCTTCTAATGATAGGCTTCAACTGACAACGCTCCAAGGCCTGAAATGATGAAATTGGACATTAATATATATCTATCTTTGAGACACTCATCACTGTTCTATCTTATTACTATAAGATTAATACACAAAGAAAGAATCAGATGCAAAACTATTTAAGCTATAATAAGTTGAAATATATGCTTAACCTCCCAAATCTCATGATCTGTATACACTCCAAGAGGATCCAGATTACTCCGAACACTCCCCCTGAAAAGAGTTGGTTCTTGAGGAATTATACTAAGTTTCATTCTCAAATCCTTGAGTCCTATAGAGCAAATGTCAATACTGTCAATAAGTATTCTCCCTTCAGCAGGATCTATCAGACGAAAAAGAGCACTTATAAGAGTTGTCTTTCCACTTCCAGTTCGTCCGACAACTCCAATCTTATTTCCAGCGGAAAATGTACAGGTGATTCCTTTAAGAACAAAGGGAGCTGAATGCTTATATTTAATCTGCACATATGAATATAAGATAAGCTAAGAATTACTGGAACATAATGGAACCAACAAAGATGAAATAGGACTGAGTCTTAACCTTAAGATTTTGCAACTCAATTCTTCCTTCATGGGGCCATGAAGGTGGCGGTCTACTTTCATCAATCACAGCAGGTGGTTCTGGTGGGATATGCATGAACTGCTTGATTCGCTCTACTGATATGATGTAGTTTTCCATGTAGGAATAGAAGCGAGTAGCAAACACTTGAGCTGAAGAAAGACTAAGAGCATAGGAAAGACAAAGGCCTGAAAACCCTGTATTTCATTCAATGTTTGTAAGTGTTGAATTTTGTTAAGATTCAGTGCATCACATTTTGCTTCTTTGATAGAATTTTAATGGTTTTACCGTTCTAAACATAAGAATTTACTGAAAATACCGACTTAATATTTAAAATTATTGGTGTATCATTTCAGTCTGGTAACTCTTATCGTTAAGTTTTGAAGGGTAGTTAGCATTAACCTAAAAGAAATTTTCAGTTAAAGTTAAAAAAAAAGGGGTTTTTACGTACATACCACCTCAAACTATCTATTTTACTCATTTAATATCCAAAATTTATTATTACCATCTCTAAAACAGTGAACTCACTTAGTAAAATAGGTAGTTTGAGGTGGTATCTTAAAGTTAACTATGAAAATAACCTTCGACATAACCTAGGTTGAGTTGACTTGGATAGAATATCCTCTAAGATTAAACTTGGCTCATAAAGTACAATCGGGCAGGTAGAGCGGGACAAGTTAAGCTTCTAGGATCATATATTTATGAAGGTAAATAATATAGTTTTCTGCTGAAGTAGAATAATGAGTGCATATTATATGTACCTGGTGAAATGGATCCCTGAGGAACCAAAACAAGGAAAATAGTTGAAATTGTTATGGTTAGGTTTTGCAGAAGCTCCTTATCAGTACCCATTCCATGGCAGCAATGATATGAAAAAAAAAGAGTTGCATCAGTATCTATTAACTTTAAGTTGGTCATGAAAAACCTCTCAGTCATCGCAAAAGCCCTTATTGATACAACTCCAAGATATGATTCAGTTACATAATTCATAACTGGAGCCTTTGTTGTCCCATTGATCCTCACTAGCTCCCTCGCTGATGACAGATAGTATTTCTTCAAAATTTGGAAGCATGTTACAGAAAAAAACCAGTGAGACAGTCTCTAAATTCAGTATAAAAGAAAGAAAATTTACTAAAAAGATGAATGGACACACCTGAAGATATGTAATGATGATGAGAACTGGAAATGCTACCACTAACACTTGCCATGTTACAGTAGCCATGATTAATATTGTGGACAAAACTTCGACAAAACCAGCTAGGAAGAAGACAAGGGAGTATGGAACATCAAAATCCAGTGTAAATAAATCTGAAGATGCCTGTATCAAAGTTTTGAGCATAAAAGAAGTTGGTGCTGGTCAACAAAATATACTGTGGAAATTATAATGATATATACGAGTTCATGAATCAATTTTTAAGTCTCATAAAGTTGTGATTGAATGGATACCCTGGTCAAAATCCTTCCCACTGGTGTAGAATCGAAGAAAGACATTGGAGCCTTGAACACTGAATCCATGAGAGCAGTAAAGAAACACCTTGAAGCTTTTAGTCCAAGATCTGCTGCCAGCAAAGTTCTAACATATGCAACGACGCAGCTAAGGACTGAAATCACTGCATAGACTCCAACTAAAAGGTTGTTGCTAATTTGATTCATTTGAATGGCAAATGCCATCCAATAGGTTGATAAAGTCTGCAAACCAACAAAGATGAACTGAGTGGAGACGACCAAAGTGAAAAGTAGAGAACCTTTTGACTCATGGAAATAATCTTTGTATGGCTTCCACCCGAGATTGCCTATTTCCTTTTCTTCATCTTCTGTTATTTGCACAGCCGAAAGATCTTTGCTTGATATCTCACTCTCACTGTTTCGTTTCATGGAGTTTAAGCCAGTAACTATAAGGCGATCTTCTTTACTGTGTCTATTTATTCCATTCTCTTGGACTGAAGAATCTAATGTGATCAAGGAAGATTGATGAGCTTTAACAAGCTTCTCAAATGCTCCCTGATGTTAGAAGTTCCTCATAGGTTCCTGCTTGTGTAATTTCTCCATCTTCTATTACCTGATATCCAATCATATGAACTCCATCAATTTATGCAAAGTGAACGATCAAATGATCAGTTATAAGATAAAATCCCATCTTTAGGTGAAAAAGGAAAAGCTTGAGAAGCCTCTTACCAGAATTCCATCAGCTTCAGCTAGAAACTCAACTTGATGAGTTACAAGAATAACCGTTTTATTTTCTAAAGCTGTCATCACATAATCCTGCAAAGTTCATATCATTCTCTTCAGCCTCCAACATAGATACAAAATCTAGCATTATATGAAGCTCCTATCCATATGCCATATTTTATCTTGATTATGAGACAGTTTTAATGGAAGAATAATACAAGCATCTATGATGCAATTTTTTTTTTTTAATGTTTAGTATTATGTTTGATGAAATTGAAAATTTTGAATTTCATGAAACCGTTCAATTTGCAAGTGAAATCATAATATTCTTACATGAAAGAGAATAGATGCAGTGTGTGCATCTACTGCACTGAAAGGATCATCGAGGAGGTAATTATCTGCATCACTGTATGCTGCTCTCGCTAACTGAATCCTTTGTTTCTGTCCTCCACTCATGTTCAGACCTCTCTGACCAATCTCTGTAAGTTCTCCGTGAACAAAATTCTCAATATCTAGTGCGCAGCATTTGATAATGTGGTACCGTTCCTTGTCCATTGGCTTCCCAAATAGTATGTTATCCTGAATCGTTCCACTTTGAATCCATGATGTTTGTGAAACATAAGCAATTGTGCCAAATACAGTTACCTGAACAATAAGAGAAGTTGTTTTAATTTTTTAATTTTATATTAACCATTTTCATAAACGTTTCCACTTATTTTATAATGTTAACTTACAGATCCTGAAATTTTGGGTATCTCTCCAAGTACTGCATATATAAGTGATGACTTTCCTGCACCGACAGGCCCACAAACAGCAATCTTCTCCCCTTTTCTGATGTCCAAATTAATGTTTTTAAGAGTTGGAATAGCTGCATCTAAACCCCAACTGAAGCAACCATTTTGCAGTTGAATGCTTTGGTTAAAATTATTGAACCTACTCCTTTGTACGCTCTCTTCTTTGACCTCATCTTCTAATAAGAAAACATGGATTCGATCTAAAGAAACTTTTACTTGGATGAGCACTGAAAGAGCTTCTGGCAACATCCTGACTGGCTCTGACATAACTCGTAAGGTTGCCAGAACTATAGAAAATTATGCTAGCATTGAGAGAATCACTCTTCAGAGCTACAGTTCCCGCAAAAATTACAGCAGAAACAACAGTTGGTGCCATCAAATACAGTGCACTTCCATATGATTTTCTGATTTGGATATCTTTTAAGCATTTGAACTCCACATCTCTTAGAGATTCAACCATTCTTCTAAACTTCTCTTCCCATGATTGTAGCTTGATGATCTTCATGTTGTTCAGTGCTTCTAGCTCTCAGTCTTTCATCCTGAGCAAGCATGAACTGTGCTTGATAGTACTGCATTATCTTTGCAATGGGGACATTAAGGAAGCCAAAAATGATTAAGGGGACCAGACCTAGGAGTGCTCCTCCTACTCCTACAGTTATCATAAGTACAACAATTGAGTAGTATTTGAAGAGGACAACCCCATGCCATATGAAACCACCATGGAAACTCTCCAAGCCTATATGCATCTACAGCAATGTAGTTCACAATCTCCCCGGTCGAATGCCTTCTTCTTCCCTGGCTTGAAAGCCTTAGCTGCTTCTGAAAAATGGCAGCCATGACGGCGGAACGCATCCTCATTCCAAACCTTCTTGAATCAAAACCAATGCCTTTGAGAGATGGAGTCGACGAACTTTAGAAAGGCAAGACAGATAATCAAAAGAAGCCAAATTTAAGATCTTTCTCTTCTTGGTTAGAAAATGAAATAAAGGCATAGAGTATTAAAGGTGAAGATGCAACAGATACTGATCTTAGTAAAGCATAGAGCCCAACTAATAACATTTCCTTCTTATAGCACTTTGCTAATGAGTTGAGAACCAAATTTCTAGATATTGACCTATTTTTCCTCTCAAGTTCCCACGCTCTGTAGAATGTTTGGTAGGCTAAGAATGCCTCGTCGCCTGAATCTAGAGCTGGAATGTCTTCAAGGGCCAGTGGCTTGGAAGAACCTAAGCGAAGTAATGGATTCAGCCATGAAAATGTTAATCTGCTGAACAAGCTAGCTTTGCTTATATGTGTTCTTCTTTCATTTTGATCAGTAGTAGTGGGCTGTATAAGCCATCACTCAGTATTCTCATTAAAACTGCGTCTCATTACTACTTTAAAAGCACAGAAAATAAGCAACAAATTTACAGGCCATGAAATCAAGTCAAGGATTTGAAATTCTGATCCTCTGATAAACAATTCCAGATTAAAAGCAGATATCGAAACTGAAAATGTAATCCACCAACTAAGAAGCACTGTTCTGAGCCATTTAGGAGGATGAATGTAAAGAGAAAAAAGCCAAAGAAATCCAAATTATTCCTCTAACAAAATAAATGCTCCAATTCAACTGAATGAGACTACCGCTTCCACCAAATAGACCCCAGAAGCTGAGACTGAAACATGAAATGCTAAGCACTGAGCACAGAAGTGAAGTAATGAAAGAATCCCAGCTCCTATTTCTGCTTCCATGAGGACCTTCTCTTCTGAAATATGCTATCAGAAAACCAAGAACTGAAATTATAAGAAAAACTAGATTCACAGCATCTATTAATATTCTTTGAGCACATGAGTTTGCCAGATTAAACTCTTGATCACAAGCCCATGAAAACCAATCTGCTGTCAAGAAAAAGAATCATAATAGTAATTTATCAGGTATAGCAAATGCATCACAGATTGCCATTAATCTAACTAGTGAAAGCAAGAAGGAAGTAGACCATAATAAGCTCGGAAATGGCAAAGCAAAATGCCAATAAAGGATTTCTGTCGAAACTGATGCTAAAAACCAGGCTGCATGAATTGATGAACGTCAAAAACTCAAGTAAATTGCCATCAGAAATAAAATAATACCTCTGAGACTCCAGGCAGAAACCATTTTCAGAAGGTTTACTTCGTCCCTGGAGAAAATAAATGTTGGTGGAAGCCAAAGTGTATTTGAACTAATGGAGGAAAATGAACCTGGTCTTCTAATTGGCTTAGAGACCACTGAACAATAAGCGACAGCAAAAATAGCTTATTTGGTCTAGTCAGCATTTATAAGTTTCTAGTCCTTGGAAAAAATTTTAGTTAGATCCAAAATATTCATTTATTTAGTAATTTTTACGTTCTATCATAAATTGTATTAATATAAAGAAGTCTTGTTTAGTGAAGAAGTTGTCAATTGCAACTCTCCAACCTTCAAACTTCATAGAAAAATAAAATAGAGGAAGAGAGAATAGAATTTTGATCTGTTGATCAAATTTGGTAGTCTATATTATCTCTGAACTTATTATTTTCAATATATATATAAACTTGGTGTTAAAGTGCAGATTTGATTCTTCTTCCTTTTTTTTTTGAATTTTGTTGATCTAATTCTTATATTTTTTGGGAAATTTATATAAGTGCGACATAATTCTTACATATTTACATTACCTAATATCTAAATTTTAATATTTACATCCATAATGCTCAAATCTTTAAAATCATGTAAAAAAAAATCACTATTATTTTCCTTTTTAAAAATGAATACACATTTTCATGCATAGGTAAGGTATTAGTAATGTAAATATCAAGTTTTTAGATGATGGATATATAAATACATAGAAATTATTTGGTATGTATGTAAATTTTTATTTTTTGTTTGGAAAACTTAGCACACATTCTCATGCATTTACATATATAACACTTAAAATTTAATATTTATAAATATATAATTTTTCTTAAAAAAAAAGTGCATTTCAAATTAAGAAATTATTGATGATATTATTTTTTTATAATATTAAAATTTAGGTGGTGCGCCTTCACCTTCTCTCTTTAACCTAATTCTTTATAGAATGACTAATTACCAATTGACAGAAAATTCGTTGAATATCTTCGAGCATACCGACAATATATGAAACAAAAGTGCTATTCTTTTGAAAATGATTTATTCAAACTGCATAATCCGATAGAAGCAAAACGCCAATTGAGATAAGGAGATTTTGGTTTGATCCACATATGCAGCTTTTGAGTACATTACATGGCCCAGAAAGAGGCCACAGATTAGCGGTTCGAAGTTCCTTTTTTTTTTTTTTTTTTTACATTCATACCATATTATTCTGATATGTATATAGGCACACACAAAATTTATTCTTATCTGTGTATTTTTATTGGCAAAATTATTAAATATTTTCTAAAGTTTGTGTACAAAATTCAATCATAACCTACATGAGATATGCCAAACCCATTTATTAAATGAATCAAATCCTACTCACCTTTAAACTTCTAATTCTTGATTTAGGATATTGGCTTTGTAGGTTGATAATAGCATAAATCTGTTGACTTATATGCGTCGTTCATTAATCAAATTGGATGAATTAAAATCGTTGATTATCGAATGCAAATTCGCTAAATTTGCATAAAAGTTCTTCATTAAATTGATCGATATCGTCGATTTGAAAAATAAGTTAAATCGATACATCCAAAATATAAAAATTAATTTAACAAATATTCGGATTAATTAATAATTGATCAATAAAAATAATAATTTTAAATGTAATCGCATATATTAAAGTTGGGAAGTTGTGACGATATTCAAATAAATCGAATTAACTACGATACATTCAAAGTATATAAAAAAAGGCTAGGAAAGACATCCAAGTTGTTTGAGATCGTCGGACAAAGAATTCACATATATTTTGATAGTACATAAACGATAATAAAAATTTGAGAGTGAGACTTAATATAAGCACACATCATTATGCATGCATAATCATAAAATAATAATAATAATAATAATAATAATAATAATAATAATAATATTATTATTATTATAAATTATTATTGAAATATCACTATTATTATTTAGGTAATTAAGTGCTCTTCATCTAAAATGTTTTAATAATTTAGTTTAACTATAAAATAAGTTCAATTATGTTTTGTTATTATTAGAGCATATAGGTTATTAATTTTTTTATCTAATATGTATCATATCTATTCTACAGCCAATTTAACTCATACTTCTCATATAACCTGCCAACTTGCTAGTGGCAAAAAAATAAAAGTGATAATTAAACCTAAGACTAAATGCTAGTTGTCCAGCTCAAAATAAATGCAAACGTGGCAACATCATATTCTAAAATAAGTTTTTTTTTTCAATCTAGCTCATGTGTGTAAGACATCTTAGCTTAGTAATTGAGAATTTTGATTTTTAACCAAGAAGTATTGGATTCATATTCTTACACATTCTTTACGTTCGTGAGTTTGTGAATAAATTAGCTTAAATATTCCCAATAAAAAAAAAATCTAGCTCACGTGACAGCCACATATTCCCACCTTTTCGCCTCCCAGTCTAGCCAATAATCAGCTGCCTCTATATCTCAACTGCCCGCCTAAACTAATTAGGAGCTGCCACATATTGTCTATCACATGAGATGACTAAAGCAAGAAATTGGTACAACAACCACCCTTTTTTTTACACTCCGATCCTTCCTTCTATTAATGCAATTCTTCTAGCCGAAGGCTAGCTCCTTTTCCATCTCCGCTATAGATTGAACGATCTTGCTCTTCTCTCCCTCTCCAACTCACGACTCTCCTCCTTTACTCAATTCTTCCTCTTCGTCTCTATGGTATACTCACTGCCCGCTGGATCTCCTCTTCATCCGGCCTCCTACTACTAATCCTCTATAGCCAATTTGCTCCCTGTTCTCTATTCCTTCATCATTCGCATCTCACTATTCCTCTTGATGCGGTGCTCTCTATTCCTCTTGGCATGGTGGGAAAGATAGAGTTTAATCTTGATTTATCTTTCTTCTTCTTGTGGGCTACTAAAGTTGTCTTTGCATTGGAGGCGATGTAGATCTTAAAATCTTTTAAAATCTTTATCAAAATTACAGGAGACTCATTGAGGACTAAATGAGATCAATTAGTGATTGAAACCTATTTAATTAAACTTTAATTGAAATTCAAAACTTATAAATGATAAATGGAAAAAATTAAATCTTATCTTAAATGCAAAAAAAGATATGCTCTTAAATCTTGAATTTGTAGTACCCCCACGAGAAAACAAAGGTATGCAGAAGAGTGAATTTAGAAGAGTGAGTTTAGATGAAGGGAGATCCCTCCTATTTATAGGCATGAATTAACCTTCATGCAGGCCCCATTGGAATTGATGGTAATTTAAATCTATTAATTAATGAATTCTAAAATTAAGGCAACCTAATAATAATGGGTTATAAAAACTATGAAATTCATTAAAACAATCATCAATATGGGAGAGTTTAAGTAAGCTTCTTGTACACATCATGATGTAAGACCCAACTCCAATTCAAACACTTTAGGATTTAACAGAAATACCCAATTGAAATGAACACTCGCATGAAAGAATTTTGTGGGGTTGAAAGCCAAATCAAAAGAGCTGATGCACCACCGTTCATAGTACAAGTTTGTTTATTTACAAGTTTGGAATATTTAATTGTGTTTTATAAAACATGAAAATCCATTAAATGATAAGGTATTAAAACTAGACGCTTCATTAGTTGACCAATTATGATGATAAAGAAATATATTAAATAGCATGGTTATAAAAATCAAGAAATTCATTGAATGAAGAACCTTGAAGAAGGGGAAGACCTTAGTTGAATACTACATGTCTCACTAGGTATCTCTCATTTAATGTAATTATTCAAATGAGACAAATGTTATGCATGTTTTATCGTACATTATTCTTCTCAATTCAAGCATCTCATTGATTCATTGAAATATTTTAATGAGTTGAATTTTTATACAAACCATAAGTCAAGCTGATGTCTAAATCTATAGCTTCAAAATATATGCAAACACTTGAATAAAGCAATATGATACTTTCATACATTATGAAACTAATCCATGCCCAATCTTTTTGTATTATTGCATGTATAAGAGACGTAAACATATAATTTGGCATGCACTTTGAGACAGATATCCTTGTTTCAATGCATATGTTTTGAAATTCATAGAGTATATTAAAGAAGCAAATCTTTGTATATGTGTTGAGGCAATCATTAGCTCAACTCAAATGTTTGAAAATACATGCAAATATTTTAATATGGTAAACTTATTCACATTTTGAAGCAAGTTCATGCTATATTCAAATGCTTCAACTCATCAGTTTTCAAACAAATGGATTGAACATAACATACATTTAGAGGAAACATTCTATTTAATTCAAGCATTTCATTGATATGTGTAGATATTCAAATAAAAAATAAATTCATATGAACTTGTATCTGATTCAAACACTTCAATGCTCACATAAATTTTCAAATGAATGAATAAGATATTTACAAGCATTACGAGGTGATTATATGCTATGATCTGTTGCATCAAGATTTATGTAAACCATTTAAATTATGAAACACTGCATTCATTATAAAGCAACATCACATCTAAATTTGATAATATAGAATGAGATGTCCACATAGATTTTTTTGAGTTTATTAAAAACTTGATTTTATATGCCTCGAAATATGTACACATGTTTTATAAAAATAAATAAATGATTGTATTTGCAAGTAATCAAACACCTGCATGATCTCCGACACTATGTTGAACACATGAATTTAGTATTTGAGGATATTGCGCGGGTTAATTCCTTGTTAGATCTTAAGACTTAGCTCATATTAAAAAAGTTAATTATATTATTATAACTTTCTCAATTTAAATTTTTTTTTGAAAAGCTAATTCTATCATATGACAGTAAAATAAATGTATCTTAATTCCCAATGATAGCTGAGTTGAATGAATATATCAACCAAAGAAGTCATCATTATTAAAATATCTAAGATATTTATATTGAATAATCTCAAATTTAAAATTCTCAAAATTTAAATCTAGATCTGATCCAATCTAGATTTAAAATTCTCAAATTTAAAATTCTCAAAATTAATAGAGTACATGATTTAGAGCGGTAAATGATTAAGACTTATATACCCCTAGTGATGGTTGTGTTGATTGTAAAATTCAATTGGAGGGGTTATCATTATTATTTTCAAAGTATTTATATTAAATCACCTTAAATTTAAATTCATAAATATAAGTTGTAGACCTCATTCTCTAACAAATGAGTAGAATCGAGGTCTATATTCTTAGTGATAATATGTTAATTATGACTTTAACTGAGGAAATATCATGATTAAGTTATATGAAAAATTCAATGTCAAATTTATAAATTCAAACTTAATCAAAATTTTTTTTAAAAAGAAAGATACAAGAAGATAAATTCAAATGATTAAATGGAATCTAACATTTAAAACTTAAAGCTAAGATCCAATTCATCTATCCATCCACAACTATTTATTTGAGGTGATAAATTAAAAAAAATTCCTCACAAGAACGATGACAAATCAAGTATATTATGTTCACTCTTAAATAATCTCATACTTGTAAGATGTATATCTTTTTATTTAATTTGGTGGCTAAGTATATATGTGATGCAGTTATGACCAAAGTCCTCTAACCGGGTGATTTGCTCCCAAATGTCACCATTATATTATGGTCACGATTGTAGCCCGTATGTTTCTTAATGGATTTGTCTCTTTGAGTTGTGAACTGTATAGTGTACTTTATAGGAGAAAAAGCTCTCACATTGCTAAGTTAGACTTAAGTCTCTCACGTAGACAAACATGTCTACAAGATTCTCTTAGATGATGTAACTCATACTGATAAGGATCCTTGGTCAGTTATTCTATCTCTGACAGAAGGCTAGACCAGCAGAGATGACAAAACTATGGGATCTTGATGGGATCATCATTCACCAAATTAATGATGATGAATTTCATGAATTCTAAACTCCAAAACTCCATTTGCTGCTTTTATACACTAAGCAATTAATAATCTATCGACTAGCCTTAATCGAAAGTACTCTCTTAGTATTGGAAGAGGTAATTAACTATAGGTTATTGTGCCTATTGGAAGCATAGAATCAGATCAAAAGTCCTCAAAAAATGAGGGTGAAATCTCTGGGGTAGTGTCTTATCTATTGTTTCATCCGCCTTCTGAAAATTTGATCAACATAAATTAAACTCCTTTAATTGAGAGGTGGAGCCCACAAAATCCAAAAAGATTAACCTTGGAACTTATACAATTTTAGAGCCTATTTTTTGTATAGTTTACTATATTAAGAACCATTCTAAACTAGGAGAGAGACTTGATGAGCTCCAAAGCATGTAAAAATGACTGACCTCCATATATCAGTCAAATTCGGAAGTAATGATATGCAATCGGGACTCAAAATACACTTAGTCAAAATGGTCGAAACAACCTCCGATCCACAAACGGACTTCACCATCACATTCAAAATGTTGAAATTGGTTAAGATATAAATATTGCATAATCTAACGAGCAACCGATCAAGATGTCCAAATAACTTTCGTTCGCAAAATTAATCACATTGTTAGCTTTGAAATGACAAAAACTACCAAATGTTCAATTCAGATGAGTTTGTGCAAATGTTGAATGATCGGAAGTGACAATGCGTAAATCGAGGCTGAAGTACCTTGGACGTCGCCAAAATCAGCCCAAATGACCTCTGGTCGACGAATGGACTTCACCATTACGTTCAGAATGTTGAAACTAGTCAAAATATAAATGTTGATTTGATGATTGATCAGCGATCAATAACAAATCTTTTCTGCGCATATCGAGGTCGAGGAGGCGCGCCAACGTCGCATGAAAGATTCTGTATTAGTTTAGCGTTGAAATCTATCAAGTAAGATCACACTCAATTCGGACAAGTTTGCACAAATAAGTATGGCAAAGTGGCGACGCGTATTTTGGAATTATTCAATTTAATCATGAATAAATAGATTATATATAGTTGCATTCTAAAAAAAAGCTAAGATTGATATATATATTGATTATGTGATTTTATCGGTATAAAATTCACATTAAAGTCCGTTAAGAAAAAAAATCAATTTAAAAAACCTAAATTAACCTAAATCCCTAAAAACTGCTCGGTTCGTTCGGCCCTATTCCTTACACGCGCGACCCGACCCGATTCTTCTCCCTCTTCACACACGTAGGGAACCTCTCCTTCGCTATATTCCTCTTCCGATCGCACGAGAGCCCTTTCCGGTCGGATCTCCAAACGCCACGCAACTGAACGGAGGTCTCCACGAACAGCAACCATTCCCCCTCTTTCTCCTTTTCTTCTTCTCAACCGCAAGAACTTCTTCCTCTCATCCAACCAGACAGCAGGGCTTGCTCTCGATTTCCCCCCTTCTTCCCTCTCAAAACCGAAAAAAGGGTTTTCTCTCTCGTTTTCTTCCCCTTTCCTCAAAAATGAAAATAATTTTCTTCTAATTTCTACTTCTTCTCCCTTCTTCTTCTTCTTCTTCCTTCTTTCTTTTCCCACTTCCTCCATTCTCTCCAAAACCGAAAGGTAATTTTCTTCTTCTTTCTCCTTCTTCTTCTTCTTCTTCTCTTCTCTTCTTCTCCTTCCTTCCTCCATTCTCTCAAAACCGAAAAAGCACCCACTTCCTTCCTCCATTTTATCCAAAGAAATGCGATTGGTAGGATTTAAGTTAAATCCAACCTAAATCCTGTTAATTCTGCAGCCCCAGGTAATTCTCCTTCCTACTTTTTTCCGTTTTCTCCTTCTGAGCACTCTTCTTTCCAATCTGAACTAACTGAGCCCTCTTCCTCTCGTTCTCTAATCCGGAATAGGGAATAAAATTGCAAGAAATTGTGCGGATCAAAGTAAAAATTGTGGATGTCTATAATGTCAAAGCGGAGAGTATATATATATATATATATATATATATATATATATATATATATATATATATATATATATATATATATATATATATATATATATATATATTATATTTCAGATCTACATTGTCTCGTAATGGATATAATAAAAGCATGTCATGGCACATCACTTAAACTCAATTAGGTCGAGTAAGTTTTTGTTGACGTTTAAATCTAGCAAAATAATGCCAAAATTTTGGATAAACCGACAAATAAATTCAAAAGGAAATTGCCTAAACTCAAATTAAAAAAAAAATACATAATAAATATGAAGATAAATATTAAGGCTCCGTTTGGCTAAGTTTATAAGATTCTTAAACTCATTTAAAAGACTTATGTAAAAGTCATGGTTCATATGAATTCTTTTTGAAAAGTTGATAATCTTTGGATAAAATTAGCTTTTTTAAATTCCAAATCTAGAATCAGAAAATGTCTTTCATCTCATTAAAACTAATTCTACAAAGTTCTCAATTTAAGAATTTAATATTCCGTATAGTTTCTGTGACAAAAAAAATTTTAATCATAGCGGTAGAAGACTAACCTTGGATACCAGGGTGATTCTGGATTTGCTTTCGGCGATCTCCATCCGGCGATTTCGATCATGTCAGGTCAAGAGAAGAGAAGCGTGGATAAGGATCGTGGGAGGAGGAGAATGGGCAATCACGACAATATTTTTCTCAAAACGATTCTGTCGAAGAAATGGAGGTAGCGTTGCTTTCAAAGTAAACTCGCTTTTATTAAACGAGTTTACTAAACCACTATTCAAACATCAAAATATAAAAAAGCACCAAATTGGCTTTAAACAAGCGGACCTAAATCAAAAGTAAAGGAAATTAAACAAAATAAAGAGGAGAGTGCTTAAAGGAAACTAAACAAAATAAAGAGGAAATATAATACTAAAGTAAATTACTAACTTTAAACACAAGCAATTTCTTTTTTCAAAAATTTTTCTATGTGAAGTTTTCTTTTCAAGCAAATGATGTTAAAGGAAAGACAACCCCCCTCAAGCCTTATTTTATAGGAAAGGAAAACTATCTTTGTGGGACCCACTTATAATTAACTAATAACATATATAAAACATATCATAACAATTTTATTCAATGTTTGTTATCAAAATAAATGCAAGTGAAACTTAAGAAAATTAATACTAAACTCATAACAAATTTGCAATAAATTTGAAGTTTAATTTTAAAATAAATAGGGAATTTGATATGAAGTTAAGAATGAATCTAAATTGGGTCTAATAACTCATGTTGTAGAAATGTGAAGAGTTTTTAAATGATAAAATTAGAGAGGCTTGAAGCTTTTTTTTGGGTGAACTTACATATATATAGATTTAAATACAAGAAGCATGTATGTCCTTGCATATCTTTATAACGTTCACTCATTTTGAGTCAAATATTCTAAAATATATGTAAATACTTGAATGAAAATAAATTCATTACACATCTCTAAAATGAATATATTATTATTCAAAGCTTGTGCAAACTTTCAAATGAATGCCAGGATTCGACGCGGCATCTACAAGCAATAGAGAAAGGGGTTAATTAAGGGCATTCTCAAATAAGAGATAAGCACCCTCATACACTACACGTCAATGTCTAAATTCAAATGTCTCAAGGATGTTGCGTTCCTGCTAGGTCTTCAGATCGAATCCGCTTAACAAAACCTAAAAATCAATTTTGAGAATTTCAACTTAATGAAATATTTGAGAAGCTAATTCCGTCAGGTGACAGTAGATCTGATCCTCTGTTAAATAGAATTGACAGGATCTGAAGTTCTCAAATATATTCAATTCAATTTATTAACTACCCCGATGATGGCTATGTTGAATGGTGATTTCAACCGGAGGGGATACTTCCATCAAAAATATGATTCTAATTTTAAATCAAATTAACTTAAATTAATTATCAATCTAAAAAATTGCTTAAATGAAATTCAATCATTAAAAGCTTAAAACAAAACTCAATCTATCTACCTTCCACCACTATTTGTTCAAGGTGACAAATTAAGAAAACTCTAGCTCATAAAGGAGTCAATGTCAAATCAAGTGTTTTACTATATTCACTCTCAATCAATCACATGCTAGTAAGGACGTGGTCTGTGTCTTCTAACTACGTGGCTTGGCCTGTAGGCTCCACAGATGAAGCAGTAATGACTAGAGTCCTTTGATCAGGCGGTTTGACAAGTAAGACTCCATTATATCACGACTGTAGCCCGTATGCTCCCTAATGGCTCTGCCCTTTGAGATGTGAATCATAGGGTATATTTGATAGGAAAAATAACTCTCTATCAGTGAAAGTAGACTTAAGCTAGTCTCTTTAGACAAACATCACCCCAAGTTTATAAAGATTTCTTAGACGATGTAACTCATGTGTTGCTGATAAGGATCCTTCAGTCATGTTAGGTCGATTACCTCCTCTGACTAAGTAGACTATTGACCATAACAGCCCGTGATGATGGAACCATGGGATCTAGATCGGGCACGTCATTATGGGCTCCGAAAATTTACCACCGACCACTCACAAATGAATGAGAGTTTGCTTTAATATGTCAGTGTAATTTTTAGAAGGCAGATGGAATAATAGATAAGACACTACCAAGATATTTCACCCTCACTTGTGAGGACTTTAGATCTGGTTCTAGGTTTCCTATAGGCGCAAGCCTCTATAGTTAATTACCCCTCTAAATAAGTAAGAGAGACCTTTCGATTAAGGCTAGTCATTAGATCGCTAAATGCGTAGCGTATAGTAGCAGCATATGAGATTTTAAGAATTTTATATTTAAGAAATTCATCATTTTTAAACCTGGGATGGTTGGAGGAATGATGACGCGTTCGATCTAGATCCCATAGTTAGTCATCCCGGTCGTCCCGTCTACTTAGTCAGAGGAGGTAGTCGATCCAACCCGACAAAAGGATCCTTATCAGCAACACATGGGTTACATCGTCCAAGAAATCCTTGTAGACTGGGATGGTGTTTATCTAGGAAGATAATCTTAAGTCCACCTTAGCTGACAGAGGGTTGTTTGCCCTATCAGGTGTACCATATGATTCATAACTCAAATGACAAAGCCAATGGGGAGCATACAGGCTACGACCGTGATCGCAATATAATAGAGCCTTACTGACCAAACCACCCAATCAGAGGACTCTGGTCGTAACTACATCATCCATGGAGCCTACAGGCCAAGCCACGCAGTCAGAGGACACGGACCACACCCTTACTAGCATGAGATTAATTAAGAGTTAACATAATATAACACTTGATTTGACATTGGCTTCTTTGTGAGCTAGAGTTTTCTTAATTTGTCACATTCGATAAACTGCTGTGAAAGGTGAATTGAATAGAGTTTTGCTTTGAGCTTTTAAAGAGTTTTTTAGATTGACACTCATTTTGAGTTAATTTGATTTAAAAATTTAATTAATTTGAATATATTTAAGAGCTTTAGATCCTATCAACTCTATTTAGCTCGTAACAGAGGATCAGATCTACTGTCACATGACATAATTAGCTTCTCAGATATTTACTAAGTTGAAATTCTCATAATAGATTTTTAGATTTTGTTAATTCAGACCTAGTCCTAAGACTAAATCAGGAAATAACCAACGTAGCATCCTCAGACACTTGGATTTAAGCATTTAACATAGTGTCAGGGCCCATGTTGGTGTATTTAAGAATGCCTTAATTAACGCCTTCTGTTCGCTTGTGCGATGTGTTGTGAATCCGGTGACATTGGAGATATTATAAATTGATCTAATATCTTATTAGATTTTTTAGATTAATATTTAATTACTTACAATTTAGCCTACGCAGTCTTTTCAGACATTAAAATTTGTACTTTAAATCTCTATGTCCGAGCACATGCAGGTATTTATAGTTTAGATAATTTCACCTAATTAGTGATTTCATTGATTTCAAAAATCATAATTAGAATGAAATTCCTTAATTTTTTTTGCATTGAAGGAAAGTTCCTTCATTCTTGCAGCATTTAATTTAGTGTCATCTTCTGCCTGCTTATACAAAAAATTGTAGATCCCGTAGCATTTTGTGGAGTAAAATTAGATTTATATTTGCACTCAAAATGTTATATTTTTACTTGCATTTTATTTATTCATAAATTTTTTCTAAATTTTAATGTTAAGCTTATGCTCACTAAAGACCTATTAGATCTTTGTAAATTCAACATTCAAATTTGATACTCGCACATGCAAGCTGTTAACTTTCTTTAAGCGAGTTTATTTGAATTCAAGTTTCTTTTGAATACAAGTCAATTATTCAGTAAGAAGTCTCAATCATGCTGATACATTGGTTATCAAGCTTCATATAATTTTTTTAAATTTGATTGTGTTCAATTCAAATCATTTTGAATTTGCTTCGAATAAGTTATAATAACTTTAGTGCTTATTACTTTAGCCATATTCATGCTTATTGGCTAGCTTTGTAATTACATTCATATTCATATAAGAACAATTAAACCCGATTTAGATTCATTCTTAATCCACATTAATTTTCATGTTTATTTGGAAATTAGACTTTTAAGTTTATGGTAAATCACTTATGAGCTTGGTATTAACCTCCTTAAGTTTCACTTGCATTTGATTTGGTAGCTAACGTGGAACATGGTGGTTGAGCCATACAAGGATTAGTTTCATTCCATGAATAGAGGAAAAGTCTTTCTCCTTACTTTGAATTCTCTCATATGACTTATTGCAAGTTCAAAGCTTTTAGGAAAAATTTTACTTGCAAGAATTTGCATGAATTCAATTCTCTTTATGTTTGCAATGCATAAAGTTGTTAAATGTGCATTGAGAAATCCCTCACTTATATTTATCAACACATTTTTTCAATCATCCTAAATTTGATTCAAATCTATATTTGACTTTTCAACTCATTTGACGGGATAGATAGTGTAATTCAAATGATTGCTAAGAAATTTTATTTATGTTCATTGCAAATTATATGCTCATATTCTTATTAATAATTAAGACATCCACTCTCTATTATTTATTTTTATGTTCAAACTTCATGCTTCTTTAATTTATTTGATATAGAATGCATGTCATTTAAGTCACTCATTAGTATTCAATTTTCATAAATTTATGTGTATTTCATCTCATTTTATCATGTAATTGAGTAATTTTAAATAATTCAATCAATTTGTTTATTTAAATTTCTGCAGCCTCCCGGCATCATCCCCGCGTAGGGGACAGCTTCGAGAGTATTTTACCTTACTCAGTACGTCCTATTAAGATGTGCGCGCCTTGACACCACGCCTTCTTGCCCGCTACCCTATTGGGGCATTAGAGGTCTTAAAACTTAAAAGAAAATGCAATAAATTTATTTATTTCTTTTTTTCTAAGCTTAAAATTCAGTTAAAATTTGGTAGCATTTCTTGGGAGTGACATCTAACATTCTTATTTGCTCGATGCCCCTATTGAAGGAGTGGTGTTCTACGACGCGTCTTCACCCGCTACACCCTATGAGCAGAAATAAAGCAAAAGAATTGCAAGCATATACATATACAATTTTCCACACACTTCTTTACATTTACAATAAGCAACAATAATAAACCTACACATCCACATGACTGATTTTCGACTAAAAAAGAGTAAGGTTTAAGTTTAATCTCTCTTTATCCTAAGGAGTAGAATAGAATGGCAAATCTACTTAACAGATAAAAAGCACCAAACAACAAAGCAAAACCCACATTTCTTTATTAAGGTAGAGGTTGGTCCAAAGATGATGCTTTAGCCGATGCCTTCAGGCTAGTCATCCTTTGTCGGATCCCATTTGAGGAGCACTGTTCTTTTATGGATTAACATTGTTAAATTTTTCAAGGTAGCTGAGGTCGCAATAAAGCTAATAAGGCAAACAGCAGGTGCAGCAACGAGTATCAAACGAACCATTACACTAGAAAAATACATGTTCGTGAGACCATACATAACAATAAATATAGTGGCATCTAACAACCGTTTAAAATAGAAATATAGGCCAATAGGAAATAGGAAAAGAAGAGTATGAAAATCAAACATAAAGGAAGACCACACTGTTGGTTAATGCTCTGAGACTGATGCTATAATAAGTATATGGTCTTTTGCATAAGTCAGATCAAGCAGAGAATAAAAAAATGCTCCGTCCATGGAGAGATGCATCTTGTGGCCATGCCTACTCCCACAGCAAGAGCACCCATACTGCGGTTTCAAGGGCTTCGAGATGAGAGTCACTCGAGGAAACCAAAGAGAGGAACTTACTCTTTTGCTTACGTGTGGTTTGGACGAGAGGAGGAAGTGGGAAGCATCTTTGCGGTTTCGGTTGGAAGAAGCAAAGGGATGGCACCTCTTGCCATTTTGTTTGAAGGGGAGAAAATAACCCTCATTGAATGAGGAAACGGGTGGAGGAGCGGGCTTGTTCGAACGGGAAGGACAACTCGTGCAAACGGTTAGCGTTCGAACGAACGAGCGGGAGGCTTTGGTCGAGAGAGAATCGAAGAGGAAGAGTGGGACTTCTGTGCGACTCGATCACATGAAGAGGGAGTTCATTCGGAAGGGGAGGCCGAGTGGGTTAGGTCACGTGTGGTTTAGGGTTTAGGGAGTCAGTTGAGCCAGTTTAAGGTTTGATATGACACTTAAAATACTATTAGTCGAAGCACGAATCTTGATGTTAAAAACAAACTGATCCGAAGTTGAAATTGGTCGAGATCAAGCTCTTAAAATATCCTTGGAAACTTTGGGATATCAGTTAAATCCCTAAATAGCTCTCAAATATGAAGTGTTTATAGTCCTCGAAATCTCGGCGAGCAGTTCCAGAGATCTTACAATTCGACTTCATTTGAGCATTCAAATATACAAAATATATCATGATGAGGGAATCATAGGCCCGATGGAGAGTGGTTATTTGCATGTATATTCTGACGCCACTCATATATAAATATTTATGAGAGGAGGAGCAAGAGGAGAGCTCTAAAACTTGAAAATCCTCCGGCAATCGTTGCCACCACTTTCGACGGTTGTCAACCATCGTATAATGCGATTCTTGCCATCGTCAGTCTCTGTCAGTCACCATCATGATGACCTTCATCGTCATGGTTGTTCATTGTTCACCATCATCTCTACCACTAGCATTATTACAACCTGACGTAACTATATAAATTTGTTGTCGATTTTGGGATTCCTCGCCATTATTCATATATAATTATGTAATCCGTTATCGGAAAACTTGTACTCAAAACAAATATATAATGGAAGCTTTTCTTATAGCCTGTGATTTTTCCTCTTTTGATTTTCTATGTTAAAATTTTATAGTTTTCTTGTTCACTCTTTAAATACATTGTATCTTTGATTTCTAAACAAAAAGGAGTAAACTTTCACTCAATGATTTTCTAGCACCTTTTGACTCAGGAAACTGATTTATTCATTTATGATGATGAAGTTTCCTAACAAGATCAAACCACCATCGAGGTGGAGCATTTCAAGCTTTTAAATATGGCGAAAGAATGAAGATTCATCTTAGTTTATTTGTACTAGGGGTAACTCTTTATCTCAAAAGATTATACAAATCAATATTCGATATCTAATTGATTATCGTTAGAAGCAGTAAATATCTTTAGAAAAGATAAGCAACTTTGGCTACAATCACAACGGATGTTTTGATTGACCTCTTCCATATTAACTTCATGCTTTGACCTCGGATGGGTCAAAATCTCGGATTCAATTCAATCTCTTCCATACAGTTAACGTCCGACAAACCTGATAGGTTAAAATTCTGATTCTTCTTCTTCCATAGTTGCGTCGCCTAACACCTTGAACCTTGGGTCTCTGATTCGATCTCTTCCATACATCGTCGTCACCGCGCAAATAACCTCGGATATGTCAAAATCACCGGTAATTCACCTCACAAAGTTAACGTCGGTCACACTCGACAAACAACCGGATAGGTCAAAAATTCTCTTTTCCTCTTTCTTACATAATCGATAACACTGAAATAACCGGATGGGTCAAAATCCTCTGCGATTCAATTTGACATCTTCCATAGTTAATAATCTGGATAACACGACAAACAACCTCGAATATCAAAATCCGGATTATTCAATCTCTTTACAGGTTAACGTAAACCGGGTAACACGACAAACAACCCGGATAGGTCAAAATTCACAATGGATTTGTTAACCTCTTCCATGCATTAACTAGTCAAGACAACCTCGATGGGTCAAAATTCTGGATTCAAGTCAACCTCTTCCGGTTAACGCTCATCAAAAAGATTCGATAAACAACCTCGGATAGGTCAAAATTCTGGATTCCATTCAACCTACAGTTAACGTCCGGGTAATACTCTGACAAACAACCTCGGATAGGTCAAAAATCCTCAACTGATTCAATTCGACCTCTTCCATACAGGTTAACGTCATTGAGTCACACTCTCACAAATAACAAGAGCACCCATATTGTGGTTTCAAGGGATTCGGGATGAGAGTCACTCGAGGAAACCGAAGAGAGGAACTTACTGTTTTGCTTGCGTGTGGTTTAGACGAGAGGAGGAAGTGGGAAGCGTCTTTGCGATTTCAGTTGGAAGAAGCAAAGGGACGATACCTCTTGCCATTTTGTTGAAGGGGAGAAAATAACCCTCAAAGAAGGAGGGAACGGTTGGAGGAGCGGGCTCGTTCGAACGGGGAGGACAGCTCAAGTGAACGGTTGGTGTTCGAACGGACGAGCGGGAGGCTTCAGTCGAAGGAGAATCGAAGAGGAAGAGTGGGACTTCCGTGCGGCTCGATTGCATGAAGAGGGAGTTCATTCAGAAGGGGAGGTCGAGTGGGTCGGGTCACACGTGGTTTAGGGATTTAGGGAGTCGGTTGAGCCGGTTTTAGGTTAATAGCCCATTTTATAATATTTGTTATTAGTTAATCCTCTTTAATATGAACTTTACGTCGACACGATTAGGTAATCAAAATACATATCAATTTAAGGTTATTCTGATGTTCCGAATGCAACGACGTAGCCTGTTTCGCAATTGGAGCAAGTCAGCGTCGAATCGAGCCAATTTCAGCTCAAAATACACGCCGCCGCTTTCGACCACTCGATTTTCACGTGGACTTGTCCGAATTGAGTTCGAACAGTCTTATTTGATAGACTTTGATGTTTCGAAGCTAATGATGTAATCAATTTTATGAACAAAAGTTATTTGGTTTATGTGCCTCCTGACCTCGATATACGTGCAGGTGTGTTGATGTCTCAAACACTTGATCGATTGATCTTCATTCTAACCAATTTTGATGTTCTAAATGTGGCAGCGAAGTCTGTTCGTCAATTGGAAGTCATTTGGGTTGATTTTGGCGACGTCCTGTATATTTCAGCCTCGATTTGCACGCTGTCACTTCAAATCATTCAACATTTGCACAGACTCGTCCAAATTAAGCGTGGACAGTTTCATTTGATAGTTTTCAATATTTTGAAGCTACGGCGTAATCAATTTCATGAACGGAGGTTGTTTGGACATCGTCTCAGCTTCCCGACTCTAATATGCGCGTTAGCACATTGATAGCTTGATCGCTTGATCGGTTAAACATTAGATTATGTAATATTTATATTCTGATCAATTTTGAAGTTCTGAACACGACGATAAAGTCCGTTCGTCGATCGAATGTCGTTTTGATCATTTTTGATGACGTCCAGTGTATTTTGAACCCCGATTTGCGCATTGTCACAAGTCCGGAATTGACTTTATGACTATTTGACACATATGTGGAGGTCATCATTCCCCAACCATCGGTTTAAAATGAATTTCATAATCTTAAATTCTAAAATTTCATACGATGCTACTATACGCTATGCATTAAGCGACTTAACGACTAGCCTTAATCGAAAGTTTTCTCTCACTTATTGAGAGGGGTAATTAACTATAGGGGCTTGCGCTTATAGGAAACCTGAAACCATATCTAATTCTCATCAAATGAGGATGAAATTTCTGGGTAGTGCCTTATCTACTATTCCATCTGACTTCTGAAAATTATACTGACATTTTAAAATCAAACTCTCTTTCTTCAACAAAATTATCGAGGTGTGGTGAATTTTTTGAAACCCTAGAGTAGTCTTACCCTGCACCTATATTAGCAATGAATTCCTAGAGCCTCTTATTTATTTCATTAGCTTCATTACACTACAAGTGATTGAAGCAGTTGATCCATTATGTATTAGTGGAGATTATTCCAAACTAACCAATATTGTAGAAATAATAATTGTATATTGATCTCTCCATCGTTCCAAAACTATTCCTAAAGGAACAAAATTTTCTTGATTTTAACTTAGATTAAAGGAACCTCCTCTAGAAAAGTGGTTTTCTAATGTTGGCTTTAGCTGAGTGGGACCCTATTCATAATAGTTTGATTTTTCATTTGGCCATTATGATTGCACACATGAGCATGAGCCCTACATTTTGATACTATCTTATTGCTCACATTTGTAGCTCTCATAGAGTCTTACAATATATTATTTGGTGTTTTGATTATAGAGAAATTAATTCTCAAACCTATACCTTTGCTCTTAAGTTAACCTTAAATCCAAAGGTGGGGTTGAAGTAAAAGCCTTTAGACTTTCATCTAAGGCCTAAATCCTTTGTTAATCATTGGGTTTAAGTGACTTAATGTGTTTATATTATGCTGCATGTTAATCCAAATAAAGCAATCAAGAACTCAAAGTTTTGTTAATGTGATTTATAATCTAGAAAATAATAATAGCATTTTGAAACCAAAAAACTATAACATATTTTTTATTATTTTTAATAATATCTTTAAATTTTATGGTAGAAAAATTAAGCACAAATTTCTTATGATAAGTGAGACCTAATATTAAAATTTTACATCATTTAGACCATGGATCAACATTAATGAGCATGAAAGCTCTCATTTTATAGATGAATTAATATTTAAATGAGATCAATGACATATCATATATTAAGTGATAACATCTATCTCTAAATAAAGTGAAGTAAGAAGAAGAGAACCACCATTATTAAGTTTCTTTTTAATGCCTTTTAAAAGATCTTTGCAGATCAATTAGCTTCCTCACACTAAAATAAAGTGTTAGTGGAGATCACTCCAAACCTACCAATCTTGCTAGAGCAATAATTGTACATCAATCTCCCTATCATTCCAAAGTTTTTTTTTAGATGAGAAGAGTTTGTTAGAGATTAACCTCAATCTTAAAAACTCCTTATGAGAAGTACTTTGCTAGTGTTGGCTTTATCCCAAGTATACCCCACTCACCATAGTTTTATCATTTTGGTTTCACACATATACATATGGCTTTACTTTTGATTCCATCTTGTTACTCTCCATCAGAGTTCTTTGTAAAGCCTTAGAATACATTATTTAGTATTATGAATTGGTAAAAATAAATTCCCCAACCTACAACTTTACTCTCGAGTTAACTCTAAATCCAAAGGTTATGGATGAAGCAAAAGATAATTCTTGTAGTTAGAGGATTTGATGCGTTAAAATCATATCACATATTTGTCCAAATTAAGTAATTAAGGACTTCCAAATTTTTCAAAATGATTTTTAACCTTGATAAAAAACATAAAATATTTTTACTATTAAAAAATGATATTTTGTTTGAAGTTTAAAATTGATATGACACTTAAAATACTATTAGTCGAAGCACGAATCTTGATGTTAAAAGCAAGTCCTAAGTTGGCGGTCGAGATCAAGCTCTTAAAATATCCTTAGAAATTTTGGGATATCGCTTAAATCATTAAATAGTTCTCAAATATGAAGTGTTTATAGTCGGTCGGCGTCTTGACGATTCCAACAAGCCAAAGATCCTACAATTCACTTCATTTGAGCATTCAAATGCGAAATACATCATATGATCAAGGGGATCATTTTGAGCCGTTGAAGTGGAGTGGTACGGGTTTTGCATGTATTCTGAGACGCCTCTACATCTATAAATAGCCTCATTCCTCATATAGAGAGGAGAGTGAAGGAAGGAAGGAGAGGCCAAGTGAAGGAGGGAGAGTGAGAGGAGGAAGCCAAGTGAAGAGAGAGAGAGAGAGAGGGAGGCCAAGTGAAGGAGAGGAAGCCAAGTGAAGGAGAGGAGAGGCCAAGTGAAGAACAAATGAAGTGAAGAAGAAAGAGGAGCAAGGAAGAAGGAGGAGCAGCGATCGTCAACCCGCCCCCCCGTCAGCCGATCTGCCATGCAAGCAAGAAGAGGAAGAGTCCAAGCAAGGAAGAAAAGGAAGAGTCCGAGGAAGAAGAGGAAAAGCAAGTGAGGAGGAAGAGAGAGCTGGAAGATCCTCCAAGCAGATCGCACCAAGCAAGATTGCACTCAACCCGCCACCTAATTTGCCACGTCAGATTGTATTCCCAAGTTACCATCTCCACCATCGAATAATTACAACCTCATCATTGTTACAGTTGTTATTCTCTCATATGCAATTGAATCTGTTATCGGAAAATTTTGTACTTTGAAACGGATACATAGTGGAAGCTTTTTTCAAGAAAGGTAAACTTTCACTCTACATGGTTTTCTAGCACGCGCATGATTTGGCCGTCGTGGGAAGTTGATTCCATTATTTCATCTTGACAATCAAGTTTTCCAAGATCAAACCACCATCGAGGTGGAGCATTCAAGCTTTTAAAGAACGCGAAGAATGAAGATTCATCAAACTTTGTTCCTTCAGATTCTGTCGGGAACTGGGGGGCAACTCTTAATCTCAAAAGATAAGCAAGTCAGTAACACCAATGAAAAGGCAAAGATCAATAGTCAACTCTGGCTACAAGCTCATACAACTATTCGACCTCTTCCATGCGGGTTAGCGTCATCGGTAAACACTCGACTAACAACCAGATAGGTCAAAACGTCAGGACTTCACCTCTTCCATACGGGTTAACGCGTCATCGGTAAAACACTAACAACCAGATAGGTCAAAACATCCTTGGTGGACTTCTGCGATCTCTTCCATACGGGTTAATGTCATCGAGCAAAGCTTCGACAAACAACCCGGAAATGTATGTCGGTGGATTTCCTGCGATCTCTTCCATACGGGTTAATGTCATCGGAGCTCGACAAACAACCCGGAAAAGTCAAAAAAAAAAAAAAAACTTTGTACCCACTCGCAGGTTAATGTCGGATAACACTCGAACAACGGATGGGTCAAAATCCTCATCGTCGTCACCACCGCGACTACCATCGTTTGTCACATCGCCGCCATCTTCCGGTCATCTAGCCGCGGTCATCGCCATTAAATGGCGCTCATCGCCAAATCATCTTCGCCGGTCATGTCATTGTCGCGGTCATCCACGCGACTCGCCGATGCCGGTCGCCCATATACCACCCCTGTCGCCTAACCCATATAGCCGGTCCGCGCCGCTTACTTACGGTCGCTGCCGTATGCTCGGCATCTTCGCGCCCGTCGCCGACATTCGGTCACTGCGGCCATCCAGCCAATCGCCGGTTATCGCCATTGTCGCCGATCATGCGCCCATGACGCTCGCCACCGTACCGCCAGATTCAATTTGACCTCTTCCATGGGGTTAAATCGGTAAAACTTCGACTAACCGATAGGTCAAACGTCCTTAGTGGACTTCGACCTCTTCCATACGGGTTGCGTCATCGGTAAAACTTCGACTAACAACCGGAAAGGTCAAAGGTCCTGGTGGACTTCGCGCTCTTCCATACGGGTTAATGTCATCGAGCAAAACTTCGACAAACAACTTCGGGAAAGGTCAAAAGGTCCTTGGTGGACTTCCCGCGGCCTCTTCCATACGGTTAGCGTCGGCGAATAATATTAATCCACCACTTTGGAAAGGTCAACACTTTGTACACCGCTCACGCGTCATCGGGTAACACGACAAACAACCTCGGATAGGTCAAAATCCCGGTGATTTCGACCTCTTCCATATTAGCGCATCGCCCTCGACAAATAACCTGGCGTCAAAATCCTCGGATTCAATTCGACCTCTTCCATACAGTTAACGTCATCGGTCACACGACAACCTCGGATAGGTCAAAGATCCCGTCGGCCAACCGTCGCCATTCGCACTGCCGTCGGCCGCAATCGCCCCTCAATCCGGACGGCCGAGGAAACCCGACGTCTGCGGGTGATCGCCTCTAACCGACGATCCGGCGGACCAAGAACCGGACGAGGCGGAAACCGCGTCGGTGGGCCTTGATGCCTCTAACCGACGATCAGCGGGGCGATGCCGGGGTCGGAACTGGAACGACATCATGGGCCTTGATCGCCTCTAACCGACGATCCGAGCGGCATGCCGGGGTGAAACCGAACGTCGCATCGGGCCTTGATCGCCTCCCCAACGACGATCCGACGGGCGATGCACAAGCGGAAAGCGGAACCTGACGTCACGTGGCCTTGATCGCCTCAACAGACGATCCGACGGACGATCGCCGGGGCGAACCGGGCCATGACGTCTGGGCCATCGCCTCCCAACGGACGATCCGACGATGCCGAGACGAGGAAAGCCGACCAGACGTCAAGTGAGCTTTGATCGCCTCCCAGACGATCCGGCGGGACGATGCGGACGGCGGAAAGCGGAACCACGGCGTCGTGAGCCTTGATACCCGGATGATTCAGGGACGATGGCGGACGGAGCGGAACCATGACGTCGCGTCTTGATCGCCTCTAACCGGATGATCAAGGACGATAAACTGGGCGCGGTAGCGGAACCGATGTACCGTGGGCCTTGACCTCCCGCGACGATCCGACGGGACGATCGGACGAAGCGGAACTCCACGGCGTGCAGTGGGCTGATCGCCTTCTAACACGATCCACGGGCGATCGCCGAGGCCGAACGGAAACCGGACGTATATGCGTGGGCCTTGATCGCCTCTAACAGGCGGTCCGAGGCGAGAAAAGCAGACGGGTGCGGAACTCCACGTATGTACGTGGCGCGATCGCCTCCCCCGGACGGTCCGTGAAGCGATCGCCGGGCGAAGCCGTGGCCGGCTATGTACCGTGGGCCTTGACGCCTCAACAGGCGAGACGAGAAAGGACGGTAGGGAACCGGAACCACGGTATGTGCAGGTAACTTGATCGCCTCGACGCCTCTTGATCACCTTCTTGATCACCTCCAAACAAACCTCACTCAAGAAGAAGAGAAGGTGCCTTCTCCTTGGCCTGGGGGTTTTATAGATCCACCATGGGGAAAGAAAGAATAAATTAAAAAAAAACCTCTCTTCATTATGACATTTAGTTTTTTTTTTTTAAAAAACCCTATTCATTATGACATTTAATTTAAAAAAAACCCTCCATTCATTATGACATTTAATTAAAAAAACCTCTCTTTATTATGACATTTAATAAAAAAAAAACCTCTCTTTATTATGAATTAGAAAAAAAAACCTCTCTTCATTATGACATTTATTTAAAAAAAAAACACTTCTACTCATTATGACATTTAATTAGAAAAAAAATTTCAGATATTTTTGGATGAATTAGGATAATATCATCCAAAAATAGGGGGGCAACTGATATGACACTGAAAATACTATTAGTGAAGCATCTTGATGTTAAAAGCAAAGATCCAAGTTGAAGCTGGAGATCAAGCTCTTAAAATATCCTGAAATTTTGGGATATCAGTTAAATCATTAAATAGTTCTCAAATATGAAGTGTTTATAGTCGATCGGCGTCTTGGCAGCGATTCCAACAAGCCAAAGATCCTACAATTCCGACTTCATTTGAGCATTCAAATGCACGAAATACATCATATGATCAAGGGGATCATTTTGAGCCGTCCGATGAAGTGGAGTGGTACGGGTTTTGCATGTATTTACAGAGACGTCACTCCTACAATCTATAAATAGCCCCTCATTCCTCATATGAAGAGAGGCCAAGTGAAGGAGAGGAGAGGCCAAGTGAAGGAGAGGAGAGGCCAAGTGAAGGAGAGGGGAGGCCAAGTGAAGGAGAGGGGAAGCCAAGTGAAGGAGAGGAGAGGCCAAGTGAAGAACAAATGAAGTGAAGAAGAGGTCAAGGAAGAAGAAGAGCCACCTTCGATCGTCAACCACCACCGCCACCAGGCGGATCCTTAGCCAATTTGCCAAGCAAGGAAGAAGAGGAAGAGTCAAGCAAGGAAGAAAAGGAAGAGTCCGGGGAAGAGGAAAAGCCCAAGTGAGGAGGAAGAGAGCTCGGAAGATCCTCTCAAGCAAGATCGCACAAGCAAGATTGCACTCGCCATGACCATCAACCATCGCCACCACGTCACTAATTGTACCCACATTCCCCCCAGGAGTTACCGCATCTCCACCATCAGTAACAATTACAACCTCATCATTGTTACACAGTTGTTATTCCTCTCTCATATGTTACGTAATCGTTATCGAAAATTTTGTACTTTGAAACAGGTCATAGTGGAAGCTTTTTTTTCTTAGCGTGGTTTTCCCTCTTTTGAGGTTTTCCACGTTAAAAAAGAGTGTCTCTTGTTGCTCTTTAATTACTTATTGTGTCTTTGGACTTCACAACAAGGCTAAAGTAAACTTTCACTCTCATGTGGTTTTCTAACGCAACAAAATAATCTATATGAGATCAATGGTAAAAAATTCTAAAGGTGATTTTTTTTTATGACAAATGAGACCTAATATTAAAATTTCATGTCATTTGGATCATAAATCACCTTAAATAAACATTAAGGCTCTTATTTTAAAGATTTCTCAAACATTTAAAAACATAAATTTGATAAAAGTATATAAAAAAAACATTTCTTAGGTGTACCTTACCCTCTTTAGGCTTGATTTAAATTAAGTTGGTGTCCTTAAGTGCTTAACCTTAAGAGGTAATCTAACTTAGCTTAATATTATAGATTTTACCTCCATGACCTATTGGTCATAATCCATTCGCTAAACTTCTTGATTCCACTTCATGGACCACTTAGATTCTGATAGGATGTTAGATAGATTTACTTATGGCCTATTAAGCTTAAGTATATATGATTTGACTTAAGCTAGCCCATTTGATCTTTCGATTTATTGGGATATGAGTTGTTCATTAGGTCCATTAATCTTATGTTTAACATTTTTTTAGTATGCAAGTGATTTAATTATCTTTCCTAAAAAAGTTAATCAAAATTTTACATGGCTAAAATAATTAAAATTTTGATTATTATTATTATTATTATTATTTTATTTTTTTGACCTTATGATGAAGTTATGTGGTTATTTAAAAAATAAATTCGTTGGCCTCATAATAGTGAAAATCATGGCAATATGATTGCTATACTTTAGAAAAATATATGAAGTTAATTTTGGACTAAATTATCCCATTTAGCACATATGAACTATTGAAGTTAGTCAAGAATAAACCTGGTTTGAACTAACTTGAATTTAAACATGTGTCCAAACCTAGAGTTTGAGCCAAACATCAAACAAGCTTTGATTGAAACTTGTTCAAGCATAATTCAAAGCTTGTTTATACACCCTGCATTCCCTAGCAACTTTATTACATGTCGCTAGTCTTGAGATGTCATCCACAATGAATCTCTTCTTCTCCTCACATACCATGAGTCCCATCTTCACCTTCCAAATCAGGCTCTTATTATTAAATCTTTCTCATTCACATCATTGGTCCTTTTGACAACTCCCCAATGACTTCCTATATCTCAAAATTATCTTCTCCTCACAAGCCTCTAACGAGTTCCTATTGCAAAATTATGTGCTCACACGTTGGTCGCATCAGTGAGCTTCTATCTTGAAATCTGGTTGCAATCTCAAAATGTCTGATTAAGATGCATCAGTGAACATTATGAGTCTGAAAACTCTTTCCTACTTTAGGATTGACATCTTTGAACTTCGAGGAGATTGAATGATGTTGAGAGGATTCAACGAACAAGGTGAGAGGGCTTTAGGCTCTATAATGTTACCACTAGAGATAGATGACTGGAAGATAGATGTCAAGTTCTACATAATAGATTCAGATACATCTTTCAATATATTGCTTGGTAGGCCTTGGATATATGCAAATAATATGGTTCCATCTTCTATGCACTAGTGCATCAAATTCAGAAGTGGAGGACTTAGCTTCGATAAGCACGCTGCAAATGAAAGAAGGGCAGCTTCATTCAAAATTGCTCGAATCAATTTCTCTCATGGAGGACTTAGCTTCGATAAGCAAGCTGCGAATGAAAGAAGGGCAGCTTCATTCAAAATGTATTTTTAGATATATTTTTAAAAAAATAAATACTAAATATATTTCTGTAAATTTCTCTATTTTTTATTTTATAATTTTTTTAAACCTAAACGTAGAAAGCATTGGCAGATAATGAAGCAAAAGCAGGCCCATATACGACTTCTGAAGATAACCGACCTTCGGCTTCCGAGAAATGCGAGGCCCGAAGTGGGCTGGGATCATTTTCAATAGTTTTTTGGCATTTGATTGAACTATTATGAGAGCATATTGAGCTTTTATAATACTGACGATTATATGATATGCCAGAAATGGTATATTTAATGAATAAATAAATTTAGTATTTTAATTAATTATATACTATTCATAATTAATTATTTTATACATAAAAATATAAAATTCTTAATAATATCTATTTAGGAGTTATTTGGTTACATACATTACTAGTGTAACACAAATCAAATACATTATGTTTCTAACTTTTGGTGTTTGGTTGGATGAAAATGAATTATAATGATTAAAGATATCAATAAAAAACTTATTTAGTGGTCATTTGAGATCATTTTTTATTTTTAATTTGTATTTTGATTTAAAATAAAATATATTTGATAATAATTTTTATCTTAAAAAAACTCAAAATATTCAAAAATAATTTTGATTATTTTTAAAAATAATATGATTTATTTAAAAAAAAACTAATAAAGTTGTTAAAGAAATATGTTAAATAAATAAATATTTAAAATAACACAAAAATAAAAAGAAAATATCCAAAACAAGCTCTGAGTTGACTATAAAAATTTGTTATCAATTAATATTATAAACTATGAGAAATGTGATACATTGTTTGATGTGAGCCATCATATCGACACAATAAAAGTGGACAAGATTGGCAAATTATTATATGAATGCATTTTTCAATGAACTCTTTGATGCATATGACAAGTTTAATCATGTTATTGACATTTGATAATACTTTTTTTTTTTGGAATATTTGAGCAAATTTAATCGTAAATTCACGCACATCATATATGTGTAAAGATTTGAACCCAAGATCTTTTGATTGAAACCAAAACTCTCAACCATTAGGCTAAAATATCTTGCACCATTTGATATACTTCAAGAAACATATTTTAAAACTTAGTTTTGTATGAGAGAACAATAGTAACTACAAGAAAGAAAATTTATGATTTTTTTTAAATGGAAATTAAAAAACAAGCAATTTAAAATAAATAATTTTAATAAAAAAAGAAATACAAGTATTTGTTTAGGTAAAGGTGATTACAAGTTAAGTTCCTATAAAGGGTTTTATGGTGAGTGGGAAAAATAAATGAGGACCCAGGCGTGTATGGGATAATAAAAGCACTAATTAAGTGGGATTAATATAACATCCCACAAAATGGGTGGGGTGTTGGGTGGATACCCATTACAAAAAAAAAAAAAAGGGTGAAGTTGCAATATTTGATGCTATCTTTGATATAAACTTAGTGGAAGAAAAAGTGTGGTTGATTTTACTTGGAGCAATTAGGAACACTTGTTCCAATAAAATCTCTCCACTTCATACACTTAACTTGGAGAAGAAGATGACTTCTAAAGTGAGATTCTAGCCATACTATTATTGGTGAAAAAGAAGATATTAACTAATAGAGAATGAAAGAAAGTTGTAATGTTTATATGGTGGATTAAGACTATTAAATAAATCTACCAAGATTAATGAGATTTGAGTTGACTTTTTTGAGATTAATTTATGTGGAGGTTAATAGAGGGTATATGTATTATTATAAGAACGTCAATTTATGTTGAGTTTGAGACTGGCTCGAAATTGACTTCACCAAAATCTACTTGATCTAAATCAGACTTATTTACTATATAGGTCAAAATATTTAACCCGACTCGATCAACCTCAATCCAAAACCAATCTATCTAACTAATTTACTCTATAGATGATACAATTTTTTTATCAATATGATCCCATTAATCAACATATATATAACATGTTTAATCTAACAATATACATTTATATTTAATAATGTGCTACCAGCTTTTCACAACCTAAAGCCAAATAATAATCATGTTAATAGAGTTCACTTTTAGTTATTTGAGTCAACCTAAATTTAAATAAAATGATAATTGAATTTATAATTTGAACTTGAACCTCAGAAGAATAGTAATCAAGTCAACCCAAACTTTTTTTTTTTGAGTTAAGTTCATGTAAGTATTATCATGTTTGATAATTTATTTAAGTCCTTTAATTTCTTAGATAACTTAGGATGTTAGAAAAAGATTACAAAAGTTATTAGGATCAATGAAGTGAAAATTTTGGTGTGTGAAGTTGAATAAAACCATGCTTATTTAATCAAGATAAATTTTGAGTTGATCAAGAAAAGTGTTGACGCATAGAAAGAATTCTAAAAACTCAAAGAAAATGTGGGAAAGAGAACTACCAAAAGAAATCTTACAAAAATTTAAAAAAAATTAAGAACATGTGTAACACACTAGTAAAACAATAGGATAATCACCACAATCTCATCAAAAGGCTATTCTCACCAAAGAAAAAGACGGGCAAACTCGCAATCCATCTAATTATGAAAGAGAGTAATCTTAATTATATATTTAAAATATAATGCTTATAAATATTTTTTCATAACTCATAATTGGCTTGTACATCTTGAAAAATATATAAACACATAATAATACCCAAATGCTCATGACTCCTACTATGGATGTAACATATATTCATCAAATTAAAGAGAATCATATTTACTTTCTCTACTATAAAAGATTAGGATCAACATTATATTTTTCTAATAAAATGATATTAGTAAAAATAAATTATATGTGGGAAATGATTGCTTGAACATTAGTTTGTTCATGTTAATTATTTCTTATTTAGTTAATGAACAATCTTTTTTTTTTTAGTTTCTTATATGCATTAACTTATGGCATAATAGAAAAGCACTTGTTAACTTCTCTTATATTATAAAAGGAGGAGAAGTAAAATAATGAGGGAAATTACTATTTCTATTGTAAAAGTAATCATATATATATCACAAAAACAAAAATTTATTGAGAATTTTGAAATAAAACTTAAAAACATATAAGCTAATTTAAAGAGATGAATTTTAGATATGGCTTTACATCTTACTTAATTATATCAAAGAGATAGTAGATTTATCTTATATACTACACCAAGCGGATGCACAAGGATATTCAAGATTCAAACTATAATTAACAAATTTAAAGCTGGTTGAAAAGAGATGTACTCACAATAATGATCTAAATTATTTTGATAACTACTCGATCTCTAGTTTTTAGAATGATCTCCATAATGTTAATATTATCTTAGCTTCCACTTATACATTATATTAGAATAGATTTAAATGGGGCTACCATAATATTTTCTTATCTTATAATGAAAAAAAAGGTGCAAATTTATCAAGCCCTCGTATGGACTTAAACAAGCTCTAAAATAATGGCATAACAACTTCATAATACAATGATCCTTTTTCTCATAATAATATAGTTTTAAATGATTATAAGGTGAATGATGCATATTCGTATATTTATCATAATTTAATAACATGAAATATGGAATGATTATTTATCGATAGATTAATGATATATTTGTATATTAGGGATAGTTATTGGGATATGAGTAAGCCCATAAATTAGCTTAATTAGGATCCAAGATAAAAACTTATAATACTATGATTTACAATTTTTATAGTCACTAAAGCATATTCATAAATTTAATTACATTGAATACAATATGATTATTCATTTTATATTATGCATTAGTATTGAAAAAAAATTGCAATTTTATCAAGTTCTTTGTTGACCATGATTTTTTGTTATACGTTGGTGACCGTAGGACAAATTTAATCCTTAAACTTAGCTAACTATGTTTGCTCATCCTTGACCTAGACCTAGCATGGTCAACAATATTTTAATTTAAGCCAAAAATAGGTCTATGACTAAACTTGACATATTATTAATTTATTAGACTTTAGGATCCCCTTCTTAAATATTTTAGATTTAGTGGGTCAACTTCCTAAATTAGATTTGGCCTCCACCCAACCTTAATTGGACTTTCTTCACCTATACGATCATCTAAGCATATTTAGATCAAGGAGGGTCTTGATTTGACTCCCTCATCTCTTTGATAAGACAAGGGAATCATATCTGCTTAGTTTAGATGGCAACTTTCTAAGGTGAGGAAGGACATTGTAGTCTACCTTCGACTGGTCTTCCACAAGCATATCCAAGGGTGGAGCATCCTATGAAAGAGCTTCCATCTTGACCAATGACTTGTTTCCCTCTATCTAGGTCCTTGAGGTAGAACCTTGCCACTCTGATTGACTTTGTAATCTCTAGAGGCAAAGTGGTGGCAAGTTCTACATACTGCTTTCTATGGGACTCTTGGATGATTCTAACTCAATCTCAAGAGGTGAACTCATAGTATTTAGAGTTAGAAAATTCAACTCAGAATCAGAAGGAGGAAGATCAAAATTGTTATAGTTTATTAGACTTAAAGAGTTATCCTATGAACAGAAGAAGACAACTTATCCGAAGAGACGCAGATGTAATTCAAATCAGCTTTATTCTTTAATTTCTTGGAAGTATTTGGAGGTACAAAGTAGAAGTCAAGTAGAGTGAGTGGGGTAATGGTGATGCCCATCTCTGATACAAGAGTTCTACTAAAAGAAAGGAAAAACTATGAAATGGAAGAAGGCCGAGAAGTGACTACTTAGGCTAGAGGCTGATTATTGGTGGTGCTAAGCTATCACAGGTACACATGTTGCTACCTTGAGCTCCCACTTTCCTACTTTTAACTTTATTTTAATTAATTGAGTCAATTAGACTCAATTGTTTAAATTAGTTTGACGTCTAATTAACCAACTCTTTTCTTAACACACTACTTTTAACGTTAACCACTTTAAGTCAAACTTAAGCTAATCCGTCAAGCAATTTTTTTCTAATTACATTAAGCCTATTTGGAAGCCCAAGCATCATAAGCTCATTTAATTACCAATCTATAGTAAGAATATCTTTCCTTCAACTTAAGCTTTAGCTTAGAACTTTCCAACTTGATTACATCTAAGATTAGCATAAATCAAACCCTTGGAATCTCCATATAGTGCTAAAACTCATAAGATATTTTTTTGAGAAGGGGGAGCTCATTATAAAGAAAGAGTGATCCTTAGCCATATAAGAGTTGCCTTCAAGTTGTAAGTGCATAAGGAGTCCCTTTGAGTGTTCCTAACCCCTTCTAATTACTATTTTGTACCACTAAAGCAAGAGGAGAAGTGCCCCCCAAATTTCCTTAAACATGTCATCCTAAGCTTTAATTTCACTTCCTATAGTTTTACTATAGTGAGATGAGCGGATTCATAATATTTAAGCTAACCTTGACCTTAGTGTGGTTGACAAAGCTTATCTCTTTCTCTACTTCCCTCCCTCCCATTTTTTTTCTCAACATGTTCCTTACTCAACACCATTGACATTATAGATATCATGCATTTATCACATTCATGTGCTATGTTGCCACTTGCATGATTTCGCATGGCACTATATTGCTCATATCACTATGAATGATTATTATATGAAACACATTTCCATCATGCATTGCACACTATTGTGCCTGTAGTCATGTCGTCAAACACTATGCTTGCCCCTTTACATTCGCACATACTTTATCACTACATTCTAATGATAAACTAATAATTAGACCTCACTAATCAAGTGGTATTAGTAATACTAAAGCATATTGTAGATATGGTGAGTGGTGCAAGACACACAAGCCATTTTATCACATTTTTTTCCTCTAATATGAATGATTTTTTGGGGTCAAGATAGTGTCTTTTAGGGCATAGTAAACTATGGGTGTTAATTAAAAAAATAGGGGTGTTAATTAGATCAAACTTGAATTAAATTCAAATAATTTTGATTTGAGTTGATCAAATTAATATTTGGGTTAAGTTTGAGTTTAAAATATAAACATATTCATTATTTTTTAGTTTAGGGTTGACCCAAATAATTTAAAATTAACTAAAATTAATTTTCTTATTATTTAGGTTCAAATTAAGTGGGTTCAATTTATATTAGGCTAAATTGATCATAATTATGTTAATTAAGTCACATTGATCCAAAAAAAATTAATGATCCATATAATAATTAACTTGGATTGAAAACAGTTCAGATTGGAGTGCACATTATTTAGTTATAACTAAAAAAAATTAAATTAAACCATTTTTCTAGATGATTTGACTTGATTTTGAAATTAGTGGTTCAAATATTGAATTTAATTAGTTAAATGCTTTTTTAGATTGATTAGTGAATCAAAATTTGGCTAAAACCAAAAAGAATTGAATAAATATTAAAAAATTAAAATCCTTTTCACAATTTGTATTTCTAGTTTCATTTCGACTTAGTCATTTAGACTAGACTTTAGACGTCTTATATTAATAAAATTGCTTGGGATTTTAAATTTATTTATTTTTTCAAATTTTTTTTTTTTGCTTTAGTATTCCACCTTTACTATAAATTACTTAAATAATTTTTAAATACAACAAATATTAGCTTATTTAAAATCAAATCAAACTAAATAACTGAAATGAATTATTATTCACTTCGATTCAATTCTATATTTTATTTAATTGATTTTATTCAAATTTATTAATATCCAAAACTAATTAGTTTTATAAATTTGTTATTCAAATCATTCAAATTAATTAAATGCACACCCCCTAAGTTCTAGTCGAGTAAGCATTTTAATTCATATAATAAATGAGCACCCCTATTTAAATTGTTCAAAATTTAATTATATATTAAATAATAGAAAAATTAAAATTCCTACTAACTTTTTATTTCACATTTATAATCCATCACAAAGCCCTTAGTGGAAAAATCACGTTTTCAAATTACCAATAATTTAAATACACAAACTTATTCAAAATAATTTAAAGTTTCTTTAACCTACTGACGGAAAAGGACCGGCACCATTTCACAATCCGGCTAGGGTTTCCACGCGCCAACGTTATTTTATCTTTAATGTTGCATAATGACCATCTGGATATCTCTCCTTAATCCTCGTCCTCACCGTCACCCTTCCGGTGAGAGCATGCCTTAAGATTTTGGTGTCTGCAACGTCTATTAACTTCTCCCAATGGGTTTCATAAGTTGTTCGACGTGTTCCCCTGACAATTCAACCAATACTCCGCCACAAGCTTGGCAAAGTCAGAGTTTTTCATTTCCATCAAGTTTAATGGTCTGTCATACTCCACAAGTTTCCCTGTCAATGAGGTACACTATGAAGTTAGTAAGAATTGTTGATAGCTTAAAGCTCTCAATATTGTTCTTATTTTTCTGTATATGAAGAGAACAGAGGTGGAAAGAAAGATTGGTTGACAATATATTTATTTATTTGCCATTGCTAATGAGAAACATGCAAAAGCATGATTTCTCTGATTTAAATTGTTTTCGGATTGGCTAGTTACCTGTTACCGGTGAGTCTACTGTTACCAAAATATATAACTGTTGAAATCAGCAGTTGTTTCCACATGGACTAAATGCAACTCTTTTATTTCATTTTTCAGCTGTAATTAATGGCTTTCCTAGTTTTCATGGATCTAAACCTCCAAAATTTAAAGAAGATATCAAACAATAGCAGAGATATTTCAATATAGCTAGAATATTATAGTACTACGATCAGCTATGGATTTAAGATGCATAAAATATGTGGAATAAATCTTGTTTATATTGCATACCATAGGAAAGCACCATAACCATGTCACTATCTATTACTGTTGGAACTCTGTGAGCTATTGTTATCACCGTGCAGCTGGAGAACTCCTTCCTGATAACTTTCTGGAGGATGGCATCCGTGGCTGAATCAATAGATGCAGTTGCTTCATCCAGAACTAGAATTTTGTTCTTTCGAAGGATGACTCTGCCGAGACAGAAGAGTTGGCGCTGCCCAATTTTCACCATCACTCACTTTCGAAAACAATACTACTGTGAGTATTATGTGTAGAGAACCAGAACCGGGAAGGTAACAGAAATGAAGAAGACAGGCAGATGGACTAACCTGTTGCGTCAAGAAGGTTCGGAAGTTTGCTAATGGTGGACTTAAGCTGGCACTTTTCTAGAGCCTGAAGTTATCAAATAGACAGAAGAAAGGTAATTTTAGTAGTAGAACACAAAGGAGAAAGGCTGTAAAGAATATGTGCCAATTGCTAAAGAGAAGTGAGAGCAACTAAAGACTAGAGCTTCACTAGCTCAATTGTCTATTTATGATGAAATACTTGTAGATCTTCTAAATGAAGATGTTTATCCTATCAAAGGAGAAGCAAACTTTTACTTCCAAAGGCACTAGAAGGTCATCCTCCATAATGTTTAGAAATATTTCTGACTGAAGTATTATAATGAGAAAGGTCTTTGATTGCATCTCACCTCCCATATCTCAGAATCAGTGTGCATTCCAAGAGGATCCAAGTTGCTCCTGACACTTCCCCTGAAAAGGGTAGGCTCTTGAGGAATTATGCTGAGCTTCATCCGCAGATCCTTTAGACCAATGGAGCAAATGTCCAGGTTGTCAATAAGGATGGTTCCACTATAAGGTTCGACCAACCGAAATAGAGCACTTATAAGAGTTGTTTTCCCGCTTCCTGTTCTTCCAACCACACCCACTTTATGCCCTTCCTTCAAAGTGCAAGTGATGCCTTTAAGAACAAAGGGAGCAGTTGGGCGGTATTTTATCTGTAAGGAGGTAGTTTATAATGATTAGGTAATAACAACACCAAAAAGCCAGATATATACTTTCTCAAGAGTCACCTTAAGATCTTGCAAATCAATTCTTCCTTGGTGTGGCCATGATGGTGATGGCCTGTTCTCATGAATGATAGCAGGGGGTTCTGATGGAATATGCATGAATTGTTTGATTCTCTCGACAGAGATGACATAATTTTCGATGTTGGAGTACCACCGAGTTGTGAACGCTTGAGCAGAAGATAGTGTGAGAGCATACGAAAGACAAAGCCCAGAGAACCCTGTGTCATTTTTGAGTTAATCAGGTTAATCATGGGAAAACAATAGCATGAAGTTATGAGGAGAAAGAAAAGAGATAAGAGGATTTGCTATCAATGAACCTGGGGCAATTGCTCCTTGAGGAAGCAAAACAAGGAATACTGTGGAGGTAATTACAGTTAAAGTTTGGAGTGCTTCCACTCTTTGCAGCACCCATTCCATGGCAGCAACAGTGTGAAAGAATAGTTTTGCATCTGTATCAATAAGTCTTAAATTTGTATGGAAGAACCTTTCGACTGCCCCAAAAGCTCTTATTGTTACCACTCCAAGTAAAGATTCTCCTGCATAATTCATAACTGGCGCCTTTGTCGTCCCATTGATCCTCACCAACTCCCTCTGATGCTAGATAATAATTCTTCAAGATTCGGCAATGATAGTAAAGACATTAGATATGTAGCTTAGTTCCTTCCATCATCTCTAATTGCTTCGTAAATATGAAATTGTAAAATGAAGTTTGGTATGGAGATTCACCTGAACCCAAATCGTGATGATTAAAGCTGGAACAGCTACAACAAGAACTTGCCATGTCACTGTTGCTATTATCACTGTTGTTGTTACAACTTCGATCACACCTATCATCACAAAAGAAAGAGAATACGGTATATCGAAGTCGACAATACTCAAATCTGAAGAAGCCTGCACAAATGATTGATGATTTCATCAGTCATTGAAAGATCTGCAAAGACTTTGAATTGTACAAGTGCAGAAGATATCCCATGGATATGGAACTTTTATTGTTGTCAAGATTCTAACTTGAACTATGTGAGATAATGAGAAAACTAACCCGAGTTAAGATCCTTCCTAATGGGGTAGAATCAAAAAATGACATGGGAGCCTTGAACACTGAATCCATGAAGCCAGAAAAAAATTCCTTTGATGCTTTCAGTCCAAGAAAAGCTGTTAACACGCTTCTAACACATAAGAAGACACAGCTTACGAAGGAAATTGCTGAAAAAACTGCAACTGGCATCACTACTATGCTGAATCTGGACGACTGCAGCCAACCAGTAGTTTGATAGACCCTGAAGAAAAATAAAAATTGATTGAAAGGTGATCATTAAAGCAAGTAGGAATGATCCCTTGGAGATCTGGTTGTAATCCTTGTATGGCTTCCACCCAGCATTCCCTATCTCCATTTCTTCATCTTCTGTAAGCTGCACTACTGATATACTAGCAACTGAGATCTCTCCCTCGCTGTTCTGCTTCATAGGCTGCAGCCAGTATACCTGTAAGTGATCTTCTGCTATAATTGTTTTTCTGTTTTCATCATCTGCAGAATTTATTGTTGTGATTGAAGACTGATGTGCAGTAACTAGCTGCTCAAATGCTGTTCCCGACTTCAAAAGTTCTTCATACCTTCCTGTTTGTATGACTTTTCCTCCTTCCATTACCTGGAGAAAGAAGCTAAATTATTCTATCTTCTTGTTGTGATAGGTTAGTTTATGAAAGAAGTCTGCTTACCAGGATCCTGTCCGTTTGAGGAAGAAACTCCACTTGATGAGTCACTAAAATGACTGTCTTCTTTTCTAGGGCGGTCATGACGCAGTCCTGCAAATTTATGCCAAAGAGGAAGAAAAAAAGCTTTTAATGCTATTTTTTAATGGCTGTAAGAACATCATACTATGGTCTGTATGCTAGTTTTGTGTTTCTCAAAACATCTAATATGTGTTTGCATAAAATTTTTGATGAGCTACTTTATAAATTACAGTGAAAACAGCATTCCACAATTTACCAAATTATTGGTATGTAGAGAAATGAATGTAAGATTTTGTAATGTCTAGCATATTGTTCTTTGTTCTCGTCAGTTTCTCATGAATTATCCTCGCATCAAATACTATTGAATATAGAAGAAACCTGACTAGGCCTAATGGTTACCAGTTGGTAGCACCTATCCAACTCAAAATGTTTGAATAATTTTCTTTCTTGTTAGCAATTTTAGGGCCTACTTTGGGATCAATTTTATTTTGTGTTTTTTATTTTTTTAATATTATTTTTAAAAAAATGTTTATTTTGTGTATTTTTAAGTGTTTTTATTATTTATTATTAAAAGTAAATCACATTATTTTTAAAAATACTCAAAACAACTTTTAAGTGTTTTAAAAAATAACTATCATTATCAAATATATTTAATTTTGAAATAAAATATAAATAAAATAAAATAAAATAAAATAAAACAAAAAAAATAATTGATCCTAAACTATCCCTTAGGGCATGTTTGGGATGTGTTTTTTGTTTTAAATTTTTTTATTATTTTTATAAACATATTTGTTTTGTGTGTTTTGTTAGGTATTTTTACATTTTATTTTTAAAAACACTCAAAATAAATTTTTGTGTGTTTTGAGTATTTTTAAAAGCAAATATCACTACCAAATATTTTATTTTAAATCAAAGTTTAAACAAAATAAAATAAAAACATAAAACAAAACATAAAAAACAAAATCCATCATCTCAAACAAAACTTCCCAAACTCTTGTTACTTACATGAAAGAGGATTGATGCTGTATGTGCATCAACCGCACTGAAGGGATCGTCTAGTAGATAAATATCTGCATCATTGTAGACAGCTCTAGCCAATTGAATTCTCTGTTTTTGTCCTCCACTCATGTTCAGTCCTCTCTGCCCTATCTCTGTAAGGTCTCCATGATCGAAGTTCTCAATGTCCTTATCCAATGCACAGCATCTGATAGCCTTCTGGTATGCATTCTTGTTCATTGGTTTACCATAGAGTATGTTGTCGCGCAGAGTTCCACTCTGAATCCAAGATGTTTGTGAAACATAGGCAATGGAGCCATTCAAGTAAACCTGAATACAAGTAAAATCATGTTAGTGTCACTCAAGTGGCTATTTTCTCCCCTAAAAGAAGTTTATTTTCTTTTGAAGGTTTAAGAGCTCACTGATCCAGTTATTTTTGGTATCTCCCCAGTAGAGCATATAATAGTGATGACTTTCCAGAGCCAACTGATCCACAAACAGCAATCTTTTGCCCTTTTCTACCTGCAAGTTTATGTTCTTTAATGTAGGAGCAACAGAACTCTGTGCCCAACTGAAGACACCATTGTACACTTCAGCAACAAGATTCGAATTTTGTAGGGGGCTTCTTTTCTTATTGTCTTCTTTGATTTCTTCCTCTTGCAAAAAACAGTCAATTCTGTCCAATGAAACCTTCGCTTGGATCAATACAGAAAGAACCGGGGAGCATCCTTACTGGCTCTGACATAACTCTGAGAGTTGCTAGAACCGTGAAGATGGTACCTGCATTCAGAGGAGCACTCTTCATGATTGCAGTACCTGCAAAAATTACTCCAGAAACAACCGTGGGCGATATCCAATACAGTGCTGCTCCGCAAGACTTTGTCAACTGAGTTTTTCTCAACCATTTAAATTCGACATCTCTCAGTGATTCGATTTTGTTTCTGAAATTTTCTTCCCATGACTGTAATTTTATGATCTTCATATTGTTCAGGACTTCTGATGTGGCCCTCAGCCTCTCATCTTGAGCAACCATGAACTGTGACTGAAACTGCTGCAGCATCTTCGCAACAGGAATGTTGATGAAGCCGAAAATAACCAAAGGAACGATACCTGGAATGGCTCCCTTCCCTACAGTTCCAAAGAGTACGGCTACTGAAAAGAGGAGCTGGAGAGGAAGACTCCATGCCATGTGAAACCACCAAGGGAAATCGCCAAGTCTATATGCATCTACGGCAATGTAGTTAACAATCTCACCTGTAGAATGCCTTAACCTGCCCTGGCTTGTAATCTTAAGTTCCTTCTGGTAAAGTGCTGCCATTACTGCAGACCTCATCCTCATTCCATACCTTCTTGAGTCAAAGAACCAGTGCCTCTGAGATAAAGATTCAACCACCTTGACTACCAGCAAGCATCCTACTAATGCCAGGCCTGGTTTGAGTTCTTTTTTTGCTCAAGCTTTGAGTACCACACAAATGCATATAGGATTAAAGGAGAAACTGCAATGGAGATTGATTTCAGAAGTGCATAAATTCCTACTATTATCATTTCCTTCTTGTAACATTTTGCCAATGCAAAAGGACCAAGTTTCTTGTCCTTCCTTACTCCTCATGAGAAGATCCAATTCTCTTGTGAAAGCATTATAAGCATGAATTGCTTCATCTTCATTATGCAAAGGTGGGACGTCATTGATCTTTAATGTTTTCGAATGGCCTAATCGAAGTAAGGGATTTAGCCAAGAAAAGGTTAGGTGGCTAAAGAAACCAGATCTACCGAGAATTGAACTATTATTTTCTCTCTCTTCTTTTTCCAGTAAGGCCTCAGATAAGGTTTTATTTCCAAGCCTTCCGTGAAGTCTCTTTTTGATTATCAGTTTCAGAGCATGGTACAGCAGCAGCAAGTTTACAAACCATTCTATGATATCAAGCACTGGAAGGCTATGGTTCTCAACAAGATCCTTTACATTAAGGGCTGTAATAAGAAGCCCAAAAGATGACCACCAGATCAAATGAATGACTTTCAACCAATTATTTAAATGCACGTTTACAGAAATTGACAGAGCAACCCAGATTACTCCCCTTACAGAGAGAACTACCACCTGGTCCCAATGAATATATTGGCTTTCCCTGTACAAATTCCAGCCAGCTCTACTGAAGTAAGCAACACCAATGACTATGCAGAGGATTGAAATAATAATGGAATCCCAGTGCCTTCTTCTGCTCTTGTCGATGATATTATGCCTTTTGCATACTGATATCAGCGAAGCCAGCATAAAATTCAGAAGGAAGAAAACGTTAAGGATATCTATCAATAGTCTCTGCGTGCAGGAGGAACCGAAGTCAAAGCTCTCTCCTAAACACATCGAAGGGAACCAACCTGCAAGTCATAGTAAAACAGACGAGTAGGATAAGAATCAAACTCAGATGAATATTCACAATAAAAGCCAGATAAAAAGGTGATGTTGATCAAAAACAGAAGAAATTAACCGAAAAATATCGAACTCTTATTCAGACTATGATTACTAAAAGCCAGGGTAAGAAGTAATGAAACTATTGCAGAGGAGATGAACAGCTACCTTCCAAGCTCCAAAAAGAAGCCATTTTTTTTTTCTCCGGTGATGCTTTCCTTGTTTTGCTTGCAAGTCTAAGGTGATCGCTTGCAGATCTCTATTCCAAGGCTCTTCGATAAAGGCAGGAGAGACGATAAAGGGTGGTTTTCAGTAAGCCAAAAGAAGCACCTTTTTGGCTTATATGGTTCTGCTTCAGTCTCCTTTTCCTTAAATTTGTCTCTTTTATTCACATGCTGCGCTTGATACCATGCATTAAAGACGAGCGAGCCAGTTAAGAGATGATAATTTAATTATGCGAAAACATATGGTGCTCGAGTGATTTCATTGATTGACTCATTTTGTTTTCAGCATAAATATATGCAAATGCCAAATGATTTTTATTTTATTTTTTCATTCTGGTGATTCAGTAAACATTTTCACTGAAATTCATGAAATATTAAATTGCTACTTTTTGCAATCTCTAACAATATTTAACAAAAAGGTGCCTTGAACGCAAATTCTTGCGCAACGCAGCACAAACCTCAAACTCTTTCAGCAAGCATGGCGAGGATTCAAATGGCGACGACGAGTGCAACAGAGTTGGCCGATTAGGAGAAAAGAATGTCGTGAGATGCGAGTTCGGAGGTGTTCGGACGAAGAACGTGAGTTGAATGGTGAGATTTGTGATTTATAAATTATGGATTTAGGTAGGGGTGTGCGTTTGGTTGATTTGGATGGATTGGATGATAAATTTTTAAAATCGATTAGTTTTGAATTTCTAAAAATATTGAATCAAAATAATCAAATAAAATGTAAAGTCAAATAAATCAAATAATAATTTGGTTCGATTATTTTAGTTTGGTTTTCGATAAACCGAACTTGGCTACATTTAAAAATTATTTATATAATTTTTTACTGCATAATGAATAAGTAATAAGAAAAATAATATAAATATAATAAAAAAAATGCAATAATTATTTCATGTGCTAAAAAAATATTTAAAATTAATTTTTATTTATTTGAATGATATTTTGAACTTAGAAGTTGATAACTATACCATATTATGACCAAAAAATATTTTAAAAAATTAATGATCATCTAAAAAAATACCTACCAAGTATTCAAAAATAAATAAAAATAAGTGTATAATAGATAATCTTATTATACATAAATTAATAATATCGTATTATATATAATTACTTTAATTTATTTGATTCCATCTAAAATTTTATTTAACAAATCGATCCAAAAATCAAAAATCAAAGTTTTCATTAATTAAAATCAAAATTCAAATTACTAAGTTCAAAATCGAACCAAATTACTCAAAAACTTTGGTTCGGTTTGACTTTTTGGTTAAAACCAAATAAAGTACACCCCTAATTTTGGGTTATATAATTTTAAGTATACTTTTTTTAAATATAAACCTATTTTTGGCCATTTGATATATAATTCTTCAATATATTTATTTTTTTATAATGGATTTATTATATGGTAGAATAAAAATATAGATTAAAATATGATTTTTAGAGCTAAGATTTGATGATCAAACAAGAAATATTGATGGGGAAAATAATTAGATTTCTTAGATATATTTTATGTGTTATAAAATTAGGAAGAATTGGTCAAAATAATTATATTAAAATATCAATAAGGGTATTATATTGAAGATGATAGTAGAAAATAAAATAGATAGATGGTTGAATCATTTATGATGACTGGTAGAAGATATACAAATGATTTTAATGAATTTAATGTCATGATTAAATATAACTTAGGAATTTTACAAAAGAATTAGCTTAAAACATAGTTTGCTCTACAGAGATAAATGAAAATTGAGGGTTCATAAAATCTATTAAATAAAATAAAATTTTAATAGTGAAACTCCATTTATAACATTATGTGGAATATCGACACGTGGTTTAATTACTGATCAATAATCAAGAGGTGGACAACTTCATGTGAAGAAGCTTGTGCAGGATATTCGATCATTAATTTTGAATTGATTTTAGATGAAATTAATTTAAAATATATTAATATTTTAGAAGATTTTCATATATATCACATAATTCTTATGTATTTACATATATGACTTAGAATTCGATATTTGTACTTTGAAAATGATGTTTTAGGTTTTAAAGATAATAGTAGTGATATTTTTTTTGTATAATGTTAATAATTTGAGTGTTATTCAGGTAACTATTAAAATTTAGGAGATATGTAAATATATAATTGTGTGATATGTATATAAATGCCCGTATGTCAAGAATTTCTATTAAAACTCATTAATTTTGAATAAAACTTTTAAAAAAATTTCTTAGCAATCATTATCAAGATTCTTAAATTCCATCAAAATTTAGGTATCCTTTATATATATATATCATAATTTTTATATATTTACATATTTAACACTTAAATTTCCATATTTTTATATAAAATTTTATTATGCATTAATAAGAGTATTTTACTTTTAAATAATAATAATAATAATAATAATTTTATATAATGCTAAAATGTTAAGTATTATATATGTAAATCCTATAAAAAAATATTACAAATTATTTAAAAGCATAAGCCTATTGCCACCCTCGCGATTATTATTTTATTGCACATTGCAAGTTGTAAGCTACCGATCAAATCCACAGCATGAAAATTATAGTCGTGTTCGAATTGAGTTTCCTATTGAATAATGACAAATGAGATTTATTTAAAATTCATTAAAAATAATTTAATAACCATCAAACGAGAAAGAAATCAATATCTCTTTGTCTTCTAATTGGAATTTGATTATGATATATTAAAGTTGCACAATCCAAATAATATAAGCTTAACAAATTCTTCTTGTTTACAATTCTTTCTTTGTAAATTAATTTATTTATTTTTAAATAAGGGCTAAGCTGATGGAGTACATGAGAGAGTGAAATGGTAATTTACCATTAGCCATTAACCAAGCAAAGGAAAATCGATTGATTGAAACAAGCTTGTCCCATATAACCCTAAACAAAAGGACAATTACATCTACTATTAGGGAGAAAACGAAAGAGATAATCAACTATATAAATTCTTTTATTGCATCACTTATAGTAATGCTTGTGAGCAAAGTTAGATAAGCGGAAAACAAAATAAATATTCAAGATGATGGGGGTTAGCATGTAATAAATTGAATCCAGCATCGGAACTCACTCTGTCCTACTGAGTCCTACTCACTGAGTTGACTCTTGATTCAAGGAGTCATAGACTTAGGGCATCACATATCTTTGTTTCCCTTCGCCACAATCTTTGATAAAGAAACATCATTGGCAACAAAGTTTTTAGAAGATTAAGAAACATTTAGGTTGTTGCATTTAAATGCAGTGATGAACGAGAAAATGACACTTTATATATGAGGTTTTACAAATTCACGATTTTGCTTTTTTTTTTTGTTGAGAAAATGTAATGAAAGAATCAAGGTTGACATGGCGGGCGGCGGTGGCCTCACAGATCACTTTACGATTTTATGATTCTACCAATCGACGAATTTAAAATACACGAACTAAATTTTCTCTACAGATTTGAAATATGAAATTTTACTTTACTCAGAACCAAACGCTGAAATGTTCAAACGCGATTTGAATACAGATTCCAAATCGAACCAAACAAATTTTAGTGTAAACTCTTATTCTCCTAATTCTTTTTGATATTTATGAATTTCATATTTATGGTGATGCTTTACGTTACGCTTCTTATTTTGTTTTAGGACAAAATGGTTGGTTTGTAGCACATACTCATAAACAGCACAAGATGCATTAGAAGAATTATTTCAATAATGATTTGGGAGCTAATTATTATTATTTTTTTGTATTAAAAATCTATAGACATTATTTTTATTGTGCTCAATATGAGAGTTTTATTGGTCATAAAAAATTATTTTTGTCTAAAAAAGTACAGCCAATTTAATAAAAACTCACACACACAACACATGTGCAAGATTAACTATTTATTCTATATCTAACAATACTTTGATAGGAAATACTTTGAGAAGCATAAATCACTTTATATTATGTTCATGCGGGGAAAATAAAAATATATTATGATCTTCAAAAAATTTTATTGATGGTTTTCCATAAAGATTAATATTATAGATTTTATAGCTATTTCTTTGACTTATAAGATGATTAAAGTCAAATATCTTATTACATAATATAAATGAGAGGAGATTAAAATGCATTTCATATTTGGCTTATCTAAGTCTAAGTAAGGTCATAATGTAATTTATGTAGCAATTGATAAGCTAATAAATTGTTAATTTTTACTAATAAAATAAGATTATTTAATTGAAAAGATGAAAAAGATATGTGTGGATAATATTACTTAACTATATGAGATAATGATGATCAATATATATAATCATGATATAAGATTTATATGTAGGCTATACAAGACACTTTAAGTATGAAGATAGATTTAAACATTGCATTTCATCCTTTTGGTACTTTAGAAGATTTGTTAAAAACATGCACTTTTGACTTTGGTTGTAATTGAAAATAATATTTTCTTATGACGTTTGCCTAAGAAAGTACTTTTAGAACCTCAACTGTTTAATTAGGCCATTAAGAAGACTCATCTAATTCAAAAAAAAAAAAAAAAAAAAAAAAAAAAAAAAAAAAAAACATTGTTTAATTTGAAAGTATCAAAGATGAAATTTAAAGAACATTGTTCAATTTAAAAATAATATATATAATTAAATAGAATATTTAGAATAATTCTTTTATTACATATTGCGCAATACATATAAAAAATATATCAATGATTATATGACAAAATCTATATTTATTATATACTGGCAAAGAAACATCATATAAACAAGAAATATAAATGCATGTTTAGTTTGTAAAATCATTTAAATTAAGAATGTTAAATATTTCATGCGCAAGATTAAGATGATTCATAAATTAATTCTCCCTCAAAAAATATTAGAATTTATGGAAATTAATAAATCATATTTGAATTAAATATTAATTTTAGTCAAATCATTTTGACATTCATCCTTCCAATCAGGCGAGCACGGCTGAGAACTCCTCAGTCTGCGTTCGATTCCTCCGGAGGTCGATGAGTAGGGATCTGAGCGTGATGATAAATGCTAAAATTAGATATTTAGTGATATAATCCCTCACAAGACATGGGTGATGTTGGATACTCATTGCAAAAAAAAAATAATAATAATAATAATAAAATTAGGCAACATTAATGAGTAGTAGATAGGATCTTCAGCTGATTTTATTATTTATATATTCAAATTATTTTTTTATCAGATTATTAATCATATTTATTTTTATTAACAGGTTAGGTTACTGACTGAGATTGACCGGTGCAATTATTATGATTTGACGAAGATATTGCAAATAAATGGAAAGCATAATAATTAAAGAAGACTGGATTCTTGTGGTGGTTGTGAACATTATGTCTCTTTCACTTATACATAATTAAAGAAGTCTGATTGGAAGGATGAGAACATAATAAATTTCTAATCTTTTTACAGCATTCAATGACTAATAATTCTCATTTAATTCAATTTGAACCATTATTGATTTAAAAAGATTTGATTCATGAAGAAAGAAGCACTTAATCATATTCTTAAACAAGATATTTGAAATCTTTAATTTTCATTTCTGAAAGAACCATAAAAGAATCAGTTAGAATGAGAAGCAATATAAGAGATTGAAGAAAAAAAAATATTTGTAGCTTATCCAAAACTAAGGCATAGATTTAGGGACCAAGTTTTATTAAGATTGTTGTATTTAATAAACTAAACTTTGAGCTAATCAGTTCAAAGCTGCCCAAACTGACTCATATCCTACATTTCAACCTCTTAATATGCAATCAACACAAAGGTCAGCCTATGCCAATTTTGCTTGCCATCTTGGCTCTTGATTTAAGAAAGCATAGACCCTTGGTATGACACATCTTTCCTTTCCTCCTATATGGCCATTAGTAAATAGACTTCATCTTCAAAGAAACTAGTCAAATGCACTGAGCTTTTTTTGGCTAAGACTTATTTCTGAAAATCAATGACCATGTGATTGAAGGGAAAGTGATTCGAATCAGGTTAGAGATTAATTATTAGTGTTTGGGGCATAAATCTATTGTTAAATCCTTACTATACATAGGAATGGACATGAAAACACGAACAAGATATGACACAGATACGACATGTTTATTATTAAAATATAAACATATCCTCTAAAATTAATCTGATCAAGACGAATCTCAAGATTTTCTAAACGCGATCTAATCACCGATTTCAGAAACTTATAAATAAATCAACCGCCTCGATGAGTCAACGAATCAAGATACCGATCCGAACGAATCGACTATCAAGCTATCTGATGAAAATAGATCCCGATCCAAATGGTCACTAAATCATATTTATAGTCGATCGCTCGCCAAGACGAATCCAACGAATCCAAGATCACCCAATTCGACATCATTAAGGCACATCATCAAAATACACCCACCGATCGAGGGATCGCACTCTGGGGGAGTGGTTGGAGTTTTCCACGTACAAGGCCGCCACTCCCAAAAAATCTATAAATAGAGCTTCATTCTCACCTGGGAGGGGACCGAATTGACAAGAAGAGCTGAGAACCACCAACACCTCGACGCCGACGAATATCACCACCGCTCACCACCGAAGGTTCAAGATCGAGTCGCCTTGGGAGATCGCCAGGACTAGAAAAGACCATTGCCGCCCTTTCTCCTCAAGATCAAGAGGTTGCTAAGATCGCCGCTTGGGAAACTTCTCCTTGGGAGTTGACCGATTGTTTTTTTCTACACTCTAATATTATTTCCCTCAGAAACACCTTCTTCTCCAACTAACAGAAGCAAGGACCAGATTGAACACATAGTGAAAGTTCTACGATGGCAAGGCCTGGTTTTTTCCCTTAACGGGTTTTCCACGATAACTCGTTCATATCCCCTTGGTATTGATAATTTTGGCTACGACGAAGATCTCGTGATCTACCTAATAAAATTTCAAGACGCAAAGGCTTTGCTGGGGAAAATAGTTCCCCATTGCTATATCTCCAATATGGTTGGTAAACGGGTTTGCCCAACGCTCCTCATTCTCGTGATCAAGGACGCCAAGTCTCCAACACTTCTACATACTCGTGAGGGTCAGCCCCTCTTTGGAAGATCGCAAAGGATGGAGGATTCCCGAACGAAATTCTTCGACTCGCGAGAGGACCCAAGAAAACGCTCCAACACGCCTCGAAGAGCCACTGTTCCCACGCCTCAAAGATAATCCATTTTCTTCCCGAGAATGATTACCCTGAATGGATCAACAAGTAGAGAACCCTTGGCACCACATCCGATGTCGAACTGACCGCCTACTCACCCCACAAATGGCTCACGGAAACTCCACGCCACCTTATGAACTATGAACGACGAGGTGTGAAGAGTCAACAATCAATGATCCATTCTCCCGCCGCTTCTTCCATACCCTCGCCCCACGAGATCATCTCGCAATACCCGATTCGACGAGATTCAAGCCAAAGATGGACCCTTACGATGGCACAACCGATCCAAAGCATATCGATCACTTTCAACGATCATGCACATTCGGTAAAATGACTCAGGTCGTATTTCCGACTCTCAAAGGACGCTGTACTGGTTCTATTCGCTAAGGGGTCCATCCGATCATTTGGAGAGCTCGCCAGATTTTTTGTAGAACGCCTCGGAACAAGAGAATCATCGTGATTCATCACATCTCCTAATCCGCCGTAACGATGGAGAGTCCTCAAAGAATACTTCCAGAGGTTCTCCTCAAGTCAATACCGTGAGTAGATCCGTAACTTTGAGGGCGTGCTTCTGAGGACTCCGCCAGATACTTATTCATCATTAATGCGGAGACCCCATTCCTATGTCAACCCCGTCCAATCAATAGGCACAAATCTCTCCGACTTAAGCTATGTGCTGAACCACCAAGCAAAGAAGAAGGTTCCCAAAGGTGATGTTCAAACATCTCGTAAAAGAAGAGAGGCAAAGAACCTCCCCAAAACCTCCTCACACCTCGATGACTCAATCGTAGAGGAAATATACGCTCTCAACACGCCATGCGCGAACATCCTACCTATATTCAGAAGAGGAAAGGCCAAGTTTAAAGCCGGAATTGGAAATCAAGAGAAATTCCACTTTCACCGAATGGGCACACCATCAAGAGTGCCACCAACCGAAGGAGGAGATTGAAAGACTAATACGCCGTGGGTATCTAGGCCGCTTTATACAAAACCAACCCGCCAAAGAAATGATGGGGGCAACCCAGAGGAACCGCCAAGCTGGCCTGAGAGATAGAAACAATTGAAGGGCCGCTTAGCCAAATATTCATTGCCACCTTCAAGAGCCGAGTCAAGAAGTCTCGTTGACCATTCTATCACCTTTGATGATTTAGATCTAGAGGCTTCGATCCCACATCAAGATCCCCTCATTAGCGTGGGATCCATGCTTCAATATTAAAAGGATATTGATCGACAATGGGAGTTCGATTGATGTTTTTACCCACTTTTCAAGATGGGTATGAAAGAGAGAAGCTTCAACCACCATCGTATGGATTTGATAATCGACCAGATAGTGGAAGGGACAATCAGTCTTCCCGTAACTCTTGGAGAATTTCCCCGACACGCAACCCACTTGATACAATTTATTGTAGTCAAGTCTGAGTCACAATGCAATATTTGGGAGACCTCTCTAGCTACAGCCATCTGCTCACCTCAAGATGAAATTCCGGCACAGGCGATGGTAAGTGGAATCAACAGATAAGACAAGCGCATATATCAAGCAAGCCCACCATTTACGCCAAGAACCTCAACATCGAACTGACTCCAGATGAGGATGCCTCAAAGGGCTTCTCCGCTGAAGATGTAATTTGTCTTCCCATCTCTAAGTTGATCCATCGCTAAAAGGTGAAGGTGGATCGTTGTCGCCGATATCAAAATCGTAATGAGATTTTCTACGAAAATCAAGATATCTTTGCCCGATATCCGATATTCTCGCATTGACCCGAAGTCATTCCTCAAAGTTGACTCAACCTACAAGCCGGTGATAAAAAAGAACCTTCGCTCAACGATTGTCATAGAACAAGAAATCACCAAACTTCGAAGTCAAGTTCATTCGAGAAGTCTACCCCACCCGGTTGGCTAACGTAGTGTTAGTCAAGGCCAACGCTCGAGAATGTGCATCGACTACGACCTAATCTTAATCGCATGCCCAAAAGATAGCTTCCCCTTCCTCGATCGACCAACTAGTTGATGCGACATTAGTGACATCGATGTCGAAGCTTCATGGATGCCTATTCGCTACAATCAAATCGTGATGAACAAAACAGATGAGGAAGCAACATCCTTCCAAAGATAAGGGACTATATCGCTATCATGCCATTCTAAAAAATGCCGGAGCAACATATCAACATGAATAAGATCTTCAAGGATCTTATAGGCACAATATGGAGGTGTATGTTGATGATATGTGAAGAGCTTGGAAATATCACAGATATATCCGCAGCTTTTGACATTCTTCGACACTACAAGATGCGCTCAACCCAAGCAAGTGCATTTTTTTTCTCGAAATTCCTCCCTAGTTCATGGTCACGGATAGAGGCCAACCCCGAAGATAAAAGCACTCAAGGGTCACCTCCAAGAACGATCAAGGAAGTCCAACGCTTGACCGAAGGATTGCTTTATCACGCATTCTTGGCCCGCCAGAGATAAGTATCTACCATTCTTCAAAATCTTGGGGTGCACGGAAAATGGATTCCAAAGATGATGAATGTCGACCGCTGAGCAACTTCGAAGTCTATTTAGCTCTATTATCAAAGCTCATCCAAGGAGAGAAGTCGCATCTATCTTGCTTTTCTTCTCATGCCGTAAGTTCGCCACGCTGAGGAGAATTCATTGCAACGACCCATTTACTATGTCAAAATCCTTTCTCGATACAAGGACGCCATCCACTAGCAGATAAGGTATATTCTGATTCTCGCATCTAAAATTGCGATCATTTTCGTGCCCACACCATCAACGCCTACACTCATCTTCCATTAAGAACTATTCGCAAAAGCCCGATGTATCCGGAAGGTTGATGAAGTGGTGGTCGAGCTTGAGAGTTTGACATCCATTTTCTTCCACGCCCCGAAAGTCACAAGTGCTCACGACTTGTAGAATGTACCATCCCATCACCACCTGAACAGATCATTCATCACCCAATGACAAATCAATGGACATTATATGTTGATGGAGCTTCAGGTACTTCCGGTGCGGGAGCAGAAATTTTGCTTATCTCCCCAAGTAAAATAACTTTAGAGTACGGGCTTCGACTAAAGTTCCCGGCCACCAATAATGTCGCTGAGTACGAGGCCCTCGTGTGAGACTAAGGCTCGCCATGAGGTCCGTAACTTAGCCATCTACACCTCGCCTCTTGTGGCCTGTTGAAGGAGACTTCGATACGCCATCCGCTTGCAAGCACCGTTTTGGCAAAATCACTTGCCGAATCGAGACCCATCGATAACTCATATTCTGGGGAGCAAATCACCAAACAAATGCCAAGCAATTTGTCCGGAAAAATATTATTTGTCGCTTTTGATTCCAAAGAAAAATCATCACCGATAATAACGCAGTCACGCGAAAGACATTCACATCTTTTCGCCAGTCGATATCCGCTTAATCCACCGTATCCCATCCACGTAAATGGGCGTAATCAAGTCACCAATAGGACAATACAAAAGGGTTAAAGACACGAACCACGCCGGGCAACGTCAAGAACTATCCAATGTTCTTTGGGCTTACCGCACTACATCAAGGACCCCTACCGAGAAACGCCGTTAACTGTGTTTTGAACGGTCGTTCCAACGACATCGGTCCCAGCCCCTAGAACCTTATAACTTTACGGCCACGATCAAGACGCCGGATGGCTCGAGGTTTCAAACCGGGGTACCACCCAAATCGACTTCTGAGGAAGAGTTTGCATTTTAAAACACCCGACTCAAGAGATACGCAACTATGGTTGTATCTCATTCAGGGTAAGATCGATCCCCAGGGAATTCGATCGATCTTCCTATACGTTAACATCGCCGAGTAACGCCTCGATAAACAACCTTGGATAAGTTGGCAATCCTCTATGTCTACAACTTTCTCCATAACAGTTAACATCATCGAAATGCTCCGATACACAACCTAGATAGATCGAGAGGTTTCAGAGAACCTCTATAAATATATTCCGCAAGTTTGTCATCAAGGGCCCGTAATGATCTTGTAGATCGAATTATCCTAAAGGGATTCGATGATCTCTTCTACGCCAATCTTTATCATCGAAAGTACACTTTGACACACAACTCCAAAAATATTCACAAACAATTTTACTGATTGTTAATATTTCGCAGAACATACAAGTACAATCAACCGTAAATAATATACAACACCCAAACATAAAGGAACTACAACTACGGTCTTGATGGTCTCATCGGTAGATGATGAAGAACTATCCGAGTCATCGCCGTAGAAGGGTCGGGAAGCTAGGCTGGGAGAAAGGACCTCAACTCCAGCTTGCGATCATGGCGTGTCCCCTTCAAGAAACCTCGGGTGAAGCCTTCATCAACACCGCCTCCAAAGCCTTCACCTCACATCATATCGTGGTCTCGGCCTAGCGTGATCACTGTATGATACTCTTGAAGGCTGTCTTCTTGAAGTCCTCCAGCACGTGATCAGGCTCCGCAGAGATAAGGCGACCTCTTTCTCACGAAAGCGGCGTAACTCTGGTTCTTTGCCTCAAGACACGAAACCTTCTCGGAAAGATCTTGGATCCTTTGCGGAGCAACCAACCTCTTCTAGCCTCCACTAATTCATCCAGAGTCTTCAACTTCTGAAAAGAAGAGAAGTCGAGTCGCCAACTCGGTCTGCACTCATCAAGTTGATTCTCCAACCACGGACATCTCTTTTACTTTCTCCACATACCGCTTCTTATATTCACCATGGAGAAACTTGACCTTCCCGAACTCGAATTCAGGTTATTGACATGTTCATTTTGAAGTCAAGTTCTTGCTTCGATATCGAAATAAGAAAAATTACGTTAAGCAGGAAATGGGAAATAAAGATGATGAGCATAAGAAGGATTACCAGTTCTTGCATCGCGGCGACCTACGTAGGAATGATTCAACGTCCTCGAGAATGAAGATCCTTGGGGCGACTACCGAAGGGCACTCTTTTGGTGCTCGATATCACCATCACCTCTTCGCTCTTTTCTCTTCTGTGGAGGCGGGTCCTTCCGGGAAGAAGCCGGGCGCTTGGGAGATCGTGAAACCTCTTTGTTGGGCTTTCTCAGCATCGCATAAGGCAGCCGGGATGAATAGAAAGCCGCTCGAACAAAGATTCCTCCCAAATCAGTTGATATATCGAATCTCAAATCAAAGATCTTCAATATTCGGAATTTCGTCGCGGATATCTTCATCACCAACTGGGGAATGGGTAAATCTCTTTCCCCATTTCGAAGACCCATCATTCTTCACAAAAAGAATCGCTTGCCCAACTCTTGGGAGGATCGCCGTCCGAGGTCAAGTAGCGACTCTGCGGTGATCGACCATGTGCATCGCCAGTAAACTTGCACATCCGTGCGAGGTAATCGATAGTCAAGTCGCCATCCTGCGAAAAGACTATAAGTCCCATCGATCGTCATTGCCGCGGCGGGAAATGCAAACCTGATCGCGACAAAATGGCGATCATCGGGGATGGAGGAAACGCAATCCGCGACTCATCTCGTAAGTGGTGAAATACCCGTGGCGGAGATTGGGCTCTATCTTCTTGGACACTTAAGAACCAAATCATTGAAAATAATATTTTCTCCAAAGCACGATCAATGTCTCCGTGATCGATGACTCCCACCATCTTGAGTCCTCCCATTTTTAGAAGGTTCCTCATTGCCTCGTTACAAGGTGGACGTGTCTCTTTTAAGATTCTCACCCATCTAAACCTCTCGTGCATCGAGATGAAAATTATTCCAAGGAGGTGCCCAAACTCCCACCAGGGAGGATGCACTCGGCTTGGTGGAGATGAGAGGTAGAGGTTGATCGAAGAGTGCCCAAACTCCCACCGGGGAGGCTATGCACTCTAAGAGGAGAAGAGGAGATGAGAAAGTGTGCCTTTCTCTCTTACACTTGGGGTTTTATAGACCCCTTATAGAGACAAAGCAAAAGCGCCCAAGCAGCTCAAAGCGTCAAAAGCGTTCGTGCGCCAGCCTTAACGCCGGGCAGCATCATCTTGCCCGTGGCCGTGAGCGTATGGTCCATTCAGCGCGATCCGCGGCGACCTCCGGTCCAGTCAAAACCGCCGATCCAGCGGCCGCCGGTCGGGTATACCGCAGTCGAAACTATCGGCCCGTTATTCAAATGAGCGAACGACCAGTGACCCGATTCGCGGTTCTCGACCGCGAAGCCGCTCCGCTGACTTCTTCTGCCCGACCACCAGACCGTCGGCCTGCGACATTACGGCCGCCGGTGCGTCGGCGAGCTCCCCGGCCAGCTTCCAGCCGGCACAGCGCCAGCGGCGGTACATCTTGTAGCGCCGCCATGACATTAACTTGGCGCGCCGTGGTAGCCATTGCCGCAGCCGAACCCGTTTACACCGGATCGATCGTAACCTCAAAATATCCGCACCCACACATACTATCGCATTTGCGACCACGCATCGACTTCCAGTTATAATATTGTCTTTGTTATGAAGATCTGTTCTCTCAAAATCTTTGATTGATGGACTCTCAAATTTCATTGAAGAATTTGCTATTTTCAAGTATTTGGCGTATATTTTGGATGAGCGATAATGTCACCCAAAATAGAGGCGATAATCCTCGGAAAATTAATCGATCAACGAATCTCAAGGCATTTTGAAATGCTTCGATCTAATCACCGATTTCAAAACTTGATCAAGCGGCCGTCGATGAGGCGAACATGACATCAAGCATATGCGATCCGAGCTCGAATCGACTCGGATCAAGCTATCGAGCATGAAAATGGATCTGATCCGCCAAATGGTCACCAAAGCGACATATTTATAGTCGGTCGGCTCGTCAAGATGAATCCAACAAATCCAAGATCACCCAATTACATCATTAAGGCACCGATCATCAAAATACACCGTCGAGGGGATCGCCTGCCGATGGGAGTGGTTGGAGTTTTCCGCAATTTACAAGGCCACTCCCAAAATCTATAGAGCATTCTCACCTGGGGGGGCGGGGTCGATTTGAAAGGAAACTCGAGGACCCGACGGCCGGTGATCATCACCAGGCCACCACCGTGGTGCACAAGATCGGGAGCTCGCCCAGAGATCGCCCCAGGACTAGAAAAGGCGCTCCTTTCTCCTGAAGATCAAGAGGTTGCTCCCAGAAGATCAAGTTCTGCCGCTTTTTGGGAAACTTCTCCCGGGTTGGAGTTGGCCAGATATTGTATTTTTTACACTCGGAATATTGTTTCACACTTCTCTTCCTCAGTGAAGCGAGGACACGTATCTTTGAACACATAGTGAAAGTTCTCTGAGGCAAGGCCGTGATTTTCCTTAACGGGTTTTTATAACCCGTGTTCATATCCCTTTGTGTGTTGGATAATTTTTTGAGTGATCTCGCATCTAATAAAATTCTACAACAATACAAAATATGTTCTACAAACAAAGAATTATAATTATTATATAAAAAATTTTAAAAAAAATTGTTAAAATTTAAATAAAATAAATAGAATATTAAGAATAATTATCTTTAATAGCATAAAGACTATATCACAAAATCTATATTTATTGGTACTCTCAAAAATAAATATCATCTCAACAATAAATGAAAAAAAGCACATTTAGCTCTTTATCAAAATCATTTAATTAATTAAGAATGATAGATTTGATAAGTATTACCATTCACAATATTAAGTTGAATAATAAATTAATTCACCCTCTCAAAAATTTAGAATTTATATAAATTAATAAATACTATTTAAATTTTTGTCAAACTATTTTTGCCATTTAAAATTATTTTGCTAAACAAATCTATTACATCATGTAGACACATCATATTTATCTTTGACAAAAAAATTATAATAACTAAGTACTTAATTGGATATATATTTTCAGAAGGCAGATAGAATATTAGATAAGACACTACCCAGATATTTTGCCCTCATTTTGTAAGGACTTTAGATATAGTTCCAGGTTTCCTATAGGCACAAGCACATATAATTAATTACCCCTCTTAGTGCTGAGGGAGAACTTTCGATTAAGGCTAGTCGTTAGATCACAAAATGCGTAGCGTATAGTAGCAGCATGTGGAGTTTTGGAATTTAGAATTTAAAATTTATGAAATTCATCAGTATTACCTTAAAGTGGATGGTTGGG